>JARHVA010002043.1:1667500-1887500 GCA_037957365.1 Torreya grandis
CTAATAGAGTCACTAGATTTTATTACTTTCATAACATGCCCTAATTTCATCAATGAAATTAGGGAACATTTTTTTTACTCTATAGTTTTGTCTTTTAATTTAATTAATTTTATGTTTTGATCATATTCGGTATGTTGATCTAATTTAAAATTGGTCATTTGAATGTTTCACACTAGACCTTTAACCTTTATATTATTATTGCAAAAAATTCTATACTTGAAATTCCCATTATGCACACTTGGTCTAAAAATAGTTTGTATTTAGGATTGCATTGTTCTAATTATTTAAATTTGTCTAAAACCAATAAGCCTTGGTCTACCTTGATTTATGTTTTTAAATACTTTAAATTTTCCATTTTATACAATTCTACATTAGATTTATGTAATTTATTTGGGTCTTTGTAGAGTTTAATACATTCTCCTTAGTTTTTTAGTTCATTTTCATGATTTATTCCAAGTTAATTGTCAAAGACTTTATGATGTTTCCATTTTATAAATTATTCACATTATCTGAAATGGATTAGATTGGATATAATTTTGGTGGATATGGTTTTTTATTTTTGATAAATCTACCTCCCTTTGATCTATTCTTCCCTATTTTCAATCTAAAGTAACTAATTACTTGTGTGGCTTTGCACTTTTACTTGGTTGATTTATGATTAATAGATCATGATTAGCTTTTAAGTTTATGAAAATGGTTGTTTTTATTTTTTGGCATTATTTTCATTTTTCCTTTTTCATTAGCTTGTGACTAAATTATTTTCAAGAAAACTCATATTCAAATGATACAGATTACTTTCTATGGTCATATGTCAATGTTAGTTTCTTTCCTCATGAATCATGTGCAAGAGAGGAAATACCACTTATCACTTGATCACTTTGTTGAAGTTATTTAGCACTTAGTTTTTTGGATCTACAAAATTCCCTTGAATCAACAAGATGTGGATGCATTACATAATCCTACTTCCCCATTTTATGGGCCATTTAAAATTTCAATACATGTCTCCAACCTTATGAATTATTGGGATACTTCCACTTTTATCAATCTAGTCTATCCATAACATCTTGACAATGACCCTTGATCCCAAATTTTGGGCTCCCTGATATATGATATAATGCCACATGGTGAAATCATACTTCTCCTTAGCCTCAATATAGTTAGTAAACTTATAATTAGTATTAAATATCTTATAGACATAAGCTATATCTAGGTGTCATGATCTTACTTCCCCACTTCCCCACATGTATTCCTTCAAACCCCTAGTGAGGCTCTAGGTGATTGAGATCTTGATAGGCATCATGATCTCATCTCATCAAGACCATAGAGATAAGTAGTGTAGGTGGACACTCGAATAAGTAACAAATGATCATAAGGTTGATACATGTTATAACCATGTGATTAAACTACACATATATGTCCTAGTCAATAGTGTCAGAGAATAAATTTTATGGTTGTCTTTCCTATCAAAACCATGAAATCAAGAGTGCATTTCATTTGAGTTAAATATTGGATTTTTTTGTAGTTTATAAAATACCTATCATTTTAAAACTTATCCTAAAGTTCTTTAAATTTTTTGTTTGATCAAGATTGGCATGGAATTTTGTATATTTACTAACTTTTTTAGGGATTGTTGTTTTATTTATTTCTTACAACTTGGTCTATTTTAACCTCCATTCAAGACAATTGACCAAGAGGTTTTTGTAGTTTCATATTTCGTGTCTTAATTATGATTTTGGGATTCTTGATCAAATTGACTATGTATTTTGTAATAAGTACCCTTTTATTCTCTATTTTTTTGGGATTTTCAAAAGAATTAAGCTTTTGGACTTCATTATCATCATTTGAAATTGGGAAATTCATAAACTAATGGTTACTTTATTTGTTCAAATTATAACAACTAGTTTCCTTTACTACAAGCCCCAAACAAATGAGGATCTATCAAATGTCACCTAGTTAATTCCCCCCAAAATTTAGAGGTGTAGTCAATTTTTAAATGTATTTGAGCCCCCAGATAAGTGAGGTGCATCTACTTGTCTAAATCCCATTACATTTCTTCCCTAGGTTGGTCCATACATGTTGATTTTTGAGTGAAACCCAAGATAAATAAGATGATACGAAGTGTTAAGGATAAACTTATCCACTTCCATGGAATATTTAGATAATATCCATAGAAATATATTTAAATTGAATGGTATTATGTGACATGGAAAAATCCTACTTCATCATGGCCCTAGAGTAATCTTTACTCACCTATGAAACTAACAAACATATAGGTGAATGAGAAAATTCCATGTAGTAGGATTCCATTTACCTATACCCAAAGGACAAACAAAATATCCTAGTTAAGCAGAAGATCTCAAAGTAAATGATATCTTTCCACTTGTTAATATCTTATTACATCATATCTAGAGAAATTTATGAGGATTTATGGCCCTCAATCAAACAATAAAAGAGTGTGGAGCATACAAATAACATCTAAGATTACAAGATCTCCTTAACAATCCTAAAGTAGTGAAAGTCTGACGAGTTGAAAAAAGGAAATGGAATTAATCTTGATTGTTAGTTTGGTCTATAGAGTCATCCTAGGTAGGTTATAATCTTAAAATTGATGGTTATCTTATCCCATCAAACCATCAAAATATAAGAACCAAATATGTGCCCAATCTAAAGCACATCTTAATGGAAAGATTGATCATACAGAATAATTTTTAATGATAATTAGGTGGTTGAATTAAATTTAGTTTTGGTCTTCACATTAAGATTAATTGAGAAATATAAATATAATAAAAAGTATATCCTTTATTAGGCATGGTTATCATTATGCTAAAAGTGGTTGGCTAAGTGTCCCAAAATATTTCAATAATTCATAGCCACCTAAACATCCATTCATATTTTATCAAGCATGGGTAATTATGCATAGAACATAATTAAATTATTATCCTAAGAAGATACTAGAGATTGAATTAAAAATAAATATGGTAAGTCCTTGATAATGATGACCTTGAGATCGAGTAAGAATTAGATTGATATTTAATTTCAAATTGATATGTCTCATTGAATGTTGGTAACCACCATCTAGTGGGTTGAGTAATGACACCATGAACCTGCATCATATATAAAATTTGAAGATAGAATAGGAATAGATATCAAAGATATCAAAGATATTTTATCCTTACCTTTATGTAATTTTCTACTTTGTGGGTAGTTTTCTTCTTTTTATGAGTTGAAACTATTGAGATTTAGTTTTATATTTATTTTAAGTATATAATGAATCTTATTTATGATTCATGAACCATTTTTATCTATAAGTTGTGTTAGTAAATATCCTTGGTATTCACATGTATATGGTGACGTTGTTTCCCTCTTGTACATATCTAGTGTTGTCCTCATACTTTTGCACCATCTACATCTTCCATTGTGTTTCTATATCTAGACAAATATTAGTTTTATCTAAAAGGTTTTGTCTAATTAATATAAGAAATTTTATATTTCAAAAGAGTAGGCTCATTTTTTATTTTTCCCTAACATATCTATTTTTTTTATTTTTTATAAATATTGTTAGATTAATTTTACAAATAATACCAATTGCTAGAGCCTTATCTAGATTTTCTAATCCTCATTTACTTAAATTTATTGATGCATTGTTAGATTCAATAAAATAATGATGAGTAGTAGTTATTTATGTATTTTTTTATAATTTGAATGAATTTTTTATATTTTTATAAGATTATTTTTATTGGTGTTAACCAACAAATTCCCCTTGATTGAGGACATGCTATAATAGCCAATTCAATAAGGTAAATACACTGAGACTGGGTAGAGATGACCTTCAATAAGGGTTAAAAACCTTCGTTTTGGGAGATGTGCAAAGGGGGGAACCTCACTAGTTAAAACTTCCCTTTACATCTACTTATTTGTGTGTGAAAATGAATGCCAACAAAGGCATGCACTTAGAGATATTAGAGCTTTATAGGTTCCTACAAGAGATAAAGTGTCAATAAATGATCAAGTTTTCAAAAAATATTATGTATACAAATTCATATATCTTACTTTAGTTAGGATTAAACTCACTTGTACTATAATTACAATGGGTTTGACTCCAAGCATACCTAATATGTAGCTGTAAATCCTCAATATTATTATTAAGTCAACTAACATTTCATTCTATTATTCCTTTTGAAACACATTATAATATATTATGTTAAATATAATGTGAATATAATTCATATATTTTATCCAAAACAACATGTTAAGAGAAAACACATATATGTTCATCATCACATTGTGAAACTTCTTATAAAGTTATAGAATTATAAAATAAAGAGAATACATAATTAATAGTTAAATATGGAATTAGAAAAAATGGAGGTACATAATGGAGACCTAGTAATTCCATCTATTAAAAAATTAGTAAGCTACTAATTATATCCCATTTCATAGTGTTAGTACAGTTTGTAGGGTTTAATCTCAAATGGATTCTAAATCTTGTTTCCAACCTTAAATTTATATAATAGTATCTAGGTGTCTTTGTTTCTATCTTCCTTTCTATTTTATATATTATTATTATTTTTCATTATTTCATTGTAATTTCCATTTATATTTTAGGAATGGTTCAAATATTATTAATTTTGGTGGATATATTATAATCTATATTTATTATGATTTTATTTTAGATTATTGTGCTTGTGGTATTTATCCCCTAAAAAAATAGCTAAAATATTAGAGTGAACATTGATTCTCTTTGAACAACTCAACACTTAAGGTTTCAATGTTATTCATAATTTTAGGGACACCTTTCCTAACTTGTCTTTTGAATTATTATAGGGGTCCATTAAAACAATATCTTTTTTTTTTCCTTATCATTTATCTTCTCTTAGTTGCAATCATGTTGAAATTACTTGGATTTGGTCAGCTTTCCCTTAATAACTTATGTTTAGGCTTGTTTTTATTTTATTTTTCTCATGGGTAGATTAAATTTATTTATTAATTTTGATTTTGAAATGGGATGAGGATATTTAAAATTTCAATTTTATTATACTTATTATTATGGTTTGTATACACATTCTAATAGATGCTCATATGACTATTCCCTTGAATTTATTATATAATTATAGATTATGGATTGAGACATGATAGTGTTTCTCATAATGTTTTATGTGATGATACACTTAAACTTAATATATTTTATTTCCATATTTTTATCTATGTCCCTTGTTTTTTAAATTATATGATGATTCAATATGAGGTATATGTTGTAACAACTTAGGTAGGTATACCATGTAATATTTCTACTATTCATCCTTATTATCAAATATGATTTGGGGTTAACCAAAAGACCCATAATCAAGACTCAAATATTCCACCCCATACTTTTTATATTAGGATACAAGAACATATAAATTAATATACAATGGACCAAATTCAAAGTACCCATGCAAACATTTTCATCATAAAGCTATTATAATAGTCATGTTTTGTCAAAGATAATCATGCTAGTTTTCCAAGAAATACTAAACCAAATTATTTTTATTATATTATTAAAAACTTTATAATATTGTGAACATATCATCTCATTGGAATAAGAGGATTTAACCTCTAATTATATAATGAATCAAATCCTCCCCTTTTACATTTTATATATTAGAACCATCTATGAACCAAGAGGGTATTCATAGAAAATGGTTCAAGGTTAAATATTTTTAGTGAGGTATTCCTAATTACACTTAGAATTAACTATAAGACTATTTTATATTCAGAAATGGTTATAAAATGGTTTGGAAATAAAACATCGAACTTAACTTTTAGTCCTATAACTTTAGATACATATTATTAAGTAATATCTTATGAAGTTAGATGTAATATTTTACTTGGTATAACTTGGATACATGTTAAAAATTTATTCCTCATACATTACATATATGTTTGATATTTTTAAATGAGGTTCACCTCTACACTTATCGTATAGACGATGTTCTATTTTAGTTTTTCAATGTTTTATAACCATCAGAAGTTATTATTCCCCACGTTAATATCTACGTACCTCAACCAAATATTATAGCACCTCAAAAGTATATTCCCATATAAATATTGCATAATTTTGTTATAAGTTAGTTTATTAAGACCAATTATGATAATAATACTTAAAACAACAATGAATATGAGGATTATTAACTAAATAACATAGATAGAAATTTAATACAACTTAAATTTACACCATTTGGTCCTAGGAATATTGAGATGATATTCACACATTTGGTATTTTTTAATTATATTATAATCCCCATTATTTTTTATGAAATTTTCCATCATACATGCTTAATAATATACCAAATTATAAGGATAAATATAATCCTATGATAGACACTTGTTTCAATAGTGATCAACTAACACATCTTATTGTTCCAACCCAAGATAATTTTGAAAAAATATGGAAAAGGATAAATATGTGAAAATAATAAGGGATATAAAATTATAATTAAAATAAAAATACATTACAAAGTTAATAATCCCAACTCATCATCAATTCAAACTAGGTCTTGGATATAGTGCAGACACCACAACTATACAATCCCTTTGAAGCATACCATGAGAATATGGAACCGTATCATCAATATTATGCTTAAACTTATAAAAATAAACATACTCAATTGTAAAATTATATATCATCTCATAAAAATTAGTTATACCATATTAAAAATTTATAAATTATACATATTTATCTAATTGATAAAGATGTCACCCTTGAGCTACTTACTCTTGATAAGTTTAATAGTGTAGACCTTCAAAAATATGCAAGATATTATGATAATTTATCATATTTTTATAATAAATAAATTTTATTAAATAAATTTACTCACCACAAATCAGTTGGTGAATTTTATCCCTCGTCCATCAAATATTTCATTCCATTACCTATTGAGCTTGAAATTACTTATTCTAGAATTGATCTTCAATATCTAATAGATGATACTAATGATGTTGAACAAATATTTAATGACATATTATCCATTGATGAAACAAATTAAAATACTTTGAAAAAAATTATAAAGAGCTAAATCAAAACTTAATAAATGTTTTGACAAGAAAGTTTTAAAAAAATACTTCTAAGGTAGGTTATTCAGTGTTTTATTGGGATAAAGCCCATGAAAAACCTAGGAAAAATCACAGTATTGATTTAATTTGGCTTGGTATGTACAAAATAATAGTTTTTATTTGAAATAATGCATTTAAGTTTTATAATATTGATGTCAAGTAGCTAATTTATTCAGTTAATGGTCATCATTTAAATATTTTCTTCAATTACTTGCCTTTTATTTTTCTATTTTCTTTGTTTTCTTTTCCTAGTTTTCTCTCTTTTGGTTTCATTTCTACCATTTTTTATTTTTTTGGTGTGATTTTTCTATATTATAAATATTTTACATATTTTCATTATTGTGAAGTAGAATATATAAATTTCTTCCATATTAGTATGTCTCTTATCAAAGGTTTTATACTTTTTTTTATAAGGCCCCTCATGAGAAAACATGGTGACTATGCTAATTAATGATGATAATCCCATGGTGGTGTTGATTATAAGGTGAGAGAATAATTAAAATGGTACGAATTATCTAAGAAATGCTTGAATTATTATTTTATGTTGCAATTAAAATTATAAATATACTAGGTAATACATAAATGTCACTTCATGACCTTTATGAATTGCTTGGTAAGATAATTACATTAGTCTAAATTAAATGATCTAACATGCTATAATTTCAAGATTTAGTTATTAGGATATAATATTTCATGTGTGAAATACATGTGAAGGAATATGCAATTACCAATAAAGGTAAAGAAGATTATGTCAAGCATTATCACAGCATGTGTGATCCTACCTCTAACTTGTCTTGAACCTTCCCTGACTTTAATTGAATGCTTTGTCTACCTTTCAGCCTTATTTTTAGTCTTTAATTATGATCTATTTTAGGTTGTTTGAACCACCTTTTATCTTATCAAATTTTATGTGTGAGAAGAAGCAGGCCAACATCTACTTTGTCTAGTGTCAACTTACACACCTATCCATTTATTGGCTTCTACACTGAAGCAATGAGAGGAGGTGGATTGATCTTAGGATCCATAGTATATCTCTACTAAGATATTCCATGTGCTATTATGTACTGGAAAAGATATTTACATTATGAAGGCATGGGTTGGCTAGTAGAAGTGGTTGACCGATCCAAGGGAAGAATAAGAACATGTTAACTTCTGATTGGGTTGAAACAATTAGAAAATGCCTATTTGAAGAAGGTGGACCTCTTAGAAAATGGTTATATTATTTTAACTTATAGTTTTAGGATATTTTATGGATCAACTAAAAATATAAAGGAGTAACAGTAAGAGAGATGGGAGAGGGAGAGCCTCGACTAGTAGTAATTTATAGAAAAAATCTATGGAAGGGCCTAGATCATATGGTAAGTATCCTATTAATTGGAGTATCCTATTGATTGACTAAATGGAGTTTTCATGATTATTTATTTATATATTATGTTCAAAAGGAGTAATACCACCTAGTTTTCTTCCTTTATTTATTTTCTCTATAGATATGATTGAGTCACCCTATAGTCTTATTACCCTTGTGTGGGAGTTTGGAGTCAAGATATTCCTCCATGATAGTTTTAACTTTGGTACTTTTATTTACTTGGAAATTAATATTTCATCATGTAATAATTCCAATGTGTATAAATATCAAATTATTCACGATCGAAGAAGGGTTGGACATCTAACATAGGACATGATGGTAAATTATCTAAGCCCACTCATGACTACTTATAGAATTTATGCCTCATTAGCTATATGCCTATATTTTACTAACCATGGGTGTGCCTTATTATGATTTTATTATATGTAAATATATTTGAGGTTGGTAACATATTGACTTAGAGATACATATTTTTCATCTTGTGATTAGATATTTCATTCACCTTAAGACACATTTATTGTTATTTGCCTTTATTTAAATTGAACCATGATGTGAACATGCCTAGAGTTGGGAGTCCTACTTAGGGGTACCTATATCAATCACTTTATGATGGAAAAAGGTTAGGAGGTGAGTCAACCTTCTATTGGATAAATTTACACTTGGATAGAAAAGGAGTTTATCTTTAGTTATAGACTAATAAGGATTTATTAATTTTTATAATTGGATAGATGCCAAGGAATTAGTTATTCTTAGCTAAACTTATTGTAATTTTTTAATGATTATTTATGGGCCAAGTGTGAGCCAACATTATTATTACTTTTACTAGCTAAATGCACTAATTATTATTTTAAAAAAACTAGTTTATAGTCTACCTAGTTTATAGGATTAATAGACCTTCTTAGGATGGATCCTTATTGAAATGGAATCCTTGTGGAAGCTTATATATTCATGACCAATTTTAGCCAAGTTAATAGACTTAATACATATATTATATATTTAGTTTAATATATTCTAGTTTCTCTATGTATTGTATCTTGAGTTGGTGTAATACCTCTAGTCTACATGATTTAAAGGTGGACGAAACATCATAGTATGAAGGCATGCATGTAGTCTACACACTTTATATATATTTAAAGAGAACTTACATTATGCCTTGTCTGAATCTCATGTATTACTAAGGTTTTTATAGAATTCATACTTGTAAACTTTCAAAGGATAGGGCTTGGATAATATTACCAATATGGTTCAAGACATATATATCTACTTATTGAATCATAAGTGTTAAACTAAGATGTAACTGATATGAATATATGATTCAAAGGATCTTAGGAAGATTCATGTTGGCATAAAAAATGCATAGCATTTGAGGCTCATTATAATAAATTTGATAGATTGATTTGATTCATTAAACCATTTTTATGAATCAATTTTCTCTATGTATTATGCATATCTATTAAATGGAATATAAAAAATTTTGAAATTAAAATTTAGCTAAGTAAAATGAAACTTAGATAGAAGATATAAGATTATTATTAAGAATAATAGTATAACTTATCAATAAACTAACCATTAAGGTATTCAAGTTATGTTAGAGTGGATTTAAAACATAGAGAAGGAGTCTATCTATGGAGGAAATATTCTCTTGGCCTTATGGATTTTCTTATAAAAGATAAATGGGTTAATTGATTTAATGTTGTTAAAAGTGGTTCCTAATTTATGCCTTTACCTCTCCTTTTATTTAATAAGGTTAATTTAAATGAATTAAGATTAAGAAAATACTAATTTGAATGTAATTATGGAATATTGGATTATTATTTGGAATAACAATATATATTATTCACTTAATCAGTTGATGATGTTATGTTTTGATAGGATGTCTATGAAAGAATTCCTTAGAATTCTTCAATTGATTTTGTGATTTTTGTATGCCTTTACGAATATTAATCACTAATAAAATTGATTATGTTTGTTTTATCATGATTATATGTGTTAATATTATTTAGGTTACAACATTTGGTTGGTTGAAGGCTTCTTGCCTTAGCTTATTAACATTAACCTTTTAGCATGTACTTATTGTTTGGAACCTTGAATTTATTTTCCTAGATCAAAAAGTAGACTAAGTCTTTTGTAAAAGTCATATTATATAATTTTAAACATTTTAATCCTCATGTATCTTGATTGAGGATAGTCAAAAGATACATAGTCAATATGTTTACATGTTACATAACATGTTAGTTGTAAGTTGCAAAGTCTGAGTAGTCACACATTACATAACAAATCTAGTCAGGAAAAGTGTGTTTGGATAGGATAATATTTCCTATAAGTTTACTTTTAGTTTTGAATATGTTAATTTGGATGTATTCTTGTTTTTTTTATTTTATTAGTTTCATATTTTGACCTTAGATGCTTATTGTGCTTTTCCTTAAGCATATGATATTAGCCTTATCTAGTGGTTTTGTGTAGGTTTTAGTTGATTATATCTTCTCTACCTTAGTAATTTTCCTTATCAAATAACCCTTAGAGTTTCCTTAATATATTTTCAAATTTAGTTTTCATGCCCTTTAGCATAGAAGTTATCAAAATAATTATGTACATATATTCAGGGTTTTGTAGTCAAACAAGAGTTTTAAAAGTTTGGTATTTCATTCAATTATCTTGCCTTTGTAAAAAGTATTCATAAAAAAGTGATCGATGAAATTTTTATGGCCATATCATAACAAATTTTTTGAGCAAAATTTCT
Organism: Torreya grandis; assembly: GCA_037957365.1. NCBI lineage: Eukaryota > Viridiplantae > Streptophyta > Pinopsida > Cupressales > Taxaceae > Torreya > Torreya grandis. Next base: position 1,678,699 of record JARHVA010002043.1, read on the forward strand.
AAAGACTGGGGTCTTCCAAATATTTGAGTCAGAGATTTTAACATGAAGCCTAGCCAAATCTTTAATTTTGAACAAAAAATCTAAAGGCTTGCACCCTTTCTAAATTTTACTTAAGATTTTGACTTAGCCATTTGTTTTCATATTTTAATTTATTTTTGGCATAACTAATAATGTTTTTTATTTTTCTTTTAGCTTTTTACCTTAGTCATTTTCATGACTTTTTATGAGTAACTCAAAGGGAGCCATGTGTCATCATCCGATGACCTAGGGAGTGACATAATATTGGTATATTGTATGGATGGTGTTGGTTTAGTGGAGGTGTAGAATAATACCACATGGAACCATACCAATCACCCATAATACTATATATGACCATATAGGATGCAGTGCCTCCATGCTAATAGAGGAGTAGGATGTTATCGTGTGGCATCATCTCAATGACCTACTATCCTTTATATGTATATGTAGTTTTTAAATCATATATGAAAGTGGGATTATGGGATGGTTCCCCATGGTATCAACTTGGTGACCCACTATCCTAGGGAGTTTGATATCAAGAGTAAAGCTTGCAAGGTAGAAAGCTAGTGATATGTTACTCTGTGGCATAATCCTAATGCTCTATATCCCCTAGGATGTCATGTTATCCCTTCATAGTATAAATTGAATTATTATTAAGTTATAACCATGTGGATACTTTCATGTTGTATTATGGGAGGTAAAATGTGGTAGGAGTAACCCTGGGAGCCCAAAGGGAAGCTAGTGTGGCTAAGGAAACTGCCAAAGTAACCATATGTAGCTTGACTACGTACGCATTGGCCCAAGTTAAATATGAAAACCATGTCAACATAAAATATGTATAAAATTTTTGGGTGAATGGATTTAGTGTAGAGATTAATGGAATAAGACTATGGGATTTTGAATTGATGACTTACATATATATAATCCTTTTAGAAGTTGTAGGATACTGTGTTAGAATTTGAGTGGATTTTTGTTGTGCTTGGATTGAATTTTATTTTTATCCATGTTCATTAATGTGTTTCTCATATTAATAAAGTATTCATGCTTGTATTTTGGAAAAAAATGGGCATGACATTTTGGTATCTGATCACCAGGTTAAACTATAGAAGCTCTAGGAATGTTCTATATGAGTTCATCACTTTTCTAACTCTATTTAGTTATGATTTGAATAAATTTTATATGGTGCATGTTACTTTTTGAACTTGTTCAAAATTATTTATGTATAAAATATTACACAAGAGGAAAGTATATAAAATTCAATAGGTGGGAGTAGCCAAGATCCCAAAATAATGTAGCTAGTTGAAATCCATATTCAAATTCATGTGACCATATAATGAGTGATGTTATGCTAGAGTAAATGTTTCCCCAAGTTTATATGCTACAAAAAATAAACTCACCAACCAGGATAAGTGATAGGAAGGTTGTACAACCTTTAGTGTCCTATCATAATAATATAAATATGAATTATCATTCAAAGCATTAGGGAGAGCAACTTACCTAGACACAAGGTCAACTTATGAAAGCTCTAAATACAAGATCAGGGCAAACATCAATAAAATGAATTGGTGATGTACCATATAAGTGTGTGTGTTTTATATATGGATCTATTGGTCATTATGCACACAAATTTTCTAATAACACTTGATTAAGGGATGTTTAAGTCTTGATATGAGCTGGTTGTGAGAATCAACTTTTTAATAATCTGTATTATATTTATTTTAATTATTATATAATGAAAAATTATATATACCTATGAAAAAATATTATAATGAAAATAGTAGTGGGTATTTTGTTGATAATACTTAGTTAATATATACAAATAGATATATGTGTCTATATATATATATGTTGCTAGCATATTTTAAGTGATTGGAATAATTAATGCACTTTGATTGTGATGTTACCATGTTAATTATAGATTGTATATCAAAAGGAAGTTGGATTAGATGCTTTAAATAATGGTTAGATGTTGTTAATTAAATTATTAGCTATGAAAAGGTTATGATGACCCTACTTTTGAATTGTTAAAATTCATTAAATACATTGATTGTGTATGTTTGAATTATGGGAATTTTGTAAAGGATGTTTCATTTTTGTTTAGATCATTGGAACAACTTGAAGAACCATGATATGATATAATTTTGATAGTAAGGTTATGTATTTATATATGAATAATATCTTACTGGTGAAGCATCTATAATATATTGAGGTAACCTTGCACATTCTTGATATTATGATGATAAATCAATCAATAGATAAGTCTACATATATAATAATAATATTGATTGGATAAATGAAAGAAAAAATGGGTTAAAACTCATGTTAAATTATTATCAGGTTATGTGGAAGTAAAATTGAATGACTACATCTAGTATTTATAAATTTTATCATGATGAAAACTTGTCAATTTGATAAAAAGAACTGCTAACTACCTTGGGCACTTATATAACACTATGTGTCTACTGGAATCAGAAGTTGTAACTATGGAGGTGACCTTATCTTGAAATGATAAAATTACATCTCTCTTGCCATGACCATTATGTCTAAACATATAATTGATACATTATTATAGGTGTAATTATATTTAAATTTCCATGTTAAAGTAGTTAAGGCATTATTTCAATTCCAAATCACACCTTGATTGGCAACAAATACAATCTAGCTATAAGTATGACCTCCATAAAGGTATAGGGTACCATCCATTAGAAAGTATCCTTTTATGTAGTGGTAGTGGTGTAGACCCTCATATATAATGTTCCTAAAATTAAAAATATCCTTTTATGTAATGGTAATGGTGTATCACCCTCCTATATGTTATTACTTGTAATCAAACACCAATGAATTCATAATGATAAATTAGTAATTGGCTCCATGAGGGGGTCTTATAGGTAATTGGCTCCACAAGGAGTTTTATGGGTAATGGATGGTGGGACCAATTAAATCTTACCTTATTACTTCTCCCTTTTAATTGACTCCCTAAGTCACATAATGATTGTATTATGATCTAATTTTTACCATATGTGCTTGCTGAATTTATTTTAAGTTGTTTGTGCTTTGATTTTATTACTTGGAAACTAGCATTTTTTTTTCTTAAATTAAAATTTTTTAAACTAAAGGTTGATCATGTAATTCATTTATAAATTTTAATTTGGATTTTAATTCCTTATTGAGACTACTTGGACTCCTTTTATTGATTTCACACTTACGTGATTAACTAATGTTTCTTCAAATGATTGTGATTCTTTGTTGTACTATTTTCATGTATTAATATGTGCATAATTATTAATTTGAGTGAGTATAAAGGATAATAAGTATCTTAAAAATTATATCTATTGGGTCATGATGGAGATCTATCTCATAGGTCCAAGACCCATCCTTCCTCACTCACCTGACATTGTGGTATTAAACATTGAGGTGTGTCAATAGCACTGAGGTGTCTCTTCAGTATATAATTAATATGGTTTGGGGATGAATATATTAATATCTCATCATGTATTTACTATTATCTTTACTTTAGTAATTTCATTGGTAGGGGGACCCATGTCCTAAGATCCCCTTACATATAGACTATCTTGGCTAGTGGATAGGTGTCTTGAGGCCACAAATAAAATGATCAACACATAATTATTATCATTTTGGTAGCTCATATAAGTACTTATATGAAGGGGCATGGTGAAATTTCATTTAATACTCCCATATAATTTTTTATGGTAGTGGTTTAAGTCCTCTTATGCAAGGAATAATGGTAGGTTATTCAATTCTCCCATGGCCATTAAAAATAAGCAATAGAGTGAGATATCCTCTTGATAATTCAATACTATGATAGATATATTATTATATAATAACTTTCCTAATAATATTTAATTCACAATATATTTAATTCACTTTATTTATCCTTTTAATGTTTACATTTATAGTATTTAGGATGAAGATCCCCTTATATATTGAGATGTGTATGATACTTGGGATGGTAGAAAAGATCCTAAGAACATACTAATATTGAAGAGTATGGTATCAGATTGCTTAAAACCTTCATGAATGGCATGGTATATTAAAAAAAGGAGACAATCCCATGTTTGTATTCTTATGAAAAGTATGGATCAGATGGGAGGCATTTCTTGATGCTCAGTTCATTCATAATATCCTCTATTTTTAGGATGTCATTAGAAATGGTAACTTAATATTTCCCCATATGTTATAATAACATGATATAAGCTCATAACAATATGGTTTTTTTATTAAGATGATTTTGATGTGATGGGAAATTATCATTCCTCTTTAAGAGGTAATTGCATATGCAATGAGTGCTTGAACTCTCATGCATATATTAAATAAAATTTGGGTCTCTATTGATTAAGACATAAATGTTTTAGAGAGTGATATGCATCAAAATGAATCACCTTCTTTACAAATTAATTGTAATTCAGTGTTCATCTAATGCAATCAATGAAATATAATGTGGAATTATAGCCTTGAATAAAGCAAGGCTTCGATATGAAATTGGACTTATTTCGACTATAAATTAGAGGGAGTTTCTAAAAGGAAGTTAAAATTGTTACAATTAATAATTGAAACATCCTTATGGATTGGTAATATATTTTTTTTTATGCTAAAATTCTAACATAATTATTACAATAAATTATGGGAAATGGAAAGGTAGTTCATCCTTATTTCATAAAGTTATTATTTTCTAATATGAATGTAATAGATTTTGTTTTAAAAATGAGTGATGGTGGTATATGATCATAAATTCTTGATGGTATCATATAAATTATATTTTGTATAGGGCATGGTGGTAGGTTATTTGATCCTCCCATGAATGTGCTATTGGTATCATGTTAAAATCCATTATATGTTAGGCTTAATGGAAGGATGTTCAACTCTTTCATGACCTACACTAATAAAATTATGTGGATAATAAGCCTTTAGAAATTAAATTCATGACTTATGCTACAATTTTGAAGTGGTTATGTCACACCATTCTACAGCCAGTAAGAAAATTGGTATCGAAAAAACTATAATTTATGGTAATATAAACCTTGAAAAGTAAAATATGACTCATAAGATTGTATTAATGTGGGTCAAACCCTCATATTAGCTTAAAGATCCTTAAAAATAATGGATGAATGAACTCAAGGATATTATAATATAAAATAATAGTGTTATTGGTTTCATGAAATTTAGGATGATGTTCAATCAGTCAAGCAAATACATAAGCCATGTTGTTGAACCAAGCATGCCTACATCAAGATGATGACCATTTTAAAGGAGGAAGAATGTAAGGCCCCTCATGAGAAAATAAAGTGAATATGTGAATTAATTATGACACTCTCATGGTGGTGTTTATTCCATGGTGAGTGAAACATGTAAATAGTAATAATTAGCTAAGGAATACTTGAATTATTATTTTATGTTGTAATTGAAATTATACATGTATTGAGTACTACATGAATACCACTTCATGACATTATGAATTAATTGTTAATCTAATTACATTAGTCCAAATTGAATGATATAGTATGTTATTTTTTTAATATTTGGCTATTAGGGTAGAAAATTTCATGGTGCAATAGTTGTTCAATAATAAGTCATCACCAATGAAGCTAAAAAAGACTATACTAGGCATTGTCGCATCATGTGTGATCCTACCTCTGACTTGTATTAATCCTTGTATGATTAAAATTGAATTATTTGTCTACCTTATAGCCTTATCTACATTATTTAATATTAATATTTATTGGGTTGGTTTAACCATCTTTGAGCTTATAAACTTTTATACATGAGAAAAAGTAGGCCAACATCTACTTTATATAGATGTAACTTTAAGGCCTATCTGTTTATTAGATATTGACCAAAACCAATGAAAGGATGTGTATTTATATTAGGATCCACCATATATCCATGGTAATATCCTCCATGTGCCATTATGGACTGATAAAGAGATTGCTATTAAGAAGGCATGGGTCATCCAATAGAAGTGGTTGGCCAATCTAAGGGAAGAATATGAACATGTTATGTTCTAATTGGGTTAAAATAAGGAGAAAATTTCCTATTTGAGGAGGGTGGATATTTTTGAAAAGAGTTTTGTTCTCTGATCTTCAAATTTTAGGAGCTTTTGGGATCATCCAAGAAGATAAAATAGGAATAAGAAGAGAGTCAGTAGAGGGAAAGCCTTAATTGGTAGTAACCTATAGAAAACATTCATGGAAGGGCCTGGTCATATGGTAGGTATCCTATTGACTAAATAAATTTTGTGTGATTCTTGATTGATATACTATGTTTAAAAGGAGTAAGACCACTTGGTTTAATTCCTCCCTTTGTTTATTTTTCTATGGTTGTGCTTGAGTCACCCCATAGTGTTATTACCCTTGTGTGGGAGTTTAGGGTCAAAATATTCCTCCATAAAAAATTTAATTGTGGTACTTTTTTACATGGAGATTATGATTTCATTGTGTTAAAATTCTAATGTGTAGAAAGTTCATATTATTCATGATGGAATAATGGTTAGGCCTCTAATGTAGGGCATGATGGTATGTATGTTCTCTCATGACTACTCATATAATTTATAACTCATAAGATATATGCATATTTGTTACTATCTATGGGTGTGATTTATTATGCTATGTAAATGGATCCAAGGTTGGTAACCTCTTAAGTTAGATATGCTTGGTTATCACTTTATGAGTAGTTATCTCCTTGACCCAAAGACATATTGATTACTATTTATCATTGTTTAATTTTCACCATTATGTGAACATGCTTGGAGCTAGGAGTCTTACTTAGGGATGCCTAGAGTAGCCACTTAATGATAGAAAACATTTAGGAGGTGATGCCCTCTTCTTTTGGCTAAAGTTGTAGTTGGAGCGAAGAGGAGTTTGTCTGTAGCTATTGACTACTCAGACTTTATTGTTTTTTATAATTAAATAGATGCCATGTAATTAATTATTCCCAACTAAAATTATTACATTTTGTTTTAATGATTGATTTTGGCCCAAGTGTGAGCCACTATCATTATTATGTTTAATAGCTCAATGCACTAATTATTATTATATAGAAATATTTTATAGTCTTCCTAGTTCATAAGATTAATAGACTTTCTTAGGATGGATCCTTGTATAAAATTAAATCCCTATGGAGAACTTTATATTCATGACTATGTTTGGTGAAGTTAATGGCCTTAATACATATAGTATATCTTTAGTTGAATATTATTTGGTTACTCTATGAATTTTATCTTGATTTGGTGTAAGACCTCTAGTCTAGATGATTTAAAGGTGGACACATCTTATTATGAAGGCATGAAAGTAGTTTACCCACTCTATCTATATTTAAAGAGAACTTACATTCTACCTTGTTTGAATCTAATGAATTATTATGGCCAAGTAGCCTACCTACTTGTTGTAAACTTATAAAGGATAGTGATTCAATAACATTCCCAATATGGGTCAAGATATTTGTATCCATTTATTGAATCCTTGGTGTTAAACTGAGATGTAAGTGATATGAAAATTTGATTCATAGGATCTTAAGAAGTCTTGGCATCAAAAGTGTATAGACTTTGAGACTCCTTCTAATAAAGTTGACATATTGATTTTCTTGTTTAAGCCATAGTTATGAGTGAATTGTCTCTAATTATTATGCATCTATATTAAATGGAATATAATAAATCTTGAAATTAAAATTTAGCTAAGTATAATGGAACTTAGATAGAAGATATAATATTGTTATTAGGAATAACAATATAACCTACCAATAAACTAACCATTAAGATATTTTGTTATGTTCAAGTGGATTTAGACCCTTGGGAAGGAGTCATATGTGGAGGAAATATTCTCTTGGACTTACATATTTTCTTCTAAAAGATAAATGGCTTAATTGATTTAATCTTGTTGAAATTAATTCCTCATTTATTTCTTTGCCCCTCATTATATTTATTAGGGTTAATTTAATAAGATTGAGCTTAATCAAAGACTGAATTGAATGTAATTATGTGATCTTAGATTGTTATTTATATTGACAGTATAGATTATTCACTTAATTGATTTCTGATGTTTTGTTTTGATAGGATGTATATGAAAGAATTCCTTAGGCTTCTTCAATTGAGTTTGTGCTTTTTTTATGCCTTTCCATCATTAGATCACTAATAAAATTGATGAAGTTTCTTTTAGTTAGATCATTTGTATTAATATTATTCAAACTAAAACCTTTGTTTAGTCAAAGGATTCTTACCTTAGGTTAATCAACTCAACCTTTCACCCTATATATATTATTTGGATCCTTGTGTTTCTTTTCCTTGATCAGGAAAAAGGACCAAGTTTTTTTGAAAATATAGTTTAAAATATTTAAGGTTTTAGCCTTCAAGACCCTAAACTAAGGATAGTCATAAGGTTTAAAACTATAATGTTTGTATGTTGTGCAATAGGTTAGTCAAAAATTTCACTATCTTATTAGTATCGCATAGTACAATGAATCCAATTAGGAAAAGTGATTTTGGATAAGATAAGCTTGGATGAAAGTTGCCTTTTACTTTTGACTATGTCAATTTGGACTTACCCTTGTTTTGTTGATTTGATCAATTTTACTATCCAACCCTAGATGCTTGCTACACTTCACCTTAGGCATAAGATCTTATCCTTGTTGAGTGGTTCTATGCAATTTTTAGTTGATTATACCTTCTCTGACTTAGTCATTTTACTTATCGACTAACCCTTAGATTTGAATTTATCTATTTTTGGAGTTGGTTTTATTCCCTTTGGCATATGATTCATCAAAATAATTACACACATATAGTCAGGGCCTTTGTGATCAAACAAGAGTTCCAAAATTTTATTATTTCATTAAATTCTTTTGCCTTCAAAAAAGTATTCAATGAAAGTGTTGAAGCCTTGCTAAAACAAATGTCATGAGTACATGTTTTGAAGATTGAGGTCTTTAAAATGTCTAAGTCAGAGATTTTATCATGAAACCTAGCTAGATATTTCATTGTAATATTTTATTTTTAAGGCTTGCAACCTTTATAAATTTTACTTCAGATTTTGACTAACCATTTGTCTTTAAATTTTCCTTCAGATTTTCCATAGCCATTAATGCTTTAGTATTTTATTTCATCCTTTTGCCTTTGTTGTTTTTACAACTTATTATGAGTGGCTCAAAGGGAGCCACATATCATCATCACATGACCATAGGAGTGATGTCATCTTGGTCTATTATATAGATGGTGTCAAGCTAGTGGAATAATGAGATGATTCCATGTGGCATCATCCCAACAACTCATGATCTTAGAGATGACCTTATAGGATGCAGTGCCTCCAGGATAGTGGAAGAGTGGGATGCTACCACATGGCATCATCTAGGTGACCTACTATCCTAGATATTTTTTGTAGTTTAAAAAACATCCAAGCAATTGTGCTCATGAGATGCTACCACATGGCATCACCTTGGTGACCCACTATGTCAAGGAGGTTTATATTAGGAGTGAAGCTTGTAGGCCAGTGGGCTAGTGGGATGATTTTACATGTCAAAATCCCATTGCTCAACAACCTTAAGAGTTTCATATTATCCTTGTAGAATACCAAGGTAATAAGTAGTGGGTTAACATGATGTGGAACCTTTCATGGAATCACCTAGGAGGTGACAGGTAGAAAGTGTGGCCCTATTATCATGAAGGGAAGTTGTCAAGGTCACAGAAACCATTAAAGCAACCATGTGGAGCCTAACTACATAAGCATTATCTTGAGTTAAATTTGATGACCTTATCAATGTTAAATATGTAAAAATAATTTGGGCAAATGGATTGAGTGAAGATCTGAATAGATTAAGACTATTATATTTCAAATTGATGACTTACATATTTATGAGCCTTTTGGTAGTTATATGATATTGTGTTATAATTCTAGTGGATTCTTGTTCTATTTCGATTGAATTCAATTTTTATCCATGATCGTTGATGTGTTTCTCATTATAATCATGTTTTCATGCCCATATTTTAGAAAAAAATGGGCATGACTTTTTTAAGTTTTTAATAAATAATTTATAAAGAAATTAGTAATATGTATTTTTCTATGATAATTGTTACTTGTTTTTAGAATTGATATTATAAGAAATTAGTTTTCATCTAGACTAAATTTCCCTATTTAAATATTTCATATTCTCCATGCCATAATAAATGATTAAAACATTGTTTAGTTGTAAAATATCTATATGGTTCATGCATAGATTCTTAGGTAAAAATTAACCTGGATTGTACTATCAAGTCTCTAAAATTCACAATTTTGATTACAACCCAATTTCAAAAGTGAAACTAGCTAGCAAGGTTGTTAGTTTAATGGAAAATTTTAGTACCCCTTCTTATAAAATTTTACCCTATTCTCCAATATGATGTACTAAGCTATAAAGCCTAAAACTACTGGTGGGGGCCAACTTATCCACATTTATTTAATAATTTATTATATGAAAATGTTTTAATGTGACATATGTTGTTTTGATGGATTTAAATGTTCATAATATAATTTAGAGAATCTAGAATTGCATTAGTTTGATCTATTATTGCAAAGAACATTATTTCTATTTTTAGAGTTTTTAATGGTTTGCATCGTAGAAGTTCATAACATATATGAAATATCAAACAAGTTTTTTTAAATTTTTTTAATGATGGTATAACTCATTCTCAAATGCACTTAATCATGGTACATTTTATATTTCATGTTCAAACATTCACATATTGAATTGAGCAAGGCATATTTGATGCATATATAAAATTGATAGCAAGATAAATTTTGTCATGTATACTCAAGTTTTAAGTTTATGATGTTCTTGATTTTATCTCTTGAATTAATTTTGAATACATTTATAAATCACTTAATGATATTTGGTATCAATTTTTCATGTGCTAGTTGTTACTTTAGTTTTTTTAAATTGATTATTGGTTATAAACATTACCCTATACAACACTGGCATCAAGGTCATTTGTCATATTTAAAATGATTATTTGTGACTTTAAATGGTTATTTTTTCACTTTATTTTATATTAAATCAACCTAGCCTTGGTATTACATAATTTCAAGGTTAATTAAGTAATTTAGTTGGGAGATATTTGAATATGTATACTCCCAAGGAAAACTAAACAAGTGAATTTGAATTTAAGGCCGAGAAGTGCTAAGGGATTTATTTACATACATTAAAAACCTTGAATTTATTTGATTTCTCACATTAGTTTCTTAATGGAATAAATATGGTAGAAAGGTTACTAAGCATGAAGTCTTTTGGTGATTAGTTGGATATTCAGTTCAACGTGTTTTTTGGTACTTTTCACCATCAACTAGCTTAGTGAACAATGTTGTACTCAACATAATCCACTAATAAGTTTTTCAAATAGGGACCCAATGTATTATAAAAATTGTAGGTTTATTTTTTAAATATTTTTTAATTAACATTCATATGCACACCTATCTATGATCATAACATTTAAAAGTTCTTATTTTTCATGTAGATGATTTTCATTATGTGTTGATAATGTACAAATGTAATTGGAATTCCCTCATCATCCAAGTTTCAAGTCTCTACTATATGATTTATATGGACTAAAATCTTAATTATCTTTTGGATATTTGCATATATACAAGTTTTCTACATATACGCATGAACTACATAACTAAAATCCTAATATTTGAACTTCACATATTTGGCACTTCGTGAGTTAAGGATTCTAGATATTTTGGTACTTCAGAACTTTTTCTCTTCATAAACTTTATTCATCAAAATTTTTCTTTACAGGATTTGGTTGTTAGAGTTTTTGATCATAACTTTTTTTCATCAAAAAAAAAAAAAAAAATCCTAACATTTACTACTAGCAACATTTAGCATCAATGATATTTTGAGTCTTCACAAGTTTTTGCCTATGTATATTTTTGCCTTCACATATTTTTATCTTTATAAATTATGTCTTCATAAAAAATGGAAAATTTATCTACATAAGGTGTTTTTGAATCTCTTGGTTTTCATAAGTCACGTGCTTCAACAATTTTTCAATTCACATATTTTTGGTTTTCATGATAAAAGTTCATTAAAACCTATGTTCATCATAATTTTTAGCATTTTCAAGTTTTACACTTCACGTATTTTGGCATTTTAGAATTATTTTAAAATGTGACTTCTAGGTATTCAGAACTTTTGTTCATAACTTTTGTTTTCAATATTTGGTCTTTAGAAATTTTGTTTATGAAGTGTGTTTATTATTTTTTTCACATTTTTTTTTATTCTTAGCATTTTTCTTTGTGCTTCACATATTCAAAGTGTCATGATAATTATTTATCCCAAGATTAACAAATGTTTTGACACCCAACTTCTAAAGTCATGCCACATGGTGTACCTAATTTTGTGTGGAATTAAATATAGGGTGATGCATGTCCAAGGTTACAATGTGGAATTTATTTGAATGTACATAATTATAAATGGAATACTTACCTAAATTTAGGTGTAAAATTTCAAATTAAATGAGTAAAACAATCTTTGATATGTTTTGCATTAATGGCACAAGAATTGGAATTAATTTCTTATACTTAAAATCTATATCAATGAATTTAGAAGAGACATCATGCTTATTAATTGCCAATGAGCTTGAGTGAATTTGAATTGTACATATAATATGAAGCCCTAGCTATCTACATTTAGTTGTGAAATACTTCTAGTAAAATATCAAATAATTGAATTTTATGAAAACATATAGGTTAATAATGGTGTCATCATCTAAGGTGTTTAGATGAGTATTTCCACCATCAAATTTCTATATCAAGGACTCCAAAAAATACACAAACATTATATTTGACTCAATAGTTTACAATGATTAATTTAAAACTTATAAAACTCTATGGGGAATGATGGAGAATGTATATTCACACTTACATGAGTAAAATATAATGGTTGAGAAGAAGAAGAAGATGGTATAAAACTTATTTCCACTAATGTACCAAAAACTACACTTTATAGTAACCAAACTAGAGTTTATCCTTACATTGACCTACTTAGAGACTTGTCCTCCATAGGGAAGGTGACTGGTATTTTTCTACACCAACTAAACCATAATATAGTTTTTAACTACTTCTCTATGGATGCTTTCAAAATATACCTATAACTACCCATCATGGAAGCCACATTTGGTGGGTAGAGAGGCGAATTATAGAAGAAAATAATCAAAATATAAAATACATTAATAAAATGGATTTCTCTTGAAGAGGTGGTCACCCTCAAGGCCAAGGAACTCATGTTAATAACTAGTTTCATAATGGGATGTAATTGTTAAATAGATTATATGGTTACAACAACATTCCCTTCTCCCACCTAGAATGGATTCTATTGTTGGACATATTAATGACCTTAGAAATCACTTTCACCCTGGGAGAGATAATTAGCATTAGGATCTAGAAACAAATGTTCAATAAGAATAAAATACCCATGGGTGTTCATGTTTATATTATGTGATATCTATTAGATGTATTTATGGCCACCGTCTATGTTCATAATGGATCACTATGAAGCCTTAACTGAAAATTCATTAATAATAAATTATGTGAATTATTTTTATTCTTCCACATTTATTTATACATGAGTAATATGATTTTAATAGTTGAGAATTTTAACCCACAAGTGTGGAGGGTAATTCATGAATAACCACTGAACTGAGTATTAAAATGCATCAGGAAGACACTATGGCCAAATGGGATTATTGGTTATACCTTGAATAGAATATAATCATGGTGTATGGATACATGTTTTCCCCTTTATGTCTCCCAAAATATCTCCTAGACAAATTGGTAGAGCAGGAAATAGCCTACCAGCTATGGTAGAGCATAGACAAAGACATAAAGAAGAAACACAAGGGTATGTTCCATAAGTCTTCCCTAATGATTAGTTTGATGCGATACAAAAAAAGGAAGTAGTTTAGAGAATTTTTAAAAATTATATTTTTACTCATCAACATATTTTCCACATAGTGACTAGGATCTCTATGGCCTTATCCAAAATCATATCTCAGGCCTGGGTATCCCTTACCATCATAAACCTTATGAGCATGAATCTATATTATTGAAAGCAGAAGATGATGTTGAGGTGATATAAAGGGAAAAAGTGGTTGGGTTGACATAATATCATCTAAGATATATACTAATAGTTCCCTTTGTCATAATTATAGAGGTTTATATTAGGCTTCCACGTCCTGGTGGATGGACAACTATAGACTACTAGACCTCTTGGCCTAAGGACTAAGGAACGTCCTCCCAACCACCACCCACTATGATTAAAAATATTAAGTAGGATTTGGGTGTGTAAAAATCACATATTATTTCAATTTACTCATAATAAAGGCCTTTAAAATCTTCACTGCCAATTGTAACGAAGCTAATTGATTAAGAGCAATAGGCAGGGGAAATACCTACTATTACAATTTATTTGAGAGGAGAATATGAACTAATTTTAATTAATTCCTTTAAATCTAAGGATATATGTCTCCCCATTTCTTCCTTATTTATTTTTTCTATAAGTGTGGATGTTTCACCTTCCACCACTCAATAGACTCCTCCCTTGGATAGAAAGATAATAATATATTACAAGAAGAAGGAAACATCCCCTATGGACCTTCTTCCATCATTAGAGTCTATTGAAATTTAAATTGTGGATACACCATAAAATGAGCATGAGGATAAGGATGAATAACAAAAAAGGATAAAATATTAAGTCTTTAAGGGATTAAAGGAAAACCACAAATGGATGTTGATCAATTAGGTGAGGTCACTATTACTCTATCCACTACTGCTTCACTTCCTTTGAGTCTTATTATTTATTTAGTTATAATGGTTACTAAAGTCCATATTACTTCCACTATTCCCATTATTTATATTATTATTATTATTATTATTATTGTTATTATTATTATTATTATTATTATTATTATTATTATTATTATTATTATTATTATTATTATTATTATTATTATTATTTCTAAATATCCTATTGTTTCTACATCTCCTACTTTTTTCTAATGTTGAGTTGATTTCTTTAGCCCCTACAGTTTCTACCTCCCATGTTATTAATTCAATTATCATTTCCCCTATCACTCCTAAGTCCAAAAAGGTTCATTTTAAGAAGACTATGGGAGTCATTTCAAGGACTCAATTGCATTTGTCTTCAACTCAGTTGGGATTTCCCATGCCTTAGTCCATAAGTAATTAGGCTAATTTTATTGTCTCCTCTATAAAAACTAAGAAGAAAAATAAGTATACATATTTTACCCATCCAATGCCTTAGTTTGGTAATGTGGAGTAATATAAGATCATATTTCCATAGTTTATAGACCCACTACATATAGAGGCATTAATGCAATCTTTAGGGGACATTTTGATAGTAATCACTACTAAGGAAACTTAGCTAGTGTATGTTATATTGTTGGTAATCCCATAATGCATTATATATTTAGAGCCTCAAGCTTCACAAAGTCCCAATTTGACAATTACAGAGCTACCCACTATGACATTGATATTTTATAAATCAATGACAATTATCCAAAGGGTCAAGAAGAGGAAAATATAGGATAACTCTGGTAGAGGCTTGGAATAAGGGCAAGATGTTTTATCTCTATCAAAGAGAAATAATGTAGACATCTAAAATTAGCCACCAATGGATTTATACCTAACATTAGACCAATTCTTACCAACTTCTGAAAATGTAACCTAAGAATCTCTAAAACTCTTAAATTTGTCTTCATAACATGTTCAAGTGGCCAAAAAATCAATTAAATAAGAGCAAAGGACCAAATTAATTAATTCCAATCTTGTCAAAAGCTAAAAATCCTAAAACATATTAATTAAAAATTAGACCCTAATAAAATCTTAATTGAATTAATCCATGAGCAATTAAAGTATTTATCCAAAAAGGAAAATTAAAAAATCAATGAATATCCTAAGTTTTTATCATTAGCTTTTTTGAGTTGTCATTTTTGGAAAATATCCCACCCATGCTTATTCCATGCTAATAATGACCATTTTTACACATTTTAACCCTATAATGGTTAACTAATCCAACCAAGTTTAGGATTTAACTCACTCCAAGTCATTTCAAAGCCCATAAAAGGAATCTTAGAGCTCTTCATTTAGGAGAGATTGAAACATGGTAGAGTTATAATGATAGATTTTATTCATGAAGAAAATGCATAGTATTATAATGCCAAAATCAATACAAGCCATCAAGCTAACCATGGTACTAAGAGGATATGGTGATAGCTAAGCGCCATTCATAAAGACCTTTTGAGCATAATCTGAGTAAGCCAATGAAGAAATATTTTGGAACAATCAAGGAAGGTAAGTAAGTTGTCATTTATATGTATTTTAGTTGTGTTTTCAATTGGTTTATTCACTAAACTCTCCCCATGATCTAGGCCTAGAGATGTTAGCTTGTTTAATGTGTTGATTTAATTATTTTTGGAACCAACACTATAATAACCTCCTATCTTGAGTTAAATTTTTTGGTCAAAAATGGCATGCTTGGTGGGACCCAACACATCCCACGTAATAAAAACATCAACATACATCTTTTAAATATTCACTTGGATGGTTGAATCTCTCTAAAATTTATTTTATAACATTATTTTAGTTGGATTTCATTTTGTTGTATTTATTAGATCTACATAGATACCACTAATGGTAAAGCTCAACTACTACTAATTAGCCCCTAACCACCACCAATTAGGCCCTAACTACCAATGGTTCTACCCAATCACCACTGATTCTATGAGACATTGACAATCAGGTTAGAGGGGAGAAATAGACCTAAATATTTTATTTTGATTCTTCTTGTCATTTCATTCCTTGATTTATAGGTTTCAAGATCATATAAATCCATCAACTAAGTTTTACCTTGTAGTTTTTTATTGAATTTCATCAAACCAAGCCTAACCTAATGTGTTTCACCCTTTATGGTTTTGCCTTCGAGGTCATAGTTCATCACCAATGTTCTTTATCGACTGGCTACGATTCTACATAAATTCTGGTGGTTACATGCTAATTGATCATCATGATTGCCTCAAAACCATCAACAATCATCTATGATCATCCATGGTCATTGTGTAAATTAAAATAAAAACATGAGAGATCAAATTCAAACATCATTTATTAACAATCAAAAGTGATTTTAAGTAGGGGAAACTTTCTTGTTTTGGTAGGGCCAATCTACATATTGAATACAAATTTGTAAACTTAAATAGTTTTTAACAATTCAAATTATTGTTTAAAAGGAATTAGGCTAATATTACACATTTGGAATTAAGGGCTTAAAAAAAAACATGGTTATGTTTTTGCTTAGTTTGTGTTTGTGAAACTTCTTTTGAATTTGTTAATATGCCAAATGGCCATGAACCTAATCAAAACGTTTATATTGGTGCATAATAATGATCCTAATCAAATCTAAACATGTTACCAATCTTGCTTACATCATATTTTGGTGTTTCAAAACAACTTAGTTCATTTTTAATGCCTTAAATGTTTTTCAATGTTTTAGCAAGTTTTTATCGATGCCAAGGGGCCAAAATTCACAACACAATTCAATTTTAGTGCTTTAAAATGAACATTAAAACATGTAGTTTTCATGCTTTTGAGCACATTTACTTTTATTCCATGTTTGTTTATTGATTATTTGTTTTGCAAAGAGGATAATGCATGTATGCTCTCCCCCCATCCCCTATATGGAACTTGTGCGATAAAAAGGGCCTTTCCATTGCATTTTGTGCCTAATCTAAAGCATATAAATAAATTTGCCTATGATCTCCCAAAATTCACATAGTATTGGGTGATCTAAATGCAACCCTAAAGTCCTAATTTTCTTTTATTTTCATGCATCTTGGATTGTGAAGGGGATGTTATTACCTCTCACAATTTCTTTAGTGAAGCATTGACTTGGGGCTTCATCTATCAAAAAAATTTCAACCCTTCTCAATGAGGGAGGGTATATAAATTGGAATCACCTTGTTGGGATGGTGGTTTAAGAAATTAAACCATCTCCATTAGTGGAAAGCTAAGACCAATATGTATGATCAATTTAGAAATCACACTACACTAAGAAAGTGATAGATGTAGTGGTTGTGAAAAAGACAAGGCCTTTTCACAATATGTCAATTAATGTGTACTCAATTGACATGCTTATTCTCTTATGTGCATATGTGAAAGTGTGTACATATGGGATCAATCTAGATCATCAAAAACTTGTAATTTTTAGTCAACCCCATTTTGCCACAACTTGATAGGATTGAGGATGACATACTTATTTATATTATTGTTATTTATTATTTATTGCTTGGTATTTTAAAACTAAAACTATTTTGTTTAGACCATGTCATGAATGAGTCTTATGTTAAACATTACTTCTTTTTTTAAGGAGGCATTATGCCATCTATTTGACACATTGCTTTAACTAAAAAAGTTTTTTTGTCAAAAACATTGAGTCTATCACTTTATTGGTATGGTTACCATTATGCTTCCTAAATCATTCCAAGTCTTGTGCCTTAGAATCCTTTTAAACATAAACATTGATCACATATTTTTGAGAGCACTAACACCATTAGGTTACTTGAATTGATGCAATTGACATGTTTTATATTGGGTCTCAATTATCATTGTTCAAAACCAATCATTTGAACATTGTTGGATCTTTGTTTATCATGGTCATGCTATTCATTTTTGTCTAGCTTGTTTGTTCAACTAAAGCCTAAGTTTTCAACACTTGATTTTTTAATTAACATTGACAAGTTCATATCCAAACATTGATTGATTTCTATTTAGTCCTTGTTTTTTTTAGGTTTGATACACATATATTTCTCTTTTGGGTTACATAACTTAGGTTAATTGATCACCCAAATTTGAAAACTATTACTTATTTTTTTGTTCATAGATCCTATCCTCATCATTGTTTGTGACTTTATTTAAGATAACACAACCTCTCTCTAGGTGATTTTTTCCTTGTTCCTTATACCAATTGATCATGTTTATGTTTTATTTCATGTGTCAATTTTTATGTCAAAGTGTTTAAATATTTTTAGATTAAAATTTCATCATCATATTTTTTAAAAGTATATATTTTAACACCATATTTTTCCAGAAGTCCTATCACAACCGATTTGAACTTAGCTTTTGACTATGTGCTTGGACAAAAGACCTAACAACATTTCCCTTTCCTAGTTTAGACCTACATGGAACACTTTGAACATAAAGTTTGACATGCCAATTTTCATTCAGATGATTGACCTTTTGTGTGTATGACATTTGAAATTAGACGTTTGACGTTAGACTATTTTATCCCATGTTTTATCATAGACCATTTTGGAGATACAACTCTAATTTTAGACAATTGTTTGGAGATACAGCTCCACCCCTCTTTTTTTGACCATGTTAGACTAAGTTTGAACCTTTTGTCCTTTGGAATTTTTTTTAGAGTTTGTATAACTTTAGATATTCTTTGTTCTATATTTTTATTCATTGATGTGGATATGTATATATACACTTATGTTGGAGTCATGTACAGTCCAATTTAAGATGGAATGGCCACATAAATTGACCACAATCATGACCTATTTAAGGAACAAAGTCAAATTTATATTTATGAATCAAATCAAGTTACTAATTGGGATTCTATGATTTTTAAGGAGGACTTGGATGCTTTGACTTATACAAGAAATCAAGTTCCATGACACCCAACCATTTCTATACTAAGAACTTGTCCTTTGGTTTGTATGAGTAATCATGTTTCATAACACCCTAAACTTATCATATAAGGACCTCATCCTTTGTTTTTGTGAGTAATCAAGCTCCGAAACATCCTTTTGTTATTTCGAGACCTCATCTTTTAGCTTATGTGAGTAATAAAGCTTCACAACACCCTACTGCTACCATTTTAGTACTTAATCCTTTAGCTCATGTGAGTAATCAAACTCCATAATACCCTACCATTATCCAACTAATGGTCACTATTTAAATATTACCATCCATTCTCCACATTATAAAACCCCAATTGAGCTAATCAATACCTCAACTGAGCCAATTAGTACCTCTATAACTAACCTAATCATTATAGGATCAAAAAATATTCAAAATTGGTAATTTATAATTGATTTTAAATCAAGGCCAAGAAAACCAACCAATCCAAGATATTTTTGTTGAAAAAACCATTTGTGATAAGTCAACATATGATGAATCACCTTTAAGTATTATACCTATTGTCAAGGAGTCTCATTCTAATGAGCCAATATTTACTAAGTTGCTTCTTAATGATTATAAATTCCTTTAGGCAAATCATTACCTTGATCATAGGCCTATTTTTAAAGATCCTCCCCTTGACAAGATAGTCTTGGAGGATTTATCTCTTAAACTTTTCCCATCAATTAAGAATATCACTTTGACAAACTAGTCTTTGTGTAATATTTCTTAGTAAAGTTTATTCCCAAAGAGCCCATTATTCCATCACAAGACATTACTTATCCAAAACCAAACATTCAACAAACCATCATTATAATAGCATCCACACTAGATAAAGATTAAAAATTAGAATCAAGTTCTATTTTTGAACTTATATTAGATTTAGCATTAGAATAATAATCAACATCAATCTCGACATTGGATTCAGAGTCCATTGAGTCAAAATCAGAATATGTTTATGGTTATTACAATATTGGTTATGTATGCCTTGTAGATCAGTTTGAGTACATTTGTGATCCTTCTATGGTTTTTGAGGATAATTACTTCAGCATCGACATAACTTATCCTAATATATTCTATGAGGATTATGCTACCTCAACCCATACCATTACCACCAACCAACATAGCCATTATATTAGCATTCCACATCTCATAAGTATCGATTAGGACTGACAGAATCATACCTTATTAAACTCATCCATAAGGACATATTAGTTGATTAATATCAAAAAGGCCAAGATCACATTCATGCAAAATAAGAAAAATCTCCTAGTGAAACCTTTTTGAGAGCACGAGGGGATAATTAAATTTCAAACATAGAATCTTCTAGTGACACATTTTCTAAGGTGATGGAAGATAATCATATTCTAAATCTAATGTTCCTTAGTGAAACCTTATTGGTGGTGTTATGGGATAATCAAGGAAACTTCATTGTTGAAAACTTCTTTGAGGTACCAATATCTGAGCACAAAATTTATTCACTATTTGATGAAGACAAAATCAAAGATAAAATCAATATAGCTTCCCATCTATAGCCTAATTAGATGGTGGCTACTCTCAATCCCAAACAATATAAAAATATGGTGGTCCTATCAAGAGAATATTTAGAAGTCTTTAGCCCCACCACATCCAAAGGTATATTTTATTTAGAATAAATAATATTATGTGTACCTAAAAATCCTAATCTTCATTTATTTCCCAACCATCATCCATTCCATTATCAATGACCATTCCATTTTTAAATCAACCTATCATCAAACATTTATCCTTATTTGCAATCCTTGGCCACACTTTCCTTTACAAAGGATACAAAAATATATTATCTTGATGCTTGAAAGAAATAGAATTAATGACCAATGAAGATCATAATAACATTCTTGACATCCAAATTTGTAACCAATTCTTGATAGAGTAGTTATTCAAATGAGGTGTGGGCTAGTAATTAACATGATTGACTATTCTGATTGTATCATTTATTGATCAAGATGTGTATCTTCACATTAGCAAGAACAAAAAAATCATATGCCATTTACCATACCTAGGCCAAACACATCAAAAACTAACAACCACCATCAACCACAAACATGTACCATCTAGTTTTAATTTACCAATCCTTTTTCCATTATCTCATACCTTGACCATTTACCTCATCACTTGGGGAAAACCCTCTTACCATTCTACTATTATATTATTTGATCAGTCTCTCAAGCTATCACTCAATGTATCACTTATCCATTCTACCATTCTAACCTATCAACCTAACATATTCTGATCACTCCCTACCTATCCAATTTGACTTTGGTTCATCCATTAGTTTCACATTTTTAGCACAAAAAATTAGATCAATTTTAGTGGTTATTTCAATCATTCTAGATAGAGGAATTATTTTGGAGTAGTATGATAGAAGTTTGGCAGTTGCATCCTTCATGTTTTATTTTGTTATTATATCAAGTTTGTTAATGTTAGCCTGATTGATCCATAAAATCTACAGTGTTACTATGTGTAAATAGTTTATAATTAATACTTTTATCAAAACACTCAATTTTCAAAAATACTCAAATGAAATGAATCAAAATTTGACCTTAAAAATGTGTTTATTAAGGTTGATCAAAATGGATTTTAAAATGGAATGAATTTCAAGTCATAAATTCATTCATTATCCATTCAACCATTTCTAAACTTGAAGATTCCAATTTTTTATTAAATTATCATAATTAAGTGTTTATGCATTAAATAAGGATTAATTAACTGAAATTAATCAAAATATAAAAAAAAATACACAGTCAAAATTACTCATGACAACCAAATTGATAATGGAGTTCACCCACTACTCGGGTCATGTCTCTGGGTTCACTTAAAACACAAACTAATCTATTTCCATGAATTGAAAGTACATGGGAAAAATTTAAAATTATCTAATGTATCCTCTAGTATTGCATAAAACATAGCAACATACCTTTGAAAATTCTTGGTACTCTCGATCAAAATTTTCACCTTCCTATCGTGAAAGCAATCTTTTGTTCCTAAAGTTCTCTACTAAAATTCTCTCTTTTAGGCTTTAAAAAATGGCTTGAACTGACTCAAAATCAAGAAATTAATATAGAAAATAAACTATTTTGGAGTCTTGAACAACTCTTTAGTTTACTCCAAATGCTGAAAATGACTGTTGATGCCTCAAAAATGAGGATGAATGCAAACTGGTCTATTTTCCTTAGCTACTCAACTCACCATTTGCTTGTGTTTAAATACAAGTTAAATGCTTTATATAGTGTTTACACAAGTGGATTAGATAGTTTTGAACTTGTCTTTTCACTCAAAGGTCATGGTTTTGAAACCCAAAGAAAGCAAATTGGTTAATATAAATACCCCATTGCTTGGGATATAGGTGTGGTTGGTCTTTATTAAGCACAATCCAATGTGCTTTATCCATCGAGTAACATTTTGTTAGACATGGGATCCTAGAATTCACCATGTTTGTGAAGATTATGTGGATCAACCCAAATTGAAATATATATGGATATTATTGGCATTATGACTCATATTTCATGAGTTGACAGTCCTTGTTTGGGCTCAGCCATGTGACAGTGGGTTGGTTTGGCCATGTGGTAGTTTGGACTCAGTACTATTGATCCAAACCTTCAATTCAATAAACCCAAGCTCAAAAATCAATGCCATACACTATGAAAGGTAAATCATGCCAATTTTTTTACATCATCAGAATACCAGGTGTCACACTATCCTACCACCATATGTCATATCCTCATTGGTCCACTATTTTGCCATGTCATCATTTTGACCAAGTTTGACCACAACTTTGACTAGCCATAACTTTCACATATAGACTCAAAATTGGTCGATTGAAAATGCATCAAAAAGATATCAATAAGATCTACACCTTGGAACTAGTTCATAAATATTTCATAATGATCAATGTTTCCATTTAGACTAGTTTTGACCATTTGTTGACCTAAACTTTGACTAGCTACATCAAGATCAAACAAGCTCTTTTTCTCGAGTTTCACATACCATTAGAAAGCTATTGGCAAGCCCTATGGAATTTCAATGGTTTTAGGACCATTTAATATCATTCCAAAAATGACCTTTAGATCACACCTCCCCATTAAGAAGGTTTTTGGTCCACCAAAAGTTAGTACCTAACTTGATCCTTTAAAATGTTAATCAATTCTAAAGATAATCTGATGGGTCTTATCGGTCTACTTAGGTTATACAATTACAGCTACACCACTTGGAATAATGAAATGATCCCACCTTCTACAATTCCTCTATTATTGCATGACCATCAATAGCCTCTACACATAACTAGGGTTTGGAATGAGATGACTTCTTCTACTACACAACTTCAGAAGAGCCTCTACAAAGATAAGTCAAATGATCTTTTCTATTGTATGGATTCAAAGAGCCTCTACATAAAATTTTAGTGATCTCCTCTATTGTACAGCTTTAATTAGCCTCTACATAGAATTCTAGTGATATCTTCTATTGTACAACTTCAATGAGCCTCTACATAGATCTAAGATCCTAATTGTCCATTAAAATACTACATGGATCTCTTCAACACATCAAAGTACAAAACCCAAATCATAACATATGATAAAAATGGAAAAATCATATTGATTCATAACTCAAACTATAAAGGCCTAAAAATAAGGCATGAGTTACACTGAATATTACAACTACTAATAAAGATCACAATATTCATCATCTATATACCCACTATCACATCTTATAACTAGTGAACTGCCAAACACTACAATAATCACCAATGTAACTATAGAACAAGTTTGTTAATGTAAAAAATTACATTAATTATTATGACCATGTCACAATACACTACCTAGACATGGGTCTTAATATGCCAAACAACTATGAAAACAAAAAATAGTGTATAATGTCTAGCATTTTAAATATTATGCAATAGGGTATTATAAATGCTTCTAAACATACACACACCAAAAATATATGCATCCAAAAATAAAAATTATCCTAAAATAAGTATTGTAGGAAAATTGAATCCTACCCAACGACCTGTATACTTCTACCAATCACCCAAGTTGATTAATGAATTAACTTCCTTATATATATTAGGAACTCAAAATGCTAAGCAAGGAGATTAAAATGGATTTTCCTCAAAAAATATTTAAATATAAGATCACTTAGTATGAAAAACTTATCTCTCAGTTCTTCTTCATAAATAGCCAAAAACAAGGGTAACTAGAAAGCATGTTAATCATCAGTATCAATAATGCTATATAAACATATCCATGAAAACAAATGATTTTTCATTATGCATATCAAAATAAAATGGATTCATCTATGGACAATTTATGGATAGATTTAAGGTTGTTTTATTCTTAGCTAGTGGATTGAAAACTTCTTTTACCTTGTAAACCAACTTTTTCTTACCATTTTTTAGATGGCTTGTTGGGTGAAGTTTCTAACATTTTTCAAGCTGGTGTCCACTCATATGACAATGAGTGAAATATTTCCTCTATGTGGGTGAGGTTACCTATTTGCCATTTTGCATTTTAATGGGATGAGATTGGTCGTTAACACCTACAAACTTCTTTAGTAATGATTGCCTTTTTCAATAATATGTGGTAGAATGATTTCTTAATCCATAAAATGTGCCAAGAAAATCATACAACATCTTTCAAATATTGAAGCCAAATTACTTAAATAGAAATAGTGCATCATAAATTTTAGAATGTAAATTCCTATTGGTGTTATTTTTAGTTTAAAAACAAGGATTTGGAATCTCAATACCTCTTTTTCTTTATTTCTTACACCATTCACAATTCCTTCATAGGGAGGAATTATGCATTGCTAGTGGCCTCAAAACTTGGCTCTCAAAAGGTTATCTTCTTTCAACAATGGAGGAACTCTCTCCAACACCCATTTTATCACTAGTTTAACCCAATCCTACATGATGAGATATATGCTCTACTTATATTGGGTTATCAATACCTTGGCCATTCTTTCCAATGCCCCTTCCATCAAATCCCATTTTTAATAATAGTTTAGATATAATGCCCTTAGTGTGTTTTTCAAAACTACCAAAAATAACATCTAAAACATTTTAAATTGAATGAAATGAATTATTAGATGAATAACTTACAATGTACACATTAGTCATCTAGCTTACATCTATAGTGGGAGGCAATTGGTGAAGAATATGTCTTTCTCTACTCTGTGTCTACACCAAGAGCTCATCCTTGGCTTGCAACTTAGATTTTAAGTGAGTAGTATCCTAATCTAAGGAGTAAAATTGATCTCCCAAGAAATCATTCTCTTGTTGGATCTACTAGTTAATTTCTTCAAGCTTATCAAGCTTAGCTTTGTTTGATAACTTGCCTATGGTTTCGTATTTCCTACAAATAACCTAATCCCACAAACTGCACACTAAAAATGGAATATCAACAAGGCCAAGAAGTCTATAATAGTATTGAAAACAACTGATGTCAAATCCATATAATTAGAAACTAACCCAGCACACTATATGCTCTAATACCAAACTTGGTTCATAAACTTTACACTATTACCATGGACAAATAGTTTAAAATGGATAGTTTTGTCAAAACACTAAATTTACCAAAATACTCAAATGAAATGAATCAAAATTTGACCTTAAAATAAGTGTTTATCAGGGTTGATCAAAATGTATTTTAAAATAGAATGAATTAAAAGCCACAAATTCATTCATTATCCATTCAACCATATTTGAACCTGAAGATTCTAATTATCCATAAAATTATCATAATTAAGTGTTTATACATTTTAAAATGATTAATTAACTATAATTAATCAAAATTTAGAAAAAGAATGCATAATCAAAAATACTCATGACAACCAAATTGATAACAGAGTTCACCTACTACTCAAGCTATGTCTCCAAGTTCACTTAAAACATGAACTTATCCATTTTCATGAATTAAAAGTACATGGGAAAACTTTAAAATAATTTAATTTATCCTATAATATTGCATAAAACTTAGCAATAGACCTTCAAAAAGTCTTAGTACTCTTGGTTGAACTTTCCAACTTCCTATCATGAAAGCAATCTTACGTTCCTGAAGTTATCCACTAAAAGTTTATATTTAAGGCTTAAAAAATAGCCCAAAAAAACTAAAAATTGGGAAATAAACATATAAATAGAACCATCTAAGAGTCTATAACAACTCTCTAGTTTACTCTGAAGGCCAAAAATGAATGTTGATCCCTCAAAAATTAGGATGAATACAAACTGGTCTATTTTCCTTAGCTACTCATTTCACCATTTGCTTGTGTTTAAATACAAGTTAAACACTACATAAAACATTTAAAAAAGTAGATTAGATGGTTGGGTGCTTGTATTTTTACTCAAGGGTCATAGCTTAAAAACCCAACTAAAACAAATTGGTTAATACAAATCCCACATTGCTTGGGATATAGCTGTGGTTAGTCTTTATTAAGTACAATCCAATGTGCTTTATCTACCAAGCTGCCTTTTTTTATTCATGGCATCATGGAATTCACCATGTTGATGAAAATTATGTGGCTCAAATAAACTTAGAATATTCATGTCTATTTTTAGCGTTGTGGCTTAGACTTTGTGAGTTGGCAGTCCTTGTTTGGGCTCAGCCATATGGTAATGTGTTGGCTCGACCATGTGGTAGTTTGGACTTAGTACTGTTGATTCTAACCTTTGATTCGATGAACCAAATCTTGGTAGATCAATTCCATACACTGTCAAAGATGAAGAACTAAACCAACCCTAATTTATTTACACTATCAAACTACCATGTGTCACTCTATATTTCTTCCACGTGTCACATCCTCACTGGTCTACTATTTTACCACATCGTCATTTTGACCGAGTTTGAATAAAAATTTGAATAGACATAAATTTCACATATAGACTTAAAATTGGTCTATTCAAAATTCATAAAAAATATTTTGATGAGTTCTATTCCATGTAACTAGTTCAAAAATGTTTCATGATGATCAATTTTTCTAGTTTGACTAGCTTTGATTGCTTATTGACCTAAACTTGGACCAACTGCATCGAGACCGAACAAGTTCTATTTCTTGATTTTTAAATACCATCATAAATATCTTGACAAGCTTTATTTAATGTTTGTGGTGTTATGACCATTTGAGATCATTCCAAAAAAGGCATTCAGATCACTAATTATATCTACCTACAGGAGCAACTTAGTGTCTCATTGGTATTGCTAATAATTATAACCACCTATGGGTAAATTAGTATCAATTAGGTGATTAATTGTATCCTATTTATAATTTCCTATGGTTAAAATATGGCAATATTTATTTATTGTGCCTTGACATACTAATTTTCCATTCTTATGATGTATTATACCACTATTCCAAATTGGCCTATATTATTTGAATTGGCTGATACATTAGTCAGATTCCTCCATTTAAAGGTGTAAATACTATGACCTAGGGCCATTTTTGGACTATGTGGGTCATGCTCAATTAATGTTAATGTTAGTACAATCTCCCTTTTCCATCGTACTCTCATCATTTTGTGAGAATCAATTCAAGTTATCCATGATCTCATTGTTTTATGAGCTAAGTTCTTGATTGAGTTTAGATGCTCCAAATTGCAAAAATATTCAAAAAATTAAAAATAAAAAAACATCTATCCTTTATAATCCTAATCAATTATCCTTGATCCGTCGTATTGGGGAAAATACATTAAACGATGATTTCTATTGATTTTATTTTTAGGCTTCTATTTGTTTGTTTATTTTCTTGTTTGTTTGTTTGTTTGTTTTACTATTTATTTTATTTCAACACTATTACCTAAACTAAGTTTATATGAGTTTATTAGGTTATTCCTTACACATTTTTCTTGAGTCCATCCATATCCATACATCAATATTTTCAACATTATTTTTATCATTACTAAATTATTTTAATTAGTTTTAGATCAGGAGTCAGTCCTTATTCACATTTTATCCAAGTTCTCATGGTGTTTTATATCATGAGGCATACCATCAAGTGCTATAGTAAAAATTAGCTTAGGAAGTCTTACAATCAATAGAGCAGTAGTGAAGTATCTCCTTGGTATGCTTAACAAATACTCCCACCCATCTTCATCAAATCAGCATAGACCATTCTAGTTGCATCCATGCTAATTAGGATGATCATCTCCTCATTGGTTGATACAAATTAATTATTTATATTTATAAATTATTACTCTTATATTCATCTATTTCATCACTTTTTTCATCCTTGTGTGCCTAGTTATTTGTGTCTTCTTCAGTCATTAAACCAATGCATCTACATTTTCACCCATTGATCTTTAATTTTTGCAATAGGTTATATCCTTCAATTATACCTATTAATCTTCCCTAGTGGGGTAAAATTAATCAAACATCTTTATTTAATCTAGGTTATCATGATGTTTATAACTACCTTTGGTAAAATCATTAATTTGAATTTTTTATTGATTATAATTGCCTTCAAATAAATCAGTAATCTTTTTTAACAAACCAATGCATGCAAGCATTTTCTCATTTGGATTAATCTCACCCATGGGTTAATTCAACCTTTTTTCTTACTTCTTTTTAAAGTGACCATCCATCAAAAATGTGACAATCACTCCATCCAGGGGCATCATTATATTATTCTTAAACATTTCTTTGGAGCTTTTTCTTCAATCATCATCTTCTTTCAATCATACAAGCCTTTTTCTTATTATTTGAGAAGACATTATTATGCCTATGGTTTTAAACATCTTCCCAATAAGGGAAGATTTTAGAAATATAAAATTGGACACCAATGGATTTATATGCAACATTATACTTATTCTTACCAACCTATGAAGATCTAGCCTAAAAATCTTTAAAATTCTCAAATTTGGCTTCATACCATGTTCTGTTGACCCAAAAATCAATTAAATAATAACAAAGGACCGAATAAATTAATTAAAATCTTGTCAAAAGGTAGAAAGCCTAAAAGATATTAATTAAAAATTAAATCCTAATTTAATTCATACATGAACAATTAAATCAATTATCCGAAAAGGAAAATCCAAAAATCGATGAATATCTTAGGTTTTCATCATTAACTTTTGTGAGTTGTCATTTTTGGAAAATGTCCCACCCATTCTTATTCCATGTTAATCATGACCATTTTGAGACATTTTAACCCTAGTTGGGTTAAATAAGCCAACCAAGGTTAGGATTTAACTCATTCCAAGCCATTTTAAATCTTACAAAATCAATCTTAGATCTCTTCATTTACAAATTTTGAAACATAGTAGTGTTATAATGCTGGATTTGATTCATGAAGCAAATACATAGTATTATAATGATAAAATCAATCTAGGCCATCAAGATAATCAAGGTTCCAAGAGGATTTGGAGATAGTCAAAAACCATTGATGAAGGCCTTTTGAGCATAATCTAAGTAAGCCAATGAATAAATCTTTTGGAGTAATCAAGGAAGGTAATGAAGTTGTCATTTCTTTGCATTTTAGTTTTGTTTTCAATTAGTTTATTCACTAAGCTCCTCCCATGATCTAGGCCTAGAGATGTTAGCTTGTTTAGTGTGTTTATTTCATTTTTTTGTAATTAACACCATACTAACCTCCTCTATTGAGTTAAATTCCTTGATCACAAAAAATAGGAGTCTTGGACAATCTACATA
The DNA here is from genome assembly GCA_037957365.1 of Torreya grandis. Lineage (NCBI taxonomy): Eukaryota > Viridiplantae > Streptophyta > Pinopsida > Cupressales > Taxaceae > Torreya > Torreya grandis. Next base: position 1,709,120 of record JARHVA010002043.1, read on the forward strand.
TAATGAGGATTTCAAAGCTTATCTTCAAGAAAATATAAAGGCCTTATTAAAACTTCATGAGGGAACTGAATAAGATATGTAATATCTACAATGGAAACTAGAGAAAGTATGATAATAACAATATATAGTAAAATTTCATGGGGTAATTCAACGTGTTATTTAAAACGTAATTATTAAATTATATAATACATTAGACACTATCAATTTGACGAGAGATAAATTGTCTCTTTACGTTTTTTAAACTTCCAAATTATTTAATTCTTTAAATGAAGATGGGAATAAACTCAATTTACTTTTATTATATGCCACCAATAAGGATTTTGGCCATTTGGATTTTATGACACCACTAGAAGTAGCCAATGCTCTCAATATGGTGGTCACAAGACATCAAAAGTCTAAGAGTGGGTATCAAGTGCACAATCCTTGATTATAAAATTACAAGAACAAGAAAATAGGTCTTATAAATTTTGGATGAGTTAAAGTTATCCCATGCCCTATATCCCTTAGGTAAGTAAATAATCAAGGTTAATTTTAACAAAACACACCACCATGTATCTTCTAATTTTAATAAAAGTATTTAGGGGCACATAATAGAGGAGATTGAACAAGAACTAGGATTTTCTAGGAAGAAAGTTACAAACGTAGAAATATTTTGGGTGGAGTGCAAAACCACCAAGACTGAGCATGCATGCTTATGAGTAATAGTCACTAGATTACATATGCCTTCTATTTTGAACATGGATATAGTAAGGTTTAAACATAGAATTACATATAAACATTACTAGGAAATAAAAGTGATAAATAATCTATGTATGGTTCATCTATTTTAACTCCACCTTCTAATACAATCCTTGTGATGACTACATGTTCAACCATGCTATCCCCAATGTATAGTACACCTTAGTTTTATTTGGTTATTTTTATATGTATTTTTCATGTAAACTAGCAATGGAACTAAGATATGTAATAGTTAACTAAACAATATTTTAAACATGCATACATTGCATGGTTTTTAAAGAATAAGTCTTGTTTCAAAGACATAGTTTTGACTAGTTTAAATATGCATGCAAATTTTACATCAATTAAAAATCTCATTATAATAATAATTAACATGTAATTTTATTTTTTTCATGGATTTGGAGGTTGAGGAAACCGCTAACCAAATATATATATATATATATATGAGAGTATTACATTATGTATATATATATACACATACATACTGTAATACTCTCATTTTCAAAGAGAGAGGAGGTCTATTAGAAAATATTAAGCATACAAGAAGAAATAATTTGATTTTCATACAACTATGTAGATGTCTTTCTCTTTTAACTAATTGTAGTTAGTTGTGTTTATTTTCCTGGTTGCTTGATTTAGTAATTAAAAGTATGTAAAGGATACCAAGAAATACTTCTTGCTATTACTAGTGTATGCTAACATAATATGCATAATACCTATTGTATGATTAGTATATATCATTGATTTTAGGTAATTAGGTTGACTATTTCATTTCTCTGAGCGTGTAGAAGTGTCTCCCATGATATAATTTTATAGGAGTGAAAAATATTTGCCTAAGATATCTATTTGATTTGGGCTATAATATTTTGAATAATGGTGTGCAAAAAAAAATTTAAATAAGACAAAAAAAATTGAGATCTTATAGTTTCCTATATTATCATTTCATGTGACTCTTTTACTATGTTTGTATGTGTGTATGCAATTACTACTAATTGCAAGGATTAGTTTTGGACACTTGTCCATAAAGAGACCAGCCTAGAATTAATCCCTCTTGAGATCATAGAACCTTATTTTATACTCTACCTTTCCCACTTTTTGTATATTTTTTTTGAGATATACCCACTTTAAAATAAAATCCATCTCAAAAATAATGATTATTTTAAAATGGTGGCATATAATTATAATTCATGAAACATCCTCATGTATATGACCTTTCAAATATGTGTGCTAATCTATATACCCTATAGGTTTTGCCTTGGTTTGAGATTATCCATAAAATACACTTTCTTATATTAGTTTTAGAGGATTTTTAATATCTCCTATAATTATTTTCATTCTTAGTTTCAAGTTTCAAGTTAATTTTATGGGTAAAACATCTCAAATTTGTATATTGGTCTTATGTGGGATGAGATTCCTATTTTCACCATTTCTATATCTTAATTATTTGAAAATGACTTTAAGAGGTTGTGATAGGTCCTTCACATTGTCATAAATGTCTTATTGTCCCCCTCATCCTTAAATTTCATGTTATAATGAAAAATCTCCATGACTTAAAGTCATATGCAACATTCACACACATGGCAACCATTAAGGAGCAAGTACATGTGCTCTCATGGATAATTTCAAGTTAATAGGGAGGTTTTATTTCTTGTTTCACATATATGATAATGTGAAAATTCTTTTGAATTTTTTAGGATAGGAATGAAAATATTTTTATATCCAAAGGTAATGCATAATACCCATGTTGTACTCACTATATATATCATGGAAACATTCACCTACATGAGGTATTAGTAGAGATGTAAAAGTGCTTGCATAGAGAACATGATATTTTTTTAAAGCATATTTGATGACCTATCATGTTATGTAGAGAATTAAAAGAATATTTTAGGTTTGAATTGGTAAATTAAGGTTGAAAATCATGCTCAAAATCCAAATGATTATTTCATGCCCATTTTCCTTAAAATGGCTAAACAATGATCCTTGGGGTTTTGGTGATACTTCATAACATGGTTAAAAGATCCTTTGATGCATTTTTATGGTTTTAGATTATGATATATTCATAATAATAGAACCTTGAAAATTTTTAAGGGTATAAGATGAAAGGAAGATGGTCATTTCAAGGTAATTATCTATCAAAATTACCTACAAAACACTAAATTCTTTCAATATTATTCTATAGGCCTGAGAACAAAAAGAGACCTTTCTTCACCAAGGTTGAAAATTGAACATTATTTCCATAATTATAAGTTTATATTGGTTTATATTACCTTAATTTATCTAATATATCATTATAATAAGATATTAAGGTGTGTTTTAGACCTTTATATACACCTAAAATCCATACACTATGGAAACACACACCTATAAAAGGGTATAAACCAATGATCTTTAATTGATGCTAAGGTGATGTATTAAGGATTTAAAATAATAATAAAAATTAAAAAACATAAACTTTTAACTTTCAAGGATTCAAGGAAGTCTTTTCATATCATATCCAATTTCAAATGAGTAAACGATACATACATGTAGGTCAAAACACAAATGTCTCAGTCAACAAATCATGACCTAGAGGGTTGATGATAAGAGGGTGTCTTAAGAATTACAAATGAAAATAATAGTGAAATTAACTACATGTTAAAAAATATGGGTTAATTTAATATCTTTTCACATCATCTTTGAGCTAAATTGAAACTAAATAGGACACCTACAAGTAGGGGCAAGCAAAGTGTCTTAGTCATAGCAGGGAAACTCACAAGTTAGAAAAAAATAGTGTAGGTAAGAGCATAGATTATATACATATGAATATGAATTTTAATGGTCATAATAAACTTTAAAATAATCTAAAACATTACACTAATAGCTCCAAACATTCATTGGAATCTATAGGAGCCACTGTTGGAGAGAAAACATAGTCAAAAGCATTATCAACTGTCTTGACTAGTCCTAAGGATATATAACACTAAAGAGTGATAAAATCAAGGCCATAGTTTAAATTTCACCTTGGTAGAGATTAAATAATGGTTTTTTCATTTCCTTAAGGTTAGAACTCTACAAAATAACCTATAGGTGTTTTCCCTAGAGCCAAGACATAATCAATGTTAAGATCCAGTCTTGAGAGGTTCAAGAATGTGAAGGGTATGAAATATCAAGGTGTTGAATGAAGATGGAAGACACTATATAATGACATAAAAAATTAAAATAGAAATTTTAAAATGTATATCAAGAAAATATATACATACAGGGTTCTCAAACAAGTAGCATAGTCATTTTAAAGAAACCCCTACACAATCAACTTCCACATAGTCTCCTTTAGTTTTGGAGGATGTTTGAAACTAAAATGGATATACCATGGGTTGAAACTTATTTTATACAAAATTTAACACTTTAATGATTCCATAAAATTATTTTTTATTAGACAAATAGGGAATTTCCCCCTATTTTATCTAAGATAATGGGTACTTCCCCTTATACCAAGACTGATAGGGTTTAAGGAAAAGGGTAGAAAGGAGTAAACATAAGGTAAGGGGAAATTTAAATATGTAAATACTATAGAAAAATAATTAAATGATCAAAACATGTCACAAGTTGGAAAATCAAAGTATGATACTCTAAAATTCTCAAATTTATAGACATGCATACAAGCTTGATTAGGCCTAGAGGTCCAAATGCTAGGGCATTTCCACTTTCAACCTCATTTGAGATTTAAAAATATTTGAAACATGTTTTTTGAATAATTTAATATGTGTTAAATCCTATGTAATTAATATAATTCCAACATGATGGTTTAGATGGCAAAGGTGTAGTTAAGCTTACTTGACATAGCTAGACCTAGTCTTCAAATGATAGGTCTTTTTATTTTTACCCTTAACCAAGATTTATAATGGATTGTAGAGTGTTCTTGGGGTAATATAATAAGTTTTAAATATGGTATAAGGAAAATAAAACCATTGAGGAACACATTTTGGCTCAAAAAAAACACTAGACCTGTAGGAAAGGAGAAAAAGAGTTTGGTAGGTCAAATTCAAATGCTCATATCCTCCATGAAGCTTTGCATGGGAAAAAAAGGAGTTATATGATAATAAAAAATTTATTTAAATATTAATTTGTGGAATTTTTTGGAAAATTTGATGTTAAACCTTTATGAACGAACCTTAAGATTGAAAACTACTTGAAAACCCTCTAAAACCCTTGTAAGGACCAGTCTAGAGAAATGAAGTTGGAGATGAATTATAATGGAATATATTGGATAAAAAACCTATTTTAACTTGTATAATACTCATTTATGATCCATCTCATGTTTTTTAATCTATACATACTTATATGCATGGGGTGAGAAATAGGCTATTTTTGACCATTTTTTTTGTTTTTCATGTTATAGAAGGAATAAAAGGATGAAATAAACTTTGGGAGGAATATTTAGAGTTTTTATAACCCTGATGTTCATTTAATTCCTTATAAAAACTTATAAGTGTGAAAATAGGAGCTCTCATCTTAGGTAGTCAAAACTAACATATTGGGCAAGCTAGTGAGAAGTGTGAAAACTCTAATGGAAAGTAATTTTAAGGTGTACTTGATGATTTTGAGGCCATGTAAGTTATTTTAAATTTCAATACAATACATACAATTTATTTTAATTTTAAATTTATGTAAAACTTGAGTCCAAGTGTGCAAGGTGCATGCAAGAGGAGTTTCATTTATAGTTGATGAAGATGGCTCACTTTAGGTTTCTTCTATAGGATAAAGCATGAAAAAAATGCATGGAGATGCATTAATAATACCCTTAACATTATTTACAATAATTTTACATTTCCATAATTACTTATGGGACATTTAAATAGGTCCAAATCATCAAGTTAGTTTTCTGAGCCAAGACATGGAGTTTTATGCCACTTTTCATGAAGTTTATGCTTTTAATTGACACTTGTGAATCTTGATATTGAATTTTTCATCTGATATAATTATATAATTCCCAAATAACTAATTATTTAATATTTATATGTTTTATTTTTACCCTTGGACTTCTCTTTTTCTCTCTCTCTAAAGTTTTATAAGATTTAGCCATTTTGGCCATTGTACTTTATGTTCCACCTAAGTATGAAAAACATTGCTCATTTGTATATATTTTGATCAAAAATACAATAATTTAAACCTATTCCATGAATTTTATTAGTTTTTTCATTCGAAATGTTTAATTTTGCATAAGTGATAACTCTTGTTTCCTTAGCATGATTGTTTCATTCTATCATCTATTTGTAATTGGAAAGCTTCTTATTATAGGGAATATGAATTGTTATAGGAATTTTCAAGGATTTAGTGAGTTATTATATTCATTATTTACCTCATATTTCTATTTTCTAGTCCTCCTAGATTTGCATATTCATCCATAACATCACAATGTAATATTAATGCGAGAAGATGAAGATTGGAGAAGTGTATGTTCAGTTTGTCCCTTGATTTCAAGTGTAATATGAATATGGTTAGAATTGATCATTATATTTTGTGTATCACCTCCATTATGATATTTTTTTAATTTATCTATCTCCCTTTTCACCCCCAAGGTTAAATGTAGTTATGATTTACCCTATCTAGAGATTCACCTCATCCTTAGGCTACCCACAAGCCTAGAAGTATTTCCATTGTGCCACTTAGATGAAGAGAGAATTGTCATATCCTCAAAGGGTGAATATATAAGTGATAATATTTTTTGGCATGTTTTGTGGGACTCTTGGTCCAAGAAGTTGAGATATTTTTGGTGTTTTCTCTCAACAATCAGCCTTTGGAGGCATCTATCAAAGCATCAATAGTGACTCTGAAGATACATCAACTAGTCAAGCAACCCAAGTTTCCTTATTAATATTTTTGGTAACATTTTCCTTTATTTTAATTCTTTAAATGAATTTTCATGGCTAATTTTAGTGTTGAGTATTGCTCTTTACAAGTTGGTGAGACATTAAAAGCTTATGCCATTCCCTATTAACAAGAATAAGTTATTAATTATCCCTTAAATGAAGTGTACGAGCCCAAATATGGTTATTTTAAGCCCCAATATGATCATATTAAACCTTATAATGAGCTATATCAGTCCTATATCCAGCCTCCTCAAAATCGTGCTTCTCCTAGTCAACCTAGCCACTCCCTAACTTCATCCATTTCCACCTTCAAAAAGAATCTTTTGGGATATGAGAGGTACATATTGGAGATTGATAATCTAAGAGGATGTGGTAAATAGGTTCCTATTAATCTTACTCATAAGGTGATATATGAATTATATTTGATCAAAAGAGAGTGGTTACCTATTGAGAGAGCTAGTTAGCAAAGTCTCTCAAGTGAGGTGCTTGATGTGAGTAGCCTATTTTCTTCCTTAGAGGATAGGCTAGGAGTTCATGATAGGAAGACTTACCAAGTATATAAACCTTAATATCCACTTCCTCAAGTTTCATATCAGCCATATTTGACCCCTAATCATGAGCCTAATAAAAATAGTCAAATCCATCCTTTTCCAAATCAAGTGGAAGAGAGAGTTGAAAAGACTAACATTGTGTTTGAAGTAAAACTTGATAGATAAATTAAGTTAGATAATATGAATATGTAATAGTCCATTTTGGAATAAAATTAAGTGGAGTTAAATCCCTCATTTATCTCTTATATTGTATCCCCACCACCTCAAAAAGAGACTCATCATCCCAATACTGTAAGCTAGAACAAGATAGTGGAGTCATGGGGAAGGAAAGAGGAGAAAATTCTTGACAAGGATTTTGAAGTTGAGAAGGATATTGATCCTATAAAAACCCATCCCATCCTTCATCAAGAAAATACTTCTAATCCTAACATCCTGAGTTGTAGTAAGATAGTGTAATCATGGTGAAAGAAAGAAGATAGAAGCATTATCAAGGAATGTGAAGTGGAGAATGGGATTGATCCTTTGCAAGTCCCTCCCACACTTCTTCAATAATATTATTGCGTTCCATTTTATCCCTCATGTATTTCATATACTCATGATTATTATTGTGAGCTTCAATAAATACTTTTCCAAGAGAACCTAGCCAATCAAATTGAAGAGTTAGAGGCAAAGATGAGATTACGAAGTCAAGGTGAGATGGAAGGTTTTGACCCCAAAAAGATATGCCTAAACACACCCTATCCACCCTTCCTAAAAAGATTCATCAAGATAAATCAGATGTGAATTATGTTTTTTTAAAGTGGAAGGAAGAAAATCAAGTAGTTATAACCCAAAGTCTACCCCCCTTCCTTAATAGATTCCAAAAGAATCCCTTATACTTGACTCTCAATCTGATTTTGAGTTCTATGTGCCACCTCTGCCAACTTCATATTTTCCTCAACCCTATCATACTTTTCATTGATGGACCTATGGTATGGGAACCTAAATGGGATTATATTGTTGATAAATGAAGAAAAATCTTTCTTAAAGAAATCTTACCTCCTTGGCAACCTCATTAGACTAAGTCACTTGACTTAAAAATCCCTAGCCTTGGAATCACAAAGAAGGAGATGGAAGATCTTGCATCCTTTGAGAAAAAAGGTCCTATTTTGTAATTTGAGATACAACTTTAAATCCCTCAATAGGTCCTAAATTATGAATAATAGGTGGTCTCTTATGTTGAAATTTTTGATTGGTTTGATGATGAAGAACGTTCTCCTCTTAACAAAGATGGATAAATGGTTATTGATTCTAGAATCACATTATAAGATACCATGTATGGGCAAGGACAAGTTATTAATCATAATTTTAAAGACTTGTTTTAATTCATTGGAATATGCTATACTCATATTTAAGGAGGCTATGATCTGGTCAAAGATGGAGAAGGCAGTTTTGACACTCAAGTAAGTATGCAAAGGAAAAGAAACTTTCAAATATATCCTTTCAAGAATCATATGAATTTGATGATGATATGTTTGATGTTATAAAAATGGGATATCATCCTCTCAACTAGTTGGGAGGAACACATAAAATCTTGAAGGATGGAACAAACTCCTATTGGCATCAATGTTATAAGGAACATGAAACTACTCCTCTTGAAACCATGCCTACTAAGGAGATAAAAATAGACCATGAAATGAAGAGTGGGAAAAAGTATGAAGTATGTGAACATGTTCAATAGGATTTTATATATATATATATATATATATATATATATATATATTATAAACCTATTTAAAGATGATTCACTTGAGATCAGATCAAGTGAAGTGCCAAGGAATAGGTCTGATCCAAAAAGCATTCAATCCAAGTGACAATAGCTACCTAATTAAATATGTGTTGTGTATAAAAAATTATCAACATAAATAAATATGGTGCTACAATGAGGTCTAAAACCACTGTGTTCCCTTCCTTATAAAAGGTTTTTCCCTATGTCTAAGTTACAATGGAAAAAACCAATAGAGACACTATGTATATATCCTACAAAATTAATTTGGTTCATCTTTTTTGATCCATTGAAGACCTAGACCTACACCAGTTATTCCCATAATACCTTGGGTCAGGACACCTTCCCAATAAGAAACCCCTAGCCCATTAATCATCCTATGGATAAGACCTCGTTAGTCATATAAACTATTTAAATACTAAGAGATGCACATAATTTACCAAGGATTATAGATGAGTACTACTTTATTTCTCCCCTTTAGGAGGAAGGATGATAGATTAACATATCAAGTCTATCAAAGTTATATTAAGGTTGATGAATTTTATGAATGAAGATGTTACATGTAGGATTTTCCCATTCAAATTAAAAGATTATTATTATGATTGGTTCCACAATTTATAAGATAAATAAATTATTTCATGGAACTCATGTCAAAGCACCTTTCTTTCCCAATGTAAACATGTTATGAGTCCAAGTGTTTTGTATCATCATTTCACAAGTATGAAGAGGGAGAAAAATGAGTTGATATATGATTTTAATGTGAGGTTTTAATATATGTACACTTATCTAATAATTTCATATAAATCAACATATTATATAAAACTCAAAATGTACAAGAACATCCTATATCTAATTACTATAGTAGTTTAACAATTAGATGCTACTGTGAATACTTTATCACTAGCTTATGAAGAAGCAATCACCATTGATATGTAGTTAAATAGTCATATATTAGGAACCCTTAGACTCAATTTTGGTTTCATAATTTTTAATATAATGTGTCATGTAAATTTTAATGTTCCTAAATTAAACTTTAATAAGTTATATGCATTACCTCCTATGACACAACATACACCAAATTAGAACTATGGCTTCTTGAATAACCCTACACAAATGAATGGTCATAAATAAAGTTAAAATTCACTCCCATCAAATAATTTAGTTTCCCATAGTGTGGATTATACCAAAGTATAATTGTATTTGATACAAATGATGATTCAAAAGCTAAGGAACTATTTCTTAGGCATGCAAAGGAAGATAGGTAATGCTACTAGTCTTAAAAATAATCAAAATTTTTGATTTCAAACATATAATATGAATTTAAACAAGAATAAAAATAATTTTGAATATAAACAAGACAATAAGTTTCCAAATATCAATATAGTGGAGATATATCTACCCAATAGGTGTAGGGTTCATAACAAATCACAACATGGTGAGCCTGATTATGTTGAGTATTGTGGAGCATTTGAAATATTTTAGAGTGAAATGGTGAGGTAATATTTAATGAATAATCCAAAATTATTCCCCACTATAATAATTCCTCAAACATATATATGGCCTTTAAAACTCATGAGTTTACTTTCCAAAGTGAGAATGACAATGTGCTAGAGGATAATTCAAATGAGGCACACACCTTCTAGTCATTACAGACAATCAATTACAATTTTAAAATCAAGAATCCCTTCACTAAATATACTCATATAAGCAATATGATCATTCCTAAAAATACAAATGATGATAATAATACATCCTTGTGTTCGATATTCCAAATGGATATAGACTATTACTAAGTAGAGATTGGTCAAATATGCCAAAATGTATGTAGAAATAGACTTCTCTCACATTTGGTTGCCCTTGAAAGGTATTCCAAATCAAATTAAAATTGATCAAGAATTGGTAATGAATTATCCCATCATGGAATACAATGATAATAATGAATAAAATATAAATATCCTAATATTTTGATTTATACCTTTACCAAAAAGTATGAGGTTGATTTAACCTTTTAGTGGTTTACATGTGTAATTCCTATTTTTGGTTAAATGGTTAAGATGCCTATATTATTTAAATATATTACAGTAATTAACCTAATAATTTATAAATATTTTAATATTTTTTTAATATTTATAAATATAAATAAATAGGGATAAATAGAGACTTAGCTGAAAATTCACTGTCATAGATGATCTAGGTTCTGAAACTAGAGATATGATCAATTCTAAGTGTCACCAATAGGATTATAATATCCATATGTTCACTATATAATAGTACCCAAATTAGATAGTACCACCATACATCTATAGTGTCCTTAATGTGGAACTTATGTACCCTTTTTGGGAATGTTCCTATTTATTAGGAGCACTTGTGCTTGTGTTTATATGCTCTATTCTTGCATGACTAAAACTTGTAGCTATGTATTGTATGTGGAAATCTTGATTTTATGTATAAACCCTAGTTTTATTTTAAAGTGTGATTTGATCAAGAATTGAGTGTGCTATTAAGATGGAATAGATATCATCAACACCCCACTGTGTAAAGAGTTGACTACATACTAATAATCTGAAGAGGGATCAATTCCAATGTAGTTATCCCACCTAGTTCTTGATGTATGTGCAAGTGAATGCTAGAGTGAGAGTGGCCTTTGATGCCTTTAATGTGCTAAAGCTTTGGAATGCTTTAAAAATCAACATAGGGTTTTTGTATATCATAGTACTCAAAAAGTAAGGCATAATAGGGATAATGTACCTTGATTTTGAATAACTTTCTCTTTGGTTTAAATAGCTTTGGCATCTCTATTCCATCTAGTTAATAGAGGTGGATTAGACTTGTATTTATAGGATTTTTTTAATTGTGCAAATGATAAAATGAGCTTAGGATGACCTTCAAAGGAGCACACATTTGAAAAAGTATTTGTTGGTAAGATTTAGGGATAAAGACATTAATGCCTAGTTGGGGACATTAGTGCCATGAGGTTGAATTGTCCCAAATGTGGCACTAATGTAATTTTGGTAGACTATTGAGAAATTTTGATTGGGGTTAGAGGTAATATGATAGAGACTTTATCTTGACTAAATGTAATTGAATAAGGTCTACTAAATGGTTAGAAATTTTAGTCTAAGGATGTAGAATATGTATATGTCAAGACTAGTAATGGGGTAATTCAAGAGAAACTCTTATCATCCAATTACCACTTTTATGTGATTACACTTTCCCCTATTTTTGATAGTAATGTATAAAAGTGATATGACTAGTATAAGTGAAAAATAAGCATACCTTAACTTACATTATAAATGAATCCCATGTAGTTATGTTTGAATATGCAAATATGGGTCTATGTATGTGAAACATGAAAAAATTAGTCCTTATTAATGAGATAATCAAGAGCAAAAGACTATGCTGAAATGAAATAATTGAGTAAAGAGAGGAAAGGAATGAAAACACCTCATTGGGTATGTAAACCAATGCATTAACTTGGAGATAACCTATGTGTGTGAATGTACATAATGATCATATAATTTAATAAATTTAAATGAGATAATTACTTTCTCAATCCTCATATGGGTTTCTTTAGACCTAAATCCAATTTTGAATTCATCATTATCCATCCTTGCTTGGTGGGTCTTGATCTCTATGAATAACTTGGATAAGATTGTAAGTGTCTATAACCTTCTCATGAGGTGGATCAAGAACATAATTATGACATGACTCCACCATTTCCCTTATGTGAAGTATATGCATTTGTAACTATAATACATAAAGTGATAAAATTATCTAAGTGAGTAATCTAATTATGTATCTGGCTTTACATCCACTCAGGTATATTAGGTAGCTCTAGGATACTTAGGAAAGACAACAACTAAAAATGGAGTAAGGTATGAATATAGTGACAACTTAGAATTTTATATAAAATTTATAAAACATAGATAATGTCATGGAGTTTTCCATTCCATCTGATCAACCTATCTAAAGTTGAGTATGTGAAAACTATGTGTCTCACACATGCCCCCAATCTGGTATATGAGTATATTGAATCTAAGTCAAGTATGTAATATCTAAATTTGTGTAACTAAATTAAATGTGTGAGTTATAATTCCATGCATGATTCCCTAAAATTTGATTAATTGATATGAATCTAAATTTAAATGACTAAATCTATGATAAATCTGAACATAATTGCCAAACCTATGATTTTATCTATGAAAATTTGTACTATACCTGGTGTATTAGTTTGAATGATCTAGACTATATTAAATATGGGGCTACTGGATAGTATCACCCTATGGCATTAGTGTCCCAATTTGGTCTCTAATGTCTAGTTGGTCTAATTTTTATGTGATCTAAACTAACTATTGAACCTCTATTCTATTTTGTGTATGCCCTGAGTCTGATCTTTGTAATTGAGCATATGTGCTAACATGTAAATGTGGAAATAAAAATGAGATCCTAATCTCTTTAAAAAACACTATAAATTTCCTTTAACCAAAAATAGGAACTACACATTAAAAACACTAAAAGGTTAAATCATTTGGTGAACATGTCTTACTTCAAGCATTACATAAAGCCTTAGCTTACCTTAATTCCTATTTTAATGAAATAAATTTAGGGTTTTATACTTATAATTTTTCATTTTATTTATAAAACATATATAAATAAAATAAAATATTACATTAGGGTTTCAGTTTACTTTACATCTAATTTAAAGTTCTACAAAGAAACCCTAGCTTTGAAAACCCTAAGCCTAGACGCTTTTAGGGTTTGTATCCTTTTCAATCCTATTTTCATTAGCTAGTATTAATTATTAATAATTAATATATTATATTATAGTATTTTCATTTCAATTTATTTGTTATATACCATATAAAAAATTTATCTATCTTCACTTAAGAAGAAGTGCTAGACTAGGTGGTGATCCTATAGATCATATTTAGATTATAGGTATCCAACCTTATAACAAGGACAAAGAACATATTATAACTCTATATATGAAACCTTCACATCCTAATTACATTTAATTTAAGTAAAATTCATCCAGGGATGATAAATATAACCAAGAACAAGATCACATCCATATTGAGGATCAAGACACAATACCTCCACTTAATGATGATGATATAGTTATGAACAAAGATGAGGTATTATAGGGATTCAAAGATAAAATTTGAGAACATCCCCCTGATCATGCATAGATTTTATATGACATATTATAAATCAAGAATAATAACAATAATGATCAATCTTCAACCCCTCTAGTCAATCATATTTTTACACTTTTAATGGGGCCCACTCAATCAACTTAGATAACACAACCCAAGACTTATATTCAACCATTAGTGAAAATTAATCCAATTATGGCTAGTTATCTTCCTCTTGATGTACAATCCCTTATAAACTAGGTTATTTCTCTATAAACTAAGGTGTTACATCCCAAGCAAGGAGAAACTAATCCTTTACATGCCTTGGATTCCAACATTCTATTGCATACACCATTGACACATCATGTTGTGGAAACTCTATTTCCATATGGTTTTTTAGCACCCAAGTTCACATTATATGATGGTAAGGGTGACCTAGAGAATCACCTTGGATCCTTTCACATAACATGCTTGGACATTATGTCTAATGATTGGCTTATTATGAAGATCTTTCCATGTAGCCTCAAGGATTATGACCTATAATAGTTTTATGATTTACCTAACCAATCTATCATAGAATTCAATAATTTAACATATATGTTCCTAGCACACTTCTCTATCAATATTAGTGATAAGATATCATATGCATAAGTTTTATAGCTAAATAAAAGGTCAAATGAGCCCATAGTAGATTATGTCTTATGGTACAAGATAATATTATCAAAATTGACTAGCCCCATGTTAAATAGAGAGCTTCAAGATATATTAAAACATATTATATTATTATAAGTTAATTAATAAATCTTATTCAATAATTTTCCCACATTTATATATATGTGACACATAATTAAGGAATGAGAGGTGAAGCTCTTAACAATCCAAAAACTCAAATACACCAATGGATCAAATTCAACTATTAAGATTTCAAGAAAAACATCATATAAGATGAGGACCATAGAGAATAAAATAGATATAAAGACAATATTCAACACAATTTCAAAGCCTTTTCCCATATTAGTATTATCATCTCCTTAACATAGAGTATTCACTAATTTACTAGAGTCACTAGCACAATTTCTTTAATAACTATTAGAATGTAATGTCATATCTCTCCTTGCCATTAAAGAAGTTGATACAACACAACCTATTCTAAATATGTATGATTGAAATATATTCTAAGAGTATCATAGGGCACTACACCAGACCAAAAATAGATGAATTATCTTAAATCAGAAGATACATGATCTTATTAAGGCCAACATCATTGATTTGGGAAGTCCTACTAAGGCACTAAAATAAAAAACATATGAGAAGGCACATAATATATTTTTAGATATTTTTCCTAAGAATAAAATGAATGAGGTAGGGGGCATATTAAGTGTTCATTATACATACCAAGATTATCCATCGTCAGCTTCCTATCACATAGTTATAGAGGAGACACATCCTTTACAAAAAATATTAGCATGTATCCTACTACTGTGCTACCTAGATAAGTTATCACATTTATAGAGAAATAAATTGTGGATGACAACATAGATTTACATGAACTCTTCATATAATCATATATAGATCACCATCCTATTCACAATTTCATGCTTGAAAATGGGTCAAGCATAAGCATGTACACCATGACACTCTTATTGCCACTCATATATAGACCACCATATATTACCTACAAATACAATCATTAGTGGTTTTAGTGGCCACATTCAGAGCTCCATCATGGGGATATTTCTCCTATTATAGATGGTACTAGCACACATAGCCACTTAGTTTATAGTAGTACATAGTGTAGGTTCATTTGGCATATTATTGGGTAGTTCATGGTTACAATAGCTCAAATCTATAGTCTAAAATACACTAATGCCTCAATTATGTACATGATAACTAGGTGTTTAATATTTATGGTGTCCCATATGAATATCCTCTTCCCATCCCACTAGTAGTTCTAACATATATTCCAATCACACTTCTCTCACCAACACCATTTACAATTCTATTTACACTACTAGATATTAAATGGATATCAATTTTAGTAGAGAGTATAGATTTTATGCATACATCATAGTGTTTAATATGATCCTTATAAGATGACAAATCTACTTCTACTATGTTTACATGCACACATACTCTCCCTTAGAGAGCATTACTAGAGAGACCATTACATAAGAGATATATCATAGATTCTATAGGTCCTTCCTCTACATAGTTCTCACCAAGATTAATTATATTGGGTTTTAGGTTTCTTATAACATGGAACCTACATCACCTATATATTCTAAATATACCATGTGGGTCCATAAGACCCCTATAATTCATAGGGCATCATAGTCACAACCACCACATCATAACATCACTAATCAATTAGCTTCAGGTTAAGATTATATAACACACCAGATCATGGGCTCACATTTTCCCTTTCACATTTCTAAAATGATCAATTTTATAATCTTTGACATAGGTCATGGTGATAGTCAGTCTCCCATGAAACTCACAGGTTAGTATGGTTCCTACCCTTTTACATACTTCTTTCTCTCTTTCGCTCCTTGTACATAGTTTACTTTCATATGCTTGTACATAGCTTATACTTAGAAAACACAAAAATAGTATTATATGTCACAATATAAAAACATTCACTTATTTTAATAATCCATAATTTTTACAAGTTATATGCATTACTTTATTTACATTTCTACTACTTTTTAGATATTGAATATTGTTATCTATCCTAGTGTAGTTAGTTTTATCATACACATATACATCACTTATTATTATTGAGTGATTACAGATTCTATATAGGACTTTGATCCACTATACTGATCTAGACAAACTATCATCTACCCATTGGGGGCATTTACACCTATCCAGGTTTATACATTATTACATTTTCCCACTTGCGGGCATCTCCTACATAGTTTTTATAAACATGTTTTATCTATATATTATATACATTCTCACTACACATTGATCTATCTTAATATTGATAATTATTATTCATTGCTTAGATTTTTTTGACTATCACTGGTTAGCTTCAATATATATGCAACATAGAATTTACATAGATTTTTATTACACACTTATACATGCTTTCATTTCTAGTTCTTAGATTAGACTTGATTATGTTACTATGATTATTACATCTTCAACAAAGTTTTAATATGCCATTTTTACTTGTCTTTTATGCCACTTATCTAATTGTATGCCTTGGACATATGCCCATGTCCCTTGTGTGTGTGCTTTCATGCTTCTATATGTGAACATTTAAAAATGTCCTTATCTATGGTTCTATGCCAATTTTACTTATTGTTTTCATATATGGACATTTAGTGACATGAGCCCATGTCCCTTATATTGTGGCCCCTTAGCCTATTTTTTATGTGACTCATATGATTGTATGTTTTCTTCTTGATATGCTTCTATACCATGAAACTTATATTTACTTATTACACACACACACACACACACACACACACACACACACACACACACACACACACACACACACACACACACACACACACACACACACACACACACCTTTTTTAATTCCATGAGAGCTCTCATGAATTTACATTCCCTATTTGGGATCCTTGATGGACAGCATGACCCATTCTCATAGGTAGTTACTCATATTTACTATTTTTACACATTGCTTACATCTATCTTGACACCATCATATAATTCTAGATTGCAACATACATCCTACATTTCCTACTATTTCTCATATACATTTAATTTCTAATATTATGTTTGTATATTATACTATAATATCATGCTCTATATAACACATTTTAGAGAGCTACTTATTGATAAGGTATTTATTCCATATATTTCATAACTAACCTCAAAATAATGGTAATTTATAGGGGTTTCTACAGATATCATGATCCTATTTTTTCTTTTCACATATATATTTTAGCACATAGGCTCAGTTACATAGATCAAAATCAAGGTAGATAGAACATAACAAAGGTTCATCAATTAGTTTAGACCACATATTGATCAAAATAGGTAGACATTAGTGACCAAATTGGGATACTATCACTATAGGGAGATACTATCTAGTAGCCCCAACTTCATGATATTCTAGCTCATTTAGACTAGTACACTAGGTATAATATAGAATTACACAAATACAATCATAGGATTGGTAGTTATGTTCAAATTTAGCTCAAATTCAATCATTTAAATTCATATTCATACATATTACTCATATTTTTGGGGATCATGCATGTCATTATCACATTTACATTAAGTTTAGTTACACATATTTAGATATTAGAAAATTGATTTAGATTTCTTATACTCAGATACTAGAATAGGGGTGTGTGCATGATAGATAGTTTCCATATACTCATCTTTAGATAGGTTGATCAAATGGAATGAAAAACTCGATGTCATTCTCTACATTTCATACATTTTTTATCACATTCTAGATTATCACAAGATTCATGCCTTACTCCATCTATAGTGGTTGGTAGTCTTAAGTAGCTTAGAACTGCCTAAAATACCCAAGTGGCCATAATAGGAACTTTCTCCCCTTTTTACATAATGATAAATTGGGAACCAAATGATCATGAGGACATAAAAATACTACCAATAAGATAATACTATATTATAAAAATAATACAATTCCCCCTTAACTTGAGCCTACCTCTTCTTGCCTTGACAACATCCTTCTTATTACATGCCAACATTATTCTTGAACCAAGCACTACAACAAATGAATAAAGAACATAAAAAATAATTAAATATACTGTAAATCACCAAGAAACATCTAAAGGGGATTCCTCCTAATATATTTGGTTAATTAGAAATCTTGAGCATCTTCATATCTCCACACACCATGAATAACCACCATATATATTTACTAGCCTTATCTCTCAATCTACCAAAAGGACCACCAACAAAAATTCATGCCATTCATCAAATAAGAAACATGATCTAAAAAAACTATAAAACTCTGATTGAAATACTCATACCTTGATCTTGTAGAGAAACTAAACAAAAATCACTCTTCTTCTTACTAGACTTATCTAGTCTCCTTATATCCCTACCTAGAACTTTTAGAGCCCACAATATTTAGAAGACACATCATCAAGACCTAAAACATCATATCTGGATTACTCTCATATACCCCCTCAAACACAATAATTTTTAACACCTATATCAACCTCTTAGACATAATTCCTTCACAAACCAACTTGCAAATTAGGCCTCTATCTTGACAAAAACATGAATAATTTGAAAACCACAAACCTTAAAATCTTTATGAAGCTTGATTTGACAACCCATTTATACCATTAAATATATTAATAATCTTAAAACCTGAACTCACAAGGAAAACCTCTTTTCTAGTAGATCCCAAAACCCTTGAATCTCAAAACAATAGAGTCAACAAACCTCTTTCTAGTTAATATCCACCTCTAAAACTTCTTGTATACTAGGAGATAGCCATTACACACTTCTAGACCAAGATTTGAGATTCCACATATTTGGGAACCAATACGCCATATAACCCATTTTAGGATCTACATACTCTTAAGCACAAACTGGGAAACTCAAGAGCAAACAAAAATATCTAATTTGACTTTAACATACCTTTAGACCATAAAACCACCTAGATTATGCTAGAATAAGTTTAACATACCTTTTATTAAAAAATATCATCTTCAAAAATCACAAATCATATTTTTCCACTTTAAAACCTTCAATCTAATCATATAGACTGACCATATACTGGTATGACATCACCCCAACATATCTTTCATCTAGACATACCTACTTCAATTGAAAACACTCATCTCTAGCCTTCTAGGACCATCTAAAGAACACTAAAACAATACTTGATTCTTCACTAAAAGGAGTCTCTTTCATAAGCATTGATAGATACATCCTTTACACCACAATTCTCTAAAACAAAGTCAAGCTAGGAGTGGCCCACATCTTCTCAGTAACCACTGGAATCATCTTATATCTATAAGATTATTTTATTTTATTCTTCTTCTTCTCAATATAAATTATAACAATTGGTTATTTTTATAAATCACTCTCCTTCTGTTATAATATTAGATTGAAAATACATGGAGACAACATATATTCATGACATACCTTTTCATTTGAAGAATCCACTTTGCAATTATAAACTTCATTAGTAGGCATTGACAATTGATGTTCTTTGTATGATACATTCTCAACAATAGTAGGATGTTCACTTGGATCCATACATACCTCAGAACTAGTTTCAACCAGTACCCTAGTCTTCTCTTTGAACTTGATCTCTTTATTTATAACATGAGTAGACCATGAGATCCCTTATCACTCTTAAACATTTGTATCATTCTCCACCATAGAAAATAGATTATTTGGACCTATAGTCTCATCATGAATCATACTTAGCACTTTTAGTTTCCATGAGCAAACTTGCCTTCTTCCTTGCACTCTTGAAACTTGATTGAACTTATTTTGATTTAATGGCCTTTTCTTATATAACCTAGTAATCTGACCAATCTTATCAAAATTATATAAAAAAATACTCTTTGACGGAAACTCATCTTATCTTGCCTTGCTTAGATAATGCTTGGTAAAGTATCCCTCATTAATACAGTTGAGTAACTTAACTCTACTCACACCTTTTTATTGATGACCTCCATCATAGTTACATGCAAACTCATTTATAACATGTCTCTTGTATTCTCTATCTCTTTTCCCAAACTTATTACAAGTATAGCACTAACCATTGAAATTTACATAACTCATGGCATTTGTTTGTCTGATCTGATTTGTCTTTCTACCAGCACCTTCATTCCTTATTTGATGATTTGTCTTCAAATTATGATTTTCCATGTTCACATTAGTCTTCATATTGTTTTTAGTTACATTTTCTAGTTATTCTTTATATCCAAGACCGGTTCTCTCACTTGCATGTTTTTGATCTCTAATAATATTATCTAGATCACTTTATAGCTTTTCAAATCTCAAAAATGAGTTGACCTTACTAGATGTTTTTACTAACTCAACTTTTAATGACTCATTTTCAATTACATACCTTTCACATTAATCTTCTTTAGATTTAAATCTTATAGACATAATTTATAGTTGATAATTGAGATGTTTGACCATATCTTCATGCTCCTTGGTGTCTTCATTCATTCTTACCTCATACACTTTGAATTTCTCGTCATAGTATTTTAGTTGAGACTTCATCTTCTTGTTTCTCATCTTCATCATCATTTGAATCACTCCAAGTAGAATCCTTTTGATGTGAGCAAATTACTTCCTTAGCCATCAATATGACTTCATTTTTAACAAGACCATCATCTTTATGATCATAATCTGAGTCATTGACTTCACTCTCATTTGATGAACTACAATCTTCTTTAGTGTAGAGACTCTTCTTGTCATTAAAGTACTTCTTGTTGTCAAACCTTCTAAATCCCTTTTTGCTTTTATCAGACCTAAATGATCTACTTCCATCATCATGATCTTGATCACGATATTTATCATCATACTTATTATACTTATGAGGGAACTTATTAGCAAAATGTCCTACCTTACCATAATTGAAGAATTTGAGGGGTAGTTGACCCATATACTTACAAATACCTATTTTTAATTTCCTTTAAATCAAAGCAATTAGTTCATCCTTATCTATATCATAAATTCCTTCCTCCTTGGGTTTCTTACCTTTGAAATTATTCTTTGTCTTCATTTCAATATTGAAAGTTACTTCCTTATTTTGTGGTATATCATCATTTACTCTCATCTCATAGCAGTAAGGGTGCCATCCAATCGATCCATCTTTAATTGAGTAAGATCATGACTTTATTTTATAGTAGATACTTTTGGATAAAACTTGAGGGATAGATAACTTAATTATTTCTAAACTAAAATAGCCTCTTAAATGTTCTCTCTAAGACCTCTAATGATGTTCACAATCTCATCAAATCTCTATAGAAAGAATGTCATAGAATCTTCTTCCTTCATCTTGAGACTTTAAAATTTCCTTATATGAGTATGTAACTTAGCAAGCTTGACCTTTGAAGTTTATTCATAAATGATCTACATTTTGTCCCATATCTCTTTAGAATATTTATAATGGATTACCTTGGTGAAATCAGTCTCTATAAGACCATAAGTTATGACATTCATTACCTTAGAATTATTCTCAAACAAATTCTTGTCTACAAAACTAGATGGAGTAGTAGGAACAACATAAACATACACAATAGATTACCATAGATCAAACCATATGGACATAATGTATGTCCTCATAATTCAACTCCAAAAAGCATAATTTGATACATTGAACATTGGTGCTTGATTAATAGAGAAATCTCCTTGAATTTGATTACTACGCATATTGTACCTTAGATCACCTTCAAGGTTGTTAAGCCTTTACCAAAAGATCTAATCTGATAACAATTACTATAAGTAAAATCATTGAGAGGAGGGGGTGAATCAGTTATCTTAGATATTTAGTTTTCAATTCCAATCATTTCAAACTATTTAATAATCAACATATATCAACTTGATCAAGCAACATCAACAAGAGAGATCATTTATTTAATGCATACACAAGATCAAACACAAAACACATAGTTCCTATGGGAAACCCTCAAGGGGAATACAATCAACTCTGAAGCCTATAACACATAGACTAATTTTCCTATAATAGATTACAAACAATAAACTGGTCAAGTATTTTAGACCAGAAACCTTGATCAAGTCCTCCTGACCAAAGGCCTTTAGTGAAATACTTGTTTCATAAGGAGAAAATTCCCCTAAGGAAGATCAAGTCATTTAGACCCTCTTTTTAATTAAACACCACCACCCTAGAATTAATGTATTCAACACATAATGATGTATCTCTAATTTTATAACCCTTGCACAAACTCCCTCTATAACTCATTCATGCCTCTCACATAGGCATGCTATAAAATCTCTCCTTTTCTCAAACTATCCTCATATACACACTCAAACCTCTTCACATATCCCAAAAATATAATAGAACTAATATTTCATCATAAATATGACCTACAAGTCAAATACATAGTCAAAAAAATGTTCTACTCATCAACTCTTCTAATAATCACACTACATATCCTTTTTTATTCACTTTAACACATACTCCACTCATATAAGCCTCTCTCAAGTATACAAAACATCTCATTTGGTTTCACTATTTATATATCATTCATGAAATACAATTTAAACAATATTTATTTTCAGCCACAACACATGAATTGACCCTCAAGACATCTTGCATGGGTCACACTTAAGCACAACTCTCTTTAAAATAAGCCTAAGTCACCTTTTAGGTCCTATGATGGCCCATTCACTTCTTTGACAATTATTCAGAAAAAACTAATAACATAGGAACATTTTCCAACTCATTAACCCATGAAACATGATCTATATTTCCCCCTTAAGTGATAACAACTATCACAATACCCTTCTAATATAGCATAATTTGCTTAAATAATATTTTGTACAACAACCATTATGAAAAAACACATAGTTTATAAAACTTTTTTCATATTATATATGATTGGTAGAGCCTTAATAATGCACATAAAATATCCTCATGAAGTATACAACATTCTCCAATAGATAATTCACATTTGAACATCAAGATACCAATAAGCATACCTCAAATACCTTTCACAGGTTACTTACAAAACATGCATGAACACACAATAAACTTTGATCATCAATATATTTCACTGTACACACTTTCATATCTTCAAATATATATTAATATATGAATTTGGAGTCCTCTAAAAGTTTGATTTTTACACCATGAACAAATTATGCATAGATTGAAAGATATAGCACAAAAACTTAGTACTGTATTTCCTTTGCAAATTTGAATATTTAAATCCAAATGGTCACGTTAAATTTTGGTCACTTAAAATGCATCTTGTGCCATTCCATATTATATTAATCACACACCATTAATATTATTCTAACTTTAATACATAGTGCACCACTTCCCAAACATTAGACTTTCAACACTTTGCATCATCTTGGTTCTTCCTAACATCTTGGAACAAAGACACTCCATCAATATATCATATGTAGATTTATCTCTATCTATGTTAAACATTGTACACTTTGATCTCAATTCATTTAATATGCTTAGTTGATGTTGATTAGTATGAACACCTGCTCACCATCAAATCTTAGAAAGAGCTCAATCTTTACCTCTACCTATTATTAAGAAATTATCACTTTGACCTCTTTGAATTGATACACACCATTAGATAAATTTTAATGATCACCTATGAACTATTGGATCTTCATTTGGTCCTGATCTTTATCTCTTCTAAAATATATTAAGTATGGGAACCATTGTAATATACCTATAAGGCTAACTTTAGACCTCAATAACTTTTATTATACTTACATGCATGATGTAAAATTTGGACCACATGATATTATCACATAGGATAATATGATAGTATATCAATATACTCTTAGAAACTTTGATTTTAGAATATATAATTCCATTAATCTAATTTCTTAGATTTTTTAGCCATAAAGCCAACTATGTCAAGAACTATTTGGAAGGCCAACTTTACACATGCATATATTCTGATATACTTCATCGCATGACTTAAAATTTAGTGAATATAAATAAGGCATAAAAATTAATAAGCCCATATGATCAGCTTATCTTGACACCTTCACATGTGTAAAATATTCCACCATCAAAATACCTACTTAGATTTTGTTACCACACTACAAATTTGGCTATGGGAAAACACTATCAAACTATCTGGGAACCCAAATTTGCACTTGCATATATTACGTTAAAATTCATTGCATGACCTAAAATTTAGCACATATAAAATAGGTAAATATTTTATCACAACCATATTACCAACTCCCCTTACTCATCCACATGTGGCAATTGTGACATCATCAAATTTCCTACTCAAGTTTTCTCCACAAGACCCAAAATGTCAAAATGAAAACAATGATCAACCAAATGAAAATCACTCATGAAAAAAAGTACTCAAAGAATAGTAAAACTCTTATATAATATATTTCACATCTTTAAGTCACTATACTCATCCTTGAACATCTCTAAATAGTCAAACTCTAAAGATCAACCAAGTACCCTTCAAGCATACTTGGACAAGCATATTGCACACTTTGTCATTGTCACTTAGACTATCAACAAACTTCATCCACTCACGAGGACACCTACATGACATCATGATGACATAATTTAAAATTATCCAACCATTTTAGGGATTTCCAATATTACATTCCCAAATAATAAGAAAGAGCTCAAGTCTTTCTCTAAAAGATAAATTTTGTAAGAAAGTTTATCTAAGGTTTTGAAGAAATTATTAGACCTCTAAATGAAATGATCAATAAAGATGCAGAATTAGAATGGACACTAGAGGCCCAATATTATTTTTAAGACATCAAGGATGTGATATCTCAGTCTCTAGTGTTAATAAGCCCATACTTTAATAAGGACTTTTATTGATATTCATTTGCTTTAGAGCACACATTATTACTTGTCTTACCCAAAAGAAGGATGAAATTGAGTTTCCTATTTAATTTAAGAACAAAAAATTAAAGAAAACATAGATAAATTAATCCATGAAAAATAAGAAAATATTTTATCTTATCAAAGTGGTAAAGAAATTTAGGCATTACATATTGAGAAATAAGATTATCACCATTATTGCAAACCCTACTATCAAGATAACTTTTGGAAAGAATGAATTGGGAGAGCATAGAGGAAAATGGACATAAATTTTTTAGAAGTTTGACATATAAATAAATCAGACCAAAATTTTCATAGGAGAAGGCATCATTCAACTTATGACTGAGCCTAACTCATGCATCACCATTGAGGAGGCCTATGAGACACATATATCTAATAAATATTAGTACATTGATATCTTTTGATATTTAGTCATAGGTACTTATACCCTAAAACATAGTAGAGACAAAAAAATGACCTTGAGCCTCAAATTTTCTCACTGCATGATCAGAAAGGGGTTATATATATAATAAATTATGAATCCATATACTTGAGATGTATATAATGAGAATAAGTTCAAGAGATCCTAGTGAACCAACAATATAAGATAGCAAGTGGTCATCTATATGGAAATACCACAACACATAAGATTCATAGAATGGGATACCAATTACCATTAGTATTTAAAGATACACACACCCATGTAATATCATGCCATTAATTCTAAGTCTTAGTAAAGAGAGAAGTACATGCAACAATGACACTACAACATATTGTTGAAGGAAATTCAGTTAAAAAATGGGGATTATATTTCATCGATATCATTAACATAAATTATTTAGGTAGATAATTTCATTTTCTCATAAACATAAATTATTGCACCAAATGGATTGAAGCAATGGCTAAAAAAAATCTAGAGCATCAAATATGTTAACAACCAAAGTTGCACCTTATTAAAGTAGACTCCTCAAATCTGCTTAAAACCTAGACTAACATTGGAATGGTGTAAGTCTGTGGGATACCAAAGCTCTAGTTTGTGATGCTATCTCTTCTGAATATATGAATTTTGGATCAATTACTAAACCTAATTGATATTGGGATGAAAATAGTAAGGAATATTACTGAAAGGGAAATCTAAGCTATTGATGGTGATGCACCTGCATGATGAATGAACCTATGTAAACCTTGAACTTGGGAATAATTGTGAAGAACAATGGAAAAAATTATCAGTAATACTTCCTTAGAGAAATCCTAAACATTAGTTTTTTAGATGAAGGTTTGATATAAGGTCTACAAATTGAATGATGAGGAATGAATGTATTTAAAGACACTGCATACTAACATTATTCAACATAATTTATATTATTTAATGATTCAAGTGACCTATAGAGGATAAAATAATTTTAGTAGGTGAATAAATTGCCTACAAAAGGAGATAATTATCACACTTAAATTCAAATCAATAATCATAATTACACAATACAACTATGAATGAATCGACAACAAACTTTCTTTATTGACTTCATGTGTAAGTTACAATTCTAATATAGTATTAGTATACCATCCTCAAGGATCCTAAAAATTTTCCTAAAAGCTTGAATATATATGAAAAAATAAGATAATACAATGTGTATTATAGGAGATATTATGAACTCAACTAATCATTAATTCAAATCAAAATTTAGTTACAATTTGTAAATAATAGTCCTTAAGACTTCTCTTTGTGTCTAGTGGCTTGCATGATATTTTCATGATCTCTTTGGAATTGAAAACATGGTGGTCAGCCCTCCTTGAGTTTTAAAAGTTCCGTATCCATCATGTTACACTATATCTTGTTTAGATAACTTCACTTGAGGTGATTTGACTCATGTATTGATATTTAAGATAAGCTATGTGTGTGTTTGAAGCAGTTGAAGATTAGTTAACTCATCAGAAGGACTATTCAAGCATGTGGATGGCATAAATGATCAGTTTAAAATTATATGTATTATTTTAATGTAATTATAACTCCACATTATCCCTAATAAATAGTCTTCTATTCTATATTACCTTTACTTGATTGAGTAAATAAGTCTACTAGGCTAAATTAGGCCTAGTAGCCTAACTCTTTATGCTTAATGGCCATTATAACCTTAAAAATCCTTTAAAACATATAAATATTATTATTTAAAGACATGAAAGATTCCTAATATAATTAAATTATCCCTCCTTGGTAATAAACATGTACAAATTAGTCAAACTAGTTGACTAGGTTAGGTTATCCTTCATTTCCTATAGATTGGCTATTTTGGATGAGGTCCTAAGGTCAATTTTATGAATATTTACGATAATATGATGATTTTATGAGGTATAAATTTTTTTATTATTTTCTAAAAAATTATTGGAATTTATTTAAACTACCTTGTACCTCTCCTTATACGCTCTTTCCTCTCAAGTTCTTATTTTATGCCAAGTTCATACAACATTCATACAACCAGTGGTCATGGAAATGAATATATCACAGTTTAATTTATGATCAATGTGGTATTTAGGAATTTTCAATGATTTTGGATTCATAATTATCTAGTTCTTCATAGATAGTTTTGTAGTAGGGTTTTACAAGGGTTTAAGAGTGCTCTAGGTCCTTAGTGATGATTCATAAAGCTTGGGACTTGAATTCCTAAACCAATGCCATATAAAATTAATGTATTAGGACCTATAACTACATAAAATTAATAATATTACCATGTATAATGTGTGTACCATGGTGAGCATGTGAATTCACCTCTCAAAGTGGAAAATAGGTTTTCTAGGTATTGTCTAGTTTTCTTTGGCTAAGATGATTACTGATAATGCTTCCTTGTGGCTCAAACTTGGAATAAATATCTCTTAAGACTTTATGGTGATGTTAATTATCATTTAAAGTGAACTAATGAAATTAATTTGACTCATGCTACCCCTTCTTGATGGCCTTCTCTAGTGATGTTAAGGACAATCATATGTGTATGCATAACATTCTTTAGTATTTGAATTTATGATTATTTTAAAGGATCTTATACAATTTTTTCAACATGAATAATATGTAGATGATTATTTTGATTCATGTTATGGGATTGATCAATCCATTCTTATTCACCCTAGATACAAACAAATCCTTGCTTTGACTTGTAAACCTATCTACCTATAAAATTGACCCAAATGGACAATGTATAGGGACATAATAGTGTTCTCAATGGATTTTTTGACCCCATATTTCTTCTAAAACTCATTTAATATGTAATTACCTTTCATTCCTTTGCTATCAAGCTTAAAATTACCTTATTTAGTCTATTCCATATAGTAAAGGTAATATATGTGCCAACTAATAGCTCATAGATGTGGTCAAGGGAATTGGGAATATTATAAAATTCATTTTATATCTCAAACATACCATCTGGGTGAATAATTTGTCTTCTTTTCTCCATTGGGTAGTTATGAGGGTTTTGTAAATGTTTTAGTGGTCCATAACTTCTTAATTATTATTCATAGTGTATGGGTCCTTGATGGGAAACCACTTACCATGAATATGGATTAAATTAAACCCATCATCATCCATTATTAACATGATCTCCCATGCAAAATGTGCATCAACATGTCTATGTGGTGAAAATGTGCTTTTAATGGTTGTCAAGAACTATGTATGAAACAAAGAAGATTGAGGGATCTAACAAGATAATATTTCTATATTTTATTCACTCAAATAGCTTATTTAAGGTTTAAATTACCATACACACTATCTCAATGCCCACCAAATGAAGAACTAGACCATGAAAAAGTCCAAAAGGATGATAGTGTACTTCAATGGTTTTAGGTTTACCTACTTACTTTAGCCCTCAAGGGCATGATTCGAATTGAGAATGGAGTGTTATGACATATAAATAGGTTTATATATACTTAAATTCACAATCTTATGATTATCAAATAATCTAAATAATTTCAAACCTTCTACTAGTCCTTATAATATCTCAAGAAGTTTGCCTACTTATTTTATGAATATCAACAAATAGGGGGTTGATTTTGTCAAAAAATGAGTATTTTAACTCATAATTTGACCTCAAAAATACCATATATATGTATATAAACTCATGCTAATCATATCCACCAATTTTCATAGATAGAGCATGCATATAGTGGTATGTGGGTGTTTCTTACCAAAACTTACTAGTGGGTTGCAAGTGTTTTAAGTCCTAAGACTAAGTTTTTCTTATTTTAACCTTATATTTACATTACATGATGTTTAATATGATTTTTTTATGATATTAAATTACCTATTACAATGGTATCATCCTTAATTTGTCACCTTTTAACCCAATACAACTTATATCACACCTTATCTCTTCAAGAAAACTTCACTATGACTATATGCTATTACTATTTTAAGTGTTTTAGTAAATAATTAAGGTTTTTTAAAATAATATTATATTAATTTGGTTCTTTTAAAACTCCTCAATTCAATTTAAACCTCCTCAACAATCTATTTCTATCATATTCACTCTTCTTGCATTATTCTCAGTCTTCACAATTAATCTTATTTTATTTAGGCCCATGTACCTTATTTTTCATGATTTGGAAATGATTTCATGATCTTAACCAAGGTTTTGGAGATGAAAATTATTTACTTTATGTGAGTAAGTCAATTTATAAGTTCCTTCTTTAATGGAGTGGTCTTGCATTTGCACTTTGTTGTATGTGACTATGTCAATGAAAAAGTCATTTCTATGGCTGTAAGTGAACATTTTCATGAAATTAAAGTTGATTTTAGCTTTTTTGGATCCCAATATTCATCATTTGATGATTATATATCTCTATTATTCTATTAATAATTCAT
Source organism: Torreya grandis (assembly GCA_037957365.1). Taxonomy (NCBI): domain Eukaryota; kingdom Viridiplantae; phylum Streptophyta; class Pinopsida; order Cupressales; family Taxaceae; genus Torreya; species Torreya grandis. The sequence continues at coordinate 1,739,516 of JARHVA010002043.1, forward strand.
ATAAATGACAAAGTCTTTTATAGACCACTCTGCTTTAATCTTTTTCACTCTCTTGGGAGCACGAATGTCTAGAAGGTTGTAGGTGGACATTTGATAAAGTGAATGACTATGTGATATTTAATTAAAATTCATATGTCATTCCAAAAAATACTTATTTTTATTTTTTAACTTTATGACTCAATTTTCATATTTTAATAGACCCTACAAACCCTATTGTATGTGGTGATTAGCATGGTAAAATGGCTTAAACTAAGATTGGTTATCATTTATAGTATGCCTTTATACAAATATTATAGGAAATTCCTTACAACAATATATCCTTCAAACCATCTTTCCATCTTATTAAAAATATACCTTCTCTCACTCTTATCTTGAATGTAAATACTAGCTTAGGCTCTTGTATGAACTGTAGAAGGGTTTTAGGATGTTTGGAGAGTTTGATAAGGTCACAAGAAATGAACATGAGTCCTTATATAGTCATGATATGATATGATTAGTGTCAAAAACCTTACTTTAATTTTAACCTCTCTTGAAAGTCTCCTTCATATATTTTCCCACTCCTTTGGTTTACAATTATATCCTTAAAAACTAATTATAGGTCTCTCTTCAAAGTGTTTCCTGATGGTTCTTGATCTTCAACTTCTATTATACTTGAGATAACTTATTGAGGTTATTAACACTATAATAATCATGAATTTTGTAGCCCAAATATCCTCTAATAACTTATATAGGACTTAAGATTTCCAAGATACTTATTGTAGGTTTTGACTTGTATATAGGCTTGTACATGTCATATGCGACACTTGACTACATGATTTTGGTTGCCTCCTTGGGTTTATGACATGAATGAAGTCACAACATATATTAATAACCCTTCATTGATTTACAACTTTCACTCATACATTGATGTCATTACCAAACCTTCATAATGACTCTGTTTGACCTTTCATGACAATTGTAGGTGACGGTGTGAAGCCATTCTATATGGACAAATTCTGAATTTGACCTTGAAGAGGTCACTAAACATGAAAATGATCTTTGTCCTTAAATATTTTGTATATTGATGAGAGGGGAATGAAAAAATACATTGAAATAGATATCTTCCACACCCTTATTCCTTTGCATTTTTATGAGAAACCTTTGATTATGTTTTATTAGCTATAGGTGTACATTTTACCTTAGTTTAGCTTGATTTCAAGGTCTTATACAACATTTGTATGATCATGATGCTCTAAAAAATCTTTACTCTTACTTGGTAGTGGACCATGAGATGGAGATGAATGAAAGTGATAAAATGTGAATGAATGATGATGGGAACATTGAATGGAGGTGAAAATGGAACTTATGCAATGATGGAAAATAGTGAGAAGATAGTGAGATGGTATTGAATAAGATGGAGGTGATTAATATCATGAAAGTATATGATAAGACCACTTTTGAAGGTCTTATGTAGACATAGGCATATCCTCTACAAGATATATCAATTTTGAGGACTTTGAAGGAGAATAAGATGCTAAAATTGAAACCTAGGAATCTGCTAAGATACTTAACAAATACTAAGAAATCTTAAAATTTTCTAAATAGTGACTCCATGAGAACTCTTAAAAGCCATTAATGGCTTATTTTTTATGAATATTTGAATAAACCTTTGATAATTTTGAATGAGGTAGATAAAAAATGAATGAAACCCATTGAAACAATAATATAACAAATCTTTAATGCTCCTTCTCTCTCCTAGACTGTACAACTCTCTTTTACATGCTTATAAACTATAGATTTGCACTCTTATATTTTCATGAGATTGATATGACACTAACATGTGTGAAAAATAATTTATGGCTATCATATAAAAGTTAATTATGTCCCTAAGAAGTTCCATAATCTTGAAATTTTCCACCATGATGCCTTGCTGAAGAGAAAACATAGAAAACTGACTAGTTTCTTGGTTGAAGGAGAGATAGTGAGTGTCTTGAATTCAAATGGATGGTTCATAAAGGAGAGAGGACCAAATTTAAAACCACAAACTATATCTATAATCCCTTTGAGACTAATTTGTCTAGCCAAAATTTCAAAACATGATTTTCTCTCTCATGGCCATACCACTTATAAACTTGAAGGGCTCTCACTATGTGAAAATAAGCTATATGACTGAAGGGAATTGATTCTAGGTCTATATTAGATCCTTTTTACTTGAAATTATTTTTTAACACTTTTCACATCCTTATCTTCATGTTTTAGGCCTTAATTGTACAAAAAAGTCTATATGATCTATACTCTTACATGAAAACTACTTGAAAATGGTTCTTTCTTTACAATTTATCCAAAATTAAGACTTGAAGCTACCAAAATAGGGAAAGAAAGAGAAAATAACGAGTCAAAATACATGTTATAACAAGTTTTAAGTCATTTTACACCTTTATGTGGCTAAAATTAGCATGTATGAGCTCAAGAAAGGCTTTTTCCATGCTTTATCTTGCATGAAGTGTTATTTTCAAGCATAAAACTTTAGAAGTAGGGTAATTACATGAATTTGAAGTTGTTTTAAAGTTTTTTGAATGATTTAATGACCTTTAAAGGTATAATTTTATCATTTTAAAGCTAAAATATTAAATTTTGAAATGATATATATGACTTCATAAGAAAATGCTAATAAATCACATAGAAAAGTACCTTATCACCTTCAATTTATATCTTAATGAAACTTTTATTTAAGTTAATTACATCCATTTAAGTCTTATAAATCATTATGCTTGAACATATTGAGTATACCTAAGATTCATTAGCTACCATCTTTTGTATATCACCATCAAAGCATTTTTAGATCATAAAACCTCTTGAATCTCTATCAAAACTTCATAATGACACTGAAAGAACTTTCTCTTCACTTGTGATTTAATGACACTATAATGGCCAAGAAAAGTTTTCAATTACATGTTTTGGTATTTAACCTTGATAGGCCAAATTTATAACATAATTTAATCATTTTTCTTGAATAAATCATCACTACTAGGTTTGGTGCCCCCATTTCCTTAGTTTGTGATAATGGGTTAACATTCTAATTAGTTGAGTTTACTGAATGATCTCATAATAACCAAATCACCATCAGGTTATCTTATAATCATTAATTATATGGAAATATATAAATTCAATTCAAAAATAAGAATTTTATTGATGTCATTAAAAAACTAGTTTCATATAAACCTACAGAGTGGCATCATTTACATAAACATGCACTATGGGTGGATTAAACAAGATACAATAGGATCTCAAAAATTCACCTTACCTACTAGTATATAGATGAAATCTAGTATTCCTAATCATGATCAAATTTACAACATGTTAATTGATTTAGGATTATATGGAACTAAATAAGAAAGTGGAGTCTTGTTTACTAGATATAATAGAAATGGAGGATTCAAGGAATGAAGCCTTGTTTAATTTCAATAAGCATCAGGATCTAGTCAAAAGGTGGTTTAACAAAATAGAAAATTTTAAATCATTTAGAATATATAATATGGTACTTATATGGGATGAATCATATTAAAATAAAGGACAACATGACAAGTTTACCCCTTTATAAATTGGATCATACAAAATATTAGAGATCTTGGGCAACAATGTTTTTTGTTTAAGGGACCTCCAAGGTAATGAACTGACATATCTAGTTAATGTGTAGTTTTTGAATCATTTCTTAATTGTTTTTCCATTCAAATATTTCATTGAGTAACAAAAAGTGTTTTGGTAGAGGTAGCAGTGAATTACATTTACTACTTTCATAGTTAGGTTTCTTTTTTTTTTATCATTTTATTTCTTTGGTGTAGTTTTATTCTCCCTAGATTAACCTTTACTATTTTCAGCATTTTACTTTTCTTTAGTTTAGTTTCCTATTTTATAGAGTAGATGTATTTATTTTTTGGCAATCAATTTGACTTATCTTCATATGACCAAGATAATATCCAATTTACTAAACTCTCATGCATTATTGAAATAATATGACAAATCCATGAGGAAGGTCCCAAAAGAAAGAACAAGCATGGGAAGAAAATAGAATAAAACACAAACTATTTTGTTTAAAAATTTTACACCTTTGTGTTTGAGTTTTTTAGAATTTAGGTATCCAATAACAAATTAATTTTGGTTATATCACAATTGAATAATTCTATCAAGTATGTAAAAAATTCTCTCACTAATCCATATAAATTTATAAAGTTTTCTCATTTATTTAGACCAAATACACTTCTCACATTAATACCTATTTAAGGTAATAACCATTGATGTAGATATAGATAGCAGTGACATTATGATAAATCATGTTTTCAAAAATACTAGTTAAAAATGGTTTCTTACTTCCTTATTATACTCGTATTCTAAAAATAAAAAGAGGACTAGTTCATCCTAAAGAGTGGTCAACACATTTAAAATAAAATATAAAGGTGATAAAATACTCACATGATGAAATAAGATCAATGTATCATAAATCATGCAAATATATGATAGAAAACATGGAAGAGGGATCAAAGGTATTTCTATTATGGCTATGGATGCTTAGATAGTAGTAGAAAATTGTTTGAGCTTCCCTAGTTTTAATATGCTTCAAATAAATCAGAATCAAACCTATACTTTATTCTAATTCCTTTTTAAAACCCTTAGGATGAGGGTTAAAAATAATACTTTATCACACATAGATCTGAGGTATGGACAAAACTAGTAAGTTGTGTAAACTAGTGGGAGTTTCTTATATGTTTTTTATTCAATTATTATTTTATGGTATGATTCATGTTGATTTCTAATTGCTAACCAAAAATTATGGGTTGTTGAATACTCATATATATTTCCTCTATAAGACTCCATTTCTTTAACTCAACACACCCCATTCTTAATTTTCTTGAATAAGGACCCAATGTAGTCTCAAAAGGCTAAGTATATTTTGAAAATATTTTTTCATTAACATTCATAGGAACACCTAGCTAAGGTCAAAACTTTATAAATTTCTTATTTTACATGTAGATGACTTTGTTGTGTGATGATCATGTATAAATGAAATTGGCGTTCCATCATTGTCTATGTTTTTATGGTATGATTTATTAAGACTAACATATTAATGGTCTTTGATATATATATATATATATATATATATATGTATATATATATATACATATATATATATATATACATATACATATATATATATATATATATATACATTTATATATATACACATATATATATACATATATATACATATACATATATATACATATATATATATATATATATATATATATATATACATATATATATATATATACATATATATACATACATACATATATATATATACATACATATATATACATACATACATATATATATACATATATACATATATATATATATATATATATACATATATATATATACATATATATATATATATATACATATATATATACATACATATATATATACATATATATATGTATATATATATATATATATATATATGTATATATATATATATGCACATACACTATAGAACTAAAATCCTAAGTTTTAGAATTCATGTATTTTAAACTTCATGAGTTGTGGATACCCTCTAAAGTAAAGCGATAAAGTTCAAATTAAATGACTAAAACAAGATTGGAGATTTTGGGAATTAATGATGCATTAACTAAAATTATAGTCTTATAGTGAAAATTTGTATCAATGAATTCAGAAGTGACATCTTGCATATTGATTTCTCATGAGCATGAGCAAATTTACACACTAAAGATATTTTGAAGCCAAAGTTATTTGTGTTCAATTGAAAACTACTTCCAGTAAAAGAGAAAATAGTCAAATTTTACAAGAATATATAAGTTAATAATAGCCTCTATCAAAGTTCATAAGAGTATTACCACCATTAAATTTCTCAATAAAAGAATCCACAAAATTAAATATAAATTATCTTCAACATAACAATGTTCAACAATGAATTTGTAAATTACATAACTATATGAGATGTAATGGAAAACATGGATGCCCACTCATATGAATAAAATCTAAAGGTTGGTCATAAATAGATAGTAGTGGACTTTTTACCACTAAAGTGCCAATAAATACACTTTACAGTTGTCAATCCCTAAGTGATGCCCTACATTGACCTAGTCTAGGACTTTTTCTTCATAAGGAAGGTGACCGACAACTTTTTACACCACCTAAACCATAAGATAATTGTTATCTACATCTATAGGGATTCTTTCCAAAGATAACTATGACTACCCATTTCATATGCCACATTTAAAGGACATAGATTTAAACTATGGAAGAAAACAAGGACAACATAAAATAAATTAAAGAAATGGATTGATTTTAGAGAGATGGTCACCTTAAAGGCCAAGGATCCCTTGCCAATAACCATTTTCATGATGGGAATATGCATTGGGATGGCCCTACTAAAAAATATATATGGTTATAATAGAATACACTTCCTCCATCTATAATGGGTTCCACTTTTACACCTATTGATGACCTCAGAGACCAATTTTTCCTTGGAAGAGATAATCAGAGGAATAGATGTTTAATAAGGATAAAATATATATGGGTGGATACTTATATATGATTTCATATTTGTTGGATGCAATAATGGCCACCATCTATGTTCATAACATATCACTATGGAGCCCTACCCCAGACTATATTAATAATTATGTGTGTGATCTATATTCATTACTCTACATTTATTCATACATGAAGAATATTATCTAAATAAATTAGATTTTCTACCCCTAATTATGGAGGTTAATTCACAAAGGACCTATGAAATGAGAATTATAAGCATCAGGAAGACACTTTTACCAAGGGGGATTATTAGTTATACCTATACTATACCATAATCATGGTGATAGCACACAAGGTTTCCCCTTTATATCTCCCCAAATATGTCCTCAAAATATTGGTGGAATATGAAATAACGTATCAACTATGGTGGAACATAGATAAAGAAATGAAGAAGAAACACAAGGGTGTGTTCCATGGGTCTTCCCTAGTGATTGGTTAGATGTGGTACACTAATAGGAAGTATTTCTAGGAAGATTGAAAAAACATAGATTTTCGCTCCTTTTCATCTTTTCTACATAAGGAATAGGATACTCATGGCCTTATATAAATACATATCTCAGGCCTAGACATCCCCTACCAACAAAAAGCTTATGAGAATGGCTTTGTATTATTGAATGAAAAGGATGATGTTGAGGTTTTATAAAGGTCAAGAGTGACTGAGTTGATAGAATATCATCTAAGAGATATACAAGGAGATTACTCCATTACAATTATAGAGGTACATACTAGGCTTCCACCTTCAGGTGGATGGAAAAATATAGACTACTAGACCTCTCAACCTACCCACCAACCTTTGGACCAAGGAGAAAACTCCCAAGCAAGCACCTACTATGATAAAAACTATGAAGCAAGAGAAGGGTGTGGAAGAAGCACATATTGTTTCAAATTCCTCATAATAAGGGCTTCTAAATCTTTACCACCAATCAAAATGAAGGATATCAAGAAAGAGAAAGAGGTGGGAGAAATGACTATTGTTACAACTTCTTTAGGATGATAAAAATAAATAATTTGAATGGATTCCTCTAACTCTAAGGATACATGTATATTCATTGCTTCCTTAGTTTGGATTGCTACAAGTATGGGTGTTTCAAATTCCACCACTTAAGAGACTCCTTCATTGGATTGAAAGTCAAAAAAATATTATAGGAGGAAATCAATAGCTCCTAAGGACCCTCTTCCATCAACACATTTTCCTACAAGTTCAACTATGGATGTGCCATCAAAATAGCTTAAAGATGAAGATCCATAACTCAAAAGGGATATAATCTTAAGTATTTATGAGATAAAATGAATAACTCCAATGGATACTTACAAATTATTTGAGGTCATTATTATTCTAACCACTACTACTTCACTTCCTTTAGGTCTTATTATTTCTTCAATTTCAATGGATACTACATTCCTTGTTTTTCCCACTATTTCCATTATTCCTATTAGTCATTTTGTTTTTATATCTCTTATTATTTATAGTGTTTAGGTTATTTATCTATACCCTATGATTTATAATTCTATTTTTACCACTTCTATTAACATTTTCCCTTTTGTTCCTAAGTCTAACAACATTCATTTTAAGAATATTATGAGATCCCAAGTAAGTGCTCAATTGCATGTGTCTTCCACTCAAATGGTATTATCCATGCACTTATCCACAAGTACATAAGATACTTATTTTGTATTCTCTGTAAATAATAATAATAATAATATGCCTAAATGTATTGTCCATCCAATGCCTCAGTTTGGTATGTGGAATGGTAGAAGATGATCTTTCCATCATTACCAAACCCATTAAATGTAGAGGAATTAGTGTATTATTTAAGGGATGTTTTGACAATAACCACTATTAAGGACAATCACACATTGGATTCTATATAGTTTGTATTCCCATAGTGGGCTATATACTTAGAGGCCCAAGATTCATAAAGACCCAATTTGAAAATTAAAAAGCTACCCGTTATGAGATCCATCTTTGATAAATAAACAAAAATTATCCAAAGGGTAAGAAAGAGGAAAATAGAGGATGACTTTAGTATAGGCTTGGTTTTTTAATAAAGTCAAGATGTTTTCCTTATATCAAAGAAAAATAAAATGAAACTTGGATAGTCTCCATATAATGAGGATTTAAAAACTTATCTTTAAGAAAATATAGAGGCCTTGTTAGAACTTCATAAGGGCACTGAAAAATCTAGGAAAGAGCTATAGTAGTAACTAAACAAATTAGTTGAGTAACAATAGATAATACAATTTCCTAGGTAATTTAAAGGTGATAAAAATGTAGCTCTGATATTGTACAATATCTTAGACACTATCAATTAAATGAGAGATAAATTATCTCCTCACATTATTGAAACTTATAATTATGTAATTATTTAAAATATGATGACATGAATCTAAATTTACTTATGTTATACACCACCAATAAGAATTTTGGGAATTTAAATTTGTTGACACCACTAAAAGAAACCAATGCTCTTAATTTGGTGGTCATCATGCCATCACAAGTCCAAGATGAGTATCAAGTGCGTAAGCCTTGATTATAAAATTAGCATAATAGGAAAAATAGGTCTTAATTATTTTGGATGAATTAAGATTATCCTAGGCCCTATATACTTAAACTAAGTTAATAATTAGGGATAGTTTTGAACAAATACTCTAGTATACATACACCAATATTAAGAAATTTTTTTTAGGGGTTCATACTATAGGAGATTCAATAATAACTTGGATTTTCTAGGAAGAAAATTATTTAGGTAGCAATATTTTGGGTAGAGTTCAGATCCACCAAGATTGAGCATGAACACTTATTGGTGCAAGTTAACAGGGTACATAGGCCCTCTATTTTGAAAGTGTTTATAATAAGGTTATAACATAGTGTCAGATACAAGCTTTACTAGGAACTAAAAGCAAAGAAACAAGCTATGGTTGGTTCATCCAGTTCAACTCCACCTTCAAGTACAATTCCTCTAATAACTACAAACTCAACCATGTATGCCCCAACATCAAATAAACCTTTAGTTTTAAAGTAATTTAAATATTTATTTTTCATGTAAATTAGAAATGTAACTAATACATGTAATAATTGACTGAATAATCATGTAAACATGCACACATTACATGGTTTTTTAATAACACATCTTATTTGAAAGACATAGTTTTGACTAGTATAAATATTCATGTAAAAAAATTGCATGTATTTGGAGGATGAGGTGAATTTTTATAGTCCACACATACACACACACACACACACACACACACACACACACACACACACACACACACACACACACACACACACACACACACACACACACACACACACACACACACACACACACACACACACACACACACACACACACACACACACACACACACACACACACACACACACACACACACATTAATTCTCTCATTTTCAAAGAGAGAGGAGGTTGATTGGAAATTATTATCAATACAAGAATACATCTTTTGATTTTCATGAAACTATGTTTATGCCTTTCTCTTTCAATTCTATGTAATTATTTGAGTTTATTTTCATTGTTGGTTGACTCAGTAATTCAAAGAGTGAAAAAGCTACTCATAATTCATTCTTTCTATTAATGTTGTATGCTAATGTAATATGTGTAATAGTTATTTAATATTTAACAAATATCATTGATTTTCTGCAATTACATTGATTATTTTATTTATTTGAGTGTGTATAAGTCAATGATATACTTTTATAGGAGTGAGAAAATTTTCCTTAGATACCTCTTTGATCTAATCTATAATCTTCTAAATAAGTCAAGTTAATTTCAATGGACAAACTCAAGTATATAATTATATTAGACACAACAAAAAAGAGTAACAACAAAGTCCCATAAAAATTTAAGGTCAATGATAACAAGAGTCAAAATCAATTGATAGTTAATGCAGATTACAAGCCCCCTCAATGAGTGGTTTTATCACCACCTCCTCGTCATACCTTTACCAATCTACCAGTTTCTCTAGCCAAAGTTTTATAATAGCTATTAGAATGTAACATCATATCTCTTCCTCCTATTTAAGAAGTTGACCCAAAAAAGTCTCTTCCATAGGGATATGATTAGCATGCATTTTTTGAGTTTCATAGGTCGCCAAGCCATATGATTAACAAATTTATCAATTTGAGACACAAGATACATGATTTAATAGATGACAATCATATTGATCTTAGCACTTTAATTGAGCCTCCTCAGGACAAGCCAACACAAGATAAAACATTAAAAATATTTCTAGATACCTTTCAAAAACATTCCAAATAGGAAATAGGGGATACATTAGGGGTTCATCATGCATATCATGCAATCCCCCACCAGATAATTACAAGGCACCTTCAGTTGAGACACATACTTTGAGAAACATGATTGGTAATACAATTCTATAGTTACATCTCCTTCTTAGAATAGGAGATCATTGAGGATGATACATATTATCATGCACTCTTTATTAGAGCTTATATTCATAATTATCTTATTCATAACATTCTCATAGATAATGGATCTAGTGTGAACATGTGCACAATGACATTACTAAAACATTTGGGATATTTAGAGTATGATATTACCTCAAAAATCATAGTTATTAGTGGATTTATTGGGCACATATAGAGTTCATTATACAAGATCATACTTCATTTATAGGTTGTCCCAACACATGTGGTGACATCATTCACTATAGTTCCTAGTGTAGGAGTTTTTTATTTGTTACTTGGTCGAACATAGATCTAAAAACTTTGAATAATACCTTATATAGTTCATAGATACATGAAATTAATTCATGTTAATTAGGTTGTTATAGTTGGTAGAGTTCTACATGAGTTACTACTCCTCACTTCAGAGCCATCTTCTACTTTTTAGTCACCAGTTCTAGTCTTGCCACTAGTTTTAGTTTTGGCACCAGTTATCGTTCCTCTTCCGTTTATAATTTAGACATAGTTGAGTCATCCATCATCAGCATAGAGAGTTCATACACCTCCATAGCTTCAAGATTCTAGGTAAATTCAAGCAACAATGTTCACACCCAAAGTAGTATCACTGAGATCTCATGCATCTAATCATAGAACACATGTTTAGAGAACTTATCCTACTACTAGAGGGTCCCTAAGAGCCCTAAAATTGCATCCACTTCTCATAGTTATATATGGATCCCATAGTTCATTTCTATTTCACATATTTTAGAGAATTTATAGCATATACAACTCTCATATCCATATTCTTAGCATTTCCATCATGCTTCATGAACACACTTGATCCCTCTCCTTGATATAGGACACAATGATAGGGAGTCTCCCATGAGACTCATTGGTTAGTATCATCATTTCCTAGCTTACCTATACATAGTTTTCCATGATTGATTGTACATAATTCAAATATTTCAAAATACAAAAACATTGAAATATATCAAAATACCAAAAATATTTTTTTCTATGCATTATCCCTAATTTACATTTCTAATATCATGATAGACTTACATTTGCTATTATATGCCATTGTTTATCAATTTATCTACATCACCATGATTCACTTGATCTTCTTTGAGTGTGTACAGTGACATCTAACTCCTTGATTACTTTACTCTACCCATTGAGGGGGCATCTTACTTCTACAATCGAGACACACATCCATATACATACCCACTGGGGGCATCTTCTACATGACTAAACCATCCATGTTATGTCATTTTTATACCATACACTAGTTATCGGGTTGATGTACATTGTTTACTAGATTACATAGATTACTCTATCCATACTCACTAGTATATATCACTTGCATATTTCTTAGCATATACCTAGTCTTATACTACACATGTCTTGCATACATTCACTTCTTGCTTTGAATAGTTATATGTATTTATATTTCCAGTTTCTTACATGGTTTCCTTTATTACTTGGCATAGATTGATGTGATTGCTTTTAGCATCTCCTATTTGTTTCCTATATGTACCTTAAGACATTTTCCAATATCCTTTGATTCTATTCATGTGTGTGCCTTAGGACATTTTATAATGTCCTTTGCTTGTACTATTCTATGTGATTGTGGCTTTCATGAAAATTTTTCTTGTTTTAGTTGTATGTGTATGTGGCATTTGAACATGCCTTATAATCTTGCTTTCTAGTTTGAGTGACATGTGCTCATGTCCCTTTTTTATTGGCCCCTTGGCCACCTTTGTATGCTTCTTATGTATTTCCTTATGCAATTGTTTCTTCTTTACTTCTCATTATTTTCAATGCCATGATTCACATAATGCATTTATATTTCTTTCTTGGATGCATTGATGGACATCATGATGCATCCCTCCAACTAAAAACTAAAAATTAACTAGACTTCTCATTCTAGTTTGAGTTCAATGCATTGCATTACATTTTTATATCTATCTAGGCATATCCCTATTGATATAACAATCTCTCAACACAAATCATGTTATACCTTAAGATATCTTGTCAATTATCATTGATATATCATGTATCTTTATAGCATAACACACTTGAAGGGCTCTTTATTTTAAGGTTAGTCATTATAGGGTGTTCATTACTACCCTCAAAAAAGGGGGGGGAAATAGGGGTTTTGTCTCAAAGATCAAAGTTCCTAATGATCAAATTAATACTTTTTAAAACACCTAGAATAACAACTAGACATCAAACCAATAAAAATAGACTAGGTAGATAGTCAAGAATCCAAAATAGTTAATAGAATTGGCCTTTGAAAATAGTTCCAAACTTGGATAATAGTGATAGTTCCATTAGTGTCAAATTTGGGTGATCCTATCCAAAAAACATAAAAACTAGATTTTTCTAGAAGTAGGCAAAAAATTAGGTTCAATTATAGTTTTACACATCAAGACTAGTTCAGAATCAATAGTTTTTAGTAGACTTTTGCTCAGAGAATATATAAATATGGGCCATCATGTGTGTCATGATGGATCTAAATTATATTTTTAGATACAATTATTGATATAAATTATAGATCAAAAATCCATGTTTTAGACACCAGTGATTCAGGGTAATGTGCACAACACATTTTTTTTTTTTCTTTCTGAGTTTAGTTATACCTAGGAATTCTTAGTAGTTGTGTGCCTTATTACATATTCATATGGTTGGTATCATTTTGGAATGGATTTAATAAAAGCCTAACTTCTACATTACTATGTTCTCAAGTTCTTAAATGGCTTTCATACAAGACTAGTGCACTAGTTCAGAGTGGCTTTCATATAAGTCTAGTGCACTAGTTTAAAGTGGATTTCATACAAGCCTAATCTCCATATTTTGAAGTGTCCAAGAGTGGCATGTTTTATATCATAAATTAAATTATCTATACCAACATTATCAAATCATAGTACATTCAGGGGCATTAAGAGCTATCTCATATAACATACATTTCATACCGATATCAGTTCATAACTTCACTTTATGGGCAATAATGGAGTCAAAGGACTAGATAGCCTTTTTATTCTTAAGAAACTTATTTAGAGGGATTAGACACACATTATAAACATCAATTAGCACATGAAATACCACCTACCTTCACTTAGTGGGTGATAATGGAGCCAAAGGGCCAACCTTTGCATTTTTTAGCCACTTCAAGGGAATTGAGCACTCAGCTCCATTCATGATATTAATCTTGGCATATAACCTTCTAGCATTGCTCAACATAATCTATCATCACTCAGCATCATAATAGGTTTTGTGTTGGTTTGTGTACCTAGTGAGGTGTATTCATTCCTTTCTCTTCCTCTCTCTCTTACCTAACTTTGTGCATTCTTATTTTAGATATAGTATATCTAGTAAGAACTAATCTACTATTTGTTTTTATTATAGATTCATACTACACAATGTGATCTCTCTACACACACCCAATGTCAAACAAGCTTCATGGGCTTCAACCATACAAGTAATTTTAGGGACACTTTCTATTTTTTCTTTATCGTAGTATTTCACTTTCCTGCATCACTAGAATAAAGGGGGGCAAATGTAGTCATATAAAATGCAAAAATAGGTAACTTGAGTGTGGCTAATGACACCCAACCCATGGTCCCTCTTGATTACTTTAATTACCCTTATAAACATATTTGTTACTAATGTCCAAAAATCCATATCTTTCCAAACTTGATTCCAGCTAAGCCAAACCCCTCTTTCTCGGATAGATCAATCCCCTTAGGTCATGTCTACTTAAGACAATAGCACCAAACTAGGAATATAACACTAATTCCACTCCTATCCATTTTCAACACTATTCTCCAAGTCTATTTATGGCCCCAATGATTAATTTATTCTAATTCCCCATCCTTATCCTTTTTGGCCTAACATGAGAAAATTCAATCCATATCCAATAGATCTCTATAAAATCACATTCAAAGATCATTTTGAAAGGGTTGGTAAATATCACTAAGAAAGAAAGAATACTCAAGAAATCTTCCCTATTCTCTATATACAACTAGCCAACACACTTATAAGCTCATTTAAATCCTTACACCAGTCCCTAACCACCTCAAGCACATCCAATTTAGAAATATATATTTTCATATACATAATTTCACAAATCACATCAATTGGGAGAACTTCAAATAGCTTCATCTATCTTCAAAGTATTGGTATGTAGGCAACATACCCACACATAGGGTGTGAAGTATGTCTAGTTCATCTTACACACACTAACCCCCCCCCCCCCCCCCCCCTCTTGCTCAAAATTGGTTAAAGCATAATTGAAGACAGGGTTTGAAGAAAGAATCTACTCTATAATGAGCTATATAGACTTCTAGCTACTAAAAATTCACAGATAGGGTAACATAGACATAGTGAACATAATCCAAAAAGCTTAGATCCTTAAGACAATAGTGGTAGAGGAGTACTATAGAATCAATCCCACTACTATCTATTTTTGGTGCCCCTATGTAAAACCCAAAATGAAGTTTAGATCTTATTTTATGACACTGTCTCAATCTTTCATAGTGAATTATAGCCTCTATCTCAGTCAAATCAATCAGTTTCCAACTAAGTTTTGTTTTCTTTACATTATTAATATTTTTAGAAAAGTTTGAATTGAAATTAATTTATGCAAATCTGTAGATCAATTATTATCTATTTATTTACTAATTTTACTACTTATACCCTTTAACTAAATTAGGATTAATACCCCAATATTCCCAAAAAATTTAAATCAGTTATAGACACTTGTCTACAAAGAGACTAGCTTAGAAGAAATCCCTTTTGAGATCACAAAACCTTCTTTCCTATTTTTCCTTTCCCCCTTTTTGGAGGTTTTTTGAGATCTCCCCACTTTAGAATAAAATCCATCTGTCTAACTTAGCTAGGTTTTAGTATCTTCTAGGTTTTAATCATCCATTCACACCCTATTAACAACTTTCATGATAAGCCTATTATTATAGATACCTAAAAATCATGCCATAGAGTGGAGTTTAACTCCATTGAGATACAAAAATGTTATAGGTTACATTGTTAAATTTGTGGTGTGCACAAAAACTACATCAATGAACACATCACCAAATCATCTTAATATAACTTTTTGGAGGTTAATCCACCATAGAATATTCCATTTTTTCATTTTATCTTCATTATTTTCAAGCTTTTCATGGAAATAAAACTCTGTACGTTTTATTTTCTAAGGTCAAATGAGAGATTTGGTTCAAAACATCTCATTTTATGCATCTAGCTCATGGAATGCATGCAAGCTATCTATTTTTTGGCCTTTGATGAAGACAAATACATGGATATTAGTACTTTTCCTTGTGTACATCTCTTTGTAGCATGAGGTATCTATCTAAATGGATTTATTATGATTAAAAGTTAGGAAATTTTATTTTGAAAGTAAAGTATTGATGAAATATTTCATTGTCAAGCATTAATTACAGTTGAGAAGTGATTTTATTATATATTTAACATTTTTTTAGTGTTGTGTTCATTTATTTAAAAAACATAAATTTCATGCATTAAGGGTTTTAATCTTTGTGCTATAAATTTAGTTTCATAAGGGATTTATAGTTATACTTGGACAATGATTTTTGAAAGTCATAGGTTTGAGGAAAAATATAAGTTGTAAATATTTTCATGGTTTAAGTTCATGTTATTTTCATAGCATTTTTATTATTTAATAAATATGTTTTCCATCATGCTATCATGTTGTATGAAATTCTTAGTTCAATTTTAGTTTCATATATATTAAAGTATAGGTTATGATTATTAATGTTATTGGGTGCTCGAATATATTTTTTGGTTTTAATAGATTGTTATTTTGGGTTGATTTTTAAAAATATGTACTTATAAATTGTCAAAATTGTTGTCTTGAAACCTTCTATGTTGATTTGAAATACTTAAAATTTTGTTTTGGTGTCAAAACCACTCAAGATTTTTTTTTTGTTTTCCTTATCATTTATAAATAGCTATGCTTATCCCACTATCATGTTATGTTTTATTCTCTATTTGTTATGAATATTAACAATGAAGAATGACTCTTATGCACAAGAAATATTATTTCAATTAGTTTTGTGCACAAAATTGAATTTTGGTTTCATGCTTGTAGCATTTCCTATATATATATATATATATATATATATATATATATATATATATATATATATATATATATATATATATATATATATATATATATATATATATATATATATATATATATATATATATATATATAAATTGTGGATTTTTGTGTTCAAATGTATGAGATAGAATGTTTTTTAGGCTTGTGTTGTTTTCAAAACCCTTGTATTTCATGTAAACATAAAAAGTAGTATTTTAAGTTTTTCATAAAATATTAAAAATAATGTTGAAGTTTTTAATGAAAGGTACCTTGCATATATTAGATCAATATATAAGATTAATTATTGGTATAAGGTTTGAATGCCATTAAAATATGCCTAAGTCTACATGAAAAGTACAACATTATTTATGAATTTTTTAATCCATTACGATAGTATTTTTAAGATTATTCTAATTTGGAAAATTATGTTGTTTTGTTTTAAGTAAAAACATGATCAAGGTATTATTTAATGTTAAATAGTTTCTTTTAAATTATTATTACATAGAATTATCTTAGGAAGAATAGATTATTCATATCAACACATAGTTTCATCAAATTGCATTCATATATGTTAAATAGATACATTTAATTTTGGTTTCATTTTGATTTATAATGTGTTATATAAGAACCTATTTTATAATTACCTCAGTTGTAAATAATAATTAGTTCATGTGTAGAATATTTGGCATTTACTATTTGAAATATCCTTATCTTTTTCTTAATAAATTCTTCTCACTACAAGTTATTTTAGTTGTTTGTCATTTCAAGGTTCTTATTTAAATTATTTAAAACATAGAAATGTATCAGGTTGGACATTTGATTATTAGGATTCTAGAATTTAATTAGGTGAAGAGGTAATACACAATAGAGTGGTGGTACTACTTAATGAATTATTCATCATGAAAGACCTTTTTGGAGTTGGATGTAAATACATTTTCTCACCCTTTTGATTGTACAAATCATGTTTCTATCCATTATATTGTGAGTGACCCATTGTTTTGAAATTTATTAAATAATTTACCTTACTATTTACCAAGTCATGTGTTGTAACCAACACCCCCCTTTTCTTATTCAAGAAATGGGGACCCATGTTTTTCAAGATTTTGCCCTTGTTTGTTGAGCCTTTCTTCTATATATTTATGAAAATTATTGAATGGGTTTACCCTTAATATTTATAATTAGAAGAATCAAGCCATAGTATTATATTTTTATGGACTAATTCTATTAATGCCCTTTCAAGGGTTTATGAACTATGGAAGTTTTTTGGTACTTAGTGTATATAAAGAAACTCATTTAGGTATTTTTTATAATTTTTTTTTAGAGTTTTCACATAATATTTTTTTTTGAACCATTATATATAAATTAATTATATTTTATCAAAAATTTGGTCTTTGGACATTTTATTTCAAACTTTTATTTTGAATAGATTTGGTCTTCAGTTTTTTAGTATCAGACAAATTGTCTGATACAATCATAAATCTTTACATACACTTTAGATATTTTTCTATTTAGAATTTGTGTTCAGGCATTGTATATTAGACATTTTGTCTAATGTATTTTGGTCTTCAAGTTATTTGTTCAGATCTTTTGTAAAGTTTGGTACCAATACAAAACCTGATTCTTGACTCCTAAATGTTGAAAGCTTGTTATGCTTAGTAAATATGAAAAATACGTCCTAATACTTGAAAATTCTACTTGCCAACTAAAAATAACAAGAGATTTGAACAATGCAAAAAATAAAAAATAGGTGAACATTGGGCATTTATAACACATAAACTAGAATTTAGTACTAAAGGCTATATATGTGACATGCAACCATTGAAGGATTCATTAATTGAAAATGAACTCAAAATCAAATTCAACTTCTATCCTATGTGATAAAATACCTAGCTACCTATGATATTACTACAAGTAAACCATAGACTATTGAAAAGGAGAATTATTCACACAACATGTAGACAAAATTCAAACACTTTATGTAAAGTTCAATGGCATCTTCATCTAAATCATTTAGGGGGGCACTGGTACCATCACCATTTTCTATTAAGGATTTAACATAATTTATCAACACTATTCTAGTTACCACCATTTTTTATAATAGGTATGCTAACTACTATAAATTATGGGATGTTGTCAATTATATTGACATATTTTCACTAGATGGGATTTTATCTCCCTTAGAGTGATTGTTCATCATAGACTTGCTATCACTTAAGAGATAAGGATTGTAATCAGTTGTGGCCAAGCCCAAGGTGATGCCATACACCGACCTCCTTTAAGACTTATTATTCATAGATGCTTTTATATACCATATGGATAACCAAACGATTGTAAGATATATTTTTGGAGTAGATTTTAGGGGTATTTGTCATTGCCAGCACTAGATGCTAATTTTAACAAACATAGGCTAGTTTTGTGGAAACAAGATAATTAAATAGAAAAAGTGTTGACTTCATGGATTCTCCCTAAGTAAACCATAACATACAAAGGTAAGAATACCACTCCTCTAAATAAATTTAATATGGGAGTAAATATTGGTAGGGTACTACTTAACAGGCTCTACAACATGCCTAATATCAATTTCCTTAATTTAGACTAGGTACCATTGCTGTATATTATGATGACCAGTGATATAGTATTTTCTTTGGGTGAAATTATAAGCTACTAACTAAGATAATATTTCATTTATAAGTAAAATTTCCCACTCTAGTAGGCCACTTATTTATGGTGTCTTTATTTTGTATGATATCATGGGAATAATGTATAAAGTCGTTAGAAAGCTATGGAGCCTAGTCACCAAATATACCAATAATCACATTTATGATCATTTTTAATTTCTATATATTTATTCTCATACCAAAAACATAGTTTACATCATTGAGGATGTTTATGCATAGGTTTGACAAGCAATCCATAGGTCTCTAAGACCTAGAGTTAGAGCAAGCATCATGAAGATGTTGTCTAAAAAAGATGATTATTTTATGTATCATAATTACACTATTATCATGATCACTATACATAAGGTTAATCCCATAATTCTCCCAAATCATGTAATTGATAAATTTGTAGAGCAATTAATTGTTTTCCATCTTTGGTAGAGCATTAAGGATGACCTGACCAAAAATATGAAGAGAGAATTATATGGGCACCACATGGTTATTTTTATGATGGTCTATATAATGAGGAAGCACTTTAGACACATGGGAAGAAAAATAAAGAGTTATCATTTGCCCACATTATCGTATAGGGATTGGGATACTCATGGCTACATCTAAAAACACATTCAAGGCATTAGTATCTCCTATCAACACATCCATTATGATTATGAATTTTTATTCATGAACACATAGAATGATGATGAGGTCTTGGAAAGGGAAAGGGTTTCTAGTTTGAAGGAGGGTCATTTAAGGGTGATTCAATAAGAACATTTAATCATTGTGAAGGAATTACATAATAGAATTCCACTCTTTATAAGATGGACATCCTCAGACTTTTGGAAAAACTAGACAAAACAGTAGTCCAAAGAATTAGGAGATCCTTCATGGGGACTTCATTTCAAGCTAATAGTTCTTACGAAGTAACTAGGGGTGAGTGAACATGACCTTAGGGTAGGTTTAGAAGACCCCATCAATATAGATTCCTTTGATGAGTAAGGACAAGGATAAGAGTTCCCAAATGTTAGTACAATTTAAATGCTTATAGCTAAATCTCAAATACAAGAATATATATCATTAGGGGTAGCCACATGGGAAGTAGATACTTTAACACAATAAGCCTCTTCTTCATAGCTTAAGACTATTATTTATTACGAGAGGAATCTTGGGAATCCCCTTACAAGTAGTCCTATAATTAAACAATCACAAAGCTTGCCTAAAATACCTCAATAAGTAGAAGCAAAATATGTTGAAGTAGAAGAATATGTTGATGAAGAAGAAAAATTAGACAAGTCCAAGACACTTAACCTCGAGGTTGACAAATGGAAATCACTAGCTATAGAGGGCATAATAGGTAAAAAGTCTTAACCTTTAGAGACCACTTCCCTTCTTTATTCTTTTGTTCCTATTTTTGGTTTAGTATAAATTTCATATGTGTTTAAAAATCCTAAGGTAGAAGTTATCAATTCCACTCTTGATGATCCATTAACCTCCTACCACCACCTTTCATCCATCTTCCACCTTGATGCCATCTATGTCTATCATGACCACTTCTAGTATCCCTTTTGGTACTACCATAGTCAGATCCCTAAAGAGTAAAAGGAAATCTAAGAAGGTTGAAATAGCCATGGCCACTCCCCAAATCTATGTTTCATCCACCCATATCACTCTCCCCATGTTATCCACCACTTCATCCTAAGAAACCATTATCACTAACATAAGTAAGGGTAAGAAGGATAAAACATAAGTTATCATAGTCCATCCACTTTCCCAATATAGAGGATTATATTGGTCTAAGATTATTTGGCCATCCTTGCCTAATAGAGATATTAAGGCAATACATAAGTAGCAACTAGTTGAGGGTATTAAATAAGAGGAAGTTGTGGTCAAAACCACAAAGGAGATAGACCCTAACTAACTAGCAATTCCTTTGTGGTCCATTATTTTAATAGATAAAAATTCCCAATTACCTAGATTTAAAATAATAGAGGTCTTATCCATCATAACCCTATTTGATAAGCAATCTGACAGTATTCAAAGGGTAAGGAAGAGGAATATGGAAGATGATGTTGGTAGCAAAATAATTTTTGAATAGAGGCAAGAAGTATTTTACTTGACCAAAAGACATAATAGAAAATTGGGATAATCCCCCTATAATTAATACTTCAAATCTCTACCTGAAGCACATAAGGATGCCATGGTGGTAATTCATGAAGGTATAGAACTAGTTAGGTATAGAACTAGTTAGATAGGAATTATAGGTAGAATTGGAGCAAATAAAAGAACAACATAAGATACTGCATATCTCAATGGGTATTGAAGGACCTTAGAGGTAGCGTCAAAGTTTTATAATTCTTTAGAGTCATTAGATTTTATGTGGGATGAATTAGCCCCCCATGTTTTAGATTATGGTGAAAGCAGGTTTTGAAGGGACCCTGAAACCCTGTACAATAAAGAAAGATAATCCTTAAAGCCCAACGAAGTTTCAAAAAAACCCCAAAATAGGTACAAACCAAACCAGGTCAAACAAGAACCTGTAAACAGTAGAACAAACCATATGTAACTGTCGACACTACACAAAATTGACCGTCACCAGACTGGATCAGCATCCTACAACCTCCAAACAAAGAGGTTAATTCAAATTAAATTTTTAATTTTTATTTAACCTTTTACACGAATGAAGATTCATATCTAGAGGGGGGACCACGAGCTTAGATTTCTTCCTCTTAACAGTAGTCCATCCATCCTCTACCTTTGCTGCCTCAGTCATCCATTCCTTAGAATACGATGGTCCGTTAAGCCCAAGGGATATAGATGACTCATCAAAATCCTTATGAATACCAGCCACTTTCTGGCTCCTAGGTAGTTCCTCCAAAACAGGGGAGAAACCAAATCCTCCACAACAACTGGCTTTGAAAGATCATTATTCCCATTCACCACAGGACCAACTAAGGAATCTTTCACCGGCGACTCCATGTTACCAATACTAACAAATTATTTAATTCTTTGAAATACAATAGGAATAAATTAAAGATTTTAATTTTTTACACAATTAAAAAGGATTATAGCCACCTATATCCTTTGACACCATTAGAGGCATCCAATTATCTTAACATGGTGGTCATCCATATATAAGAGGACATGTATTGGTTAATAACTATTGGGGTTTTTCTACCCAAATACTAAGAGCATGAGGCCATTGTCCTACAAATTTTGAATGATTTAAAATGATCAAAAGTCAATTATGATATAGGAAAGTTGATTAATAAGCTAAAATTTGATAAAATTATTTAGGAAGATTTAGATATTTTAAACAAAAGTCTATAAGGGTTATCATTGGACGACATTGAATCTGAGTTAAGCTTTACTATGAATAAGGTGACTGAAGTTAAGATCTTCAAGATTAACTTCTAAATGACAAAAGTAGAGCATGAAAAAATATTAAGATAGGTCAATAGGGTACATAGATTATCTCTATTTAACTTGGACATAATTCAATAATAACATGATGTTTCACATAATTATAGATCAATATAGAGGTGAATAAGAATCATACTTGAGCCACTAATTCTATTTCCATATCAACAACCACAGTTACAATGTCAACTAGAGTCCATGCAACCATGCAAATGTCAACATAGTTGTAAAGGGCTCAATTTGTGCATGTACATTTTATAATGGTGTATATTTTATATTTATATTTTTATTATGGTTTGAAAAATATTGTAAAAGTTGCCTATTCTTTTCGTAAACATGCACATATTACATGATTTTGTAAAGGCTAACTTGAACTATGAATAACTGTAAGATAAATTTATATAATCTTTCTATAATATTTATGACTAAAGTTATGACTATGACATGTAATGTATTTTTACATGAACTTGGAGGATGAGGCAACCCCTTTGCCAAGTCTATTTAAACACATGTAACCAATAATTTTTAAGGGTCTAATAATTTTCAATATATAAGATCAGAAGAAATTTTGGTTGTCAACTCATGTATTTGTGTATTTTATTTCCAATGTTTGTATATTAGGATTATCTTATTTGGTTTTTTTATTCAATAAATCTTAGTGTGAAAAATATGTGAATGATTTCTTTCTTGTCTTAATTAATACACTAGTCTTAGATTTGCAACATCTATTAAAATATTAGTAAATTACATTGACTATTGGGAATTAAGTTAATTGATTTATACTCTTAAGTGTGTAGAAGTTATTTCATTTGATATAGTTTTCTATGTATTTATAATATCTATCTCAGATACCTCACTAATCCCAATCCATAATCCTCTGATTAAGAGTGTGCAACAACTAATCTAAAAGGAGTAACCTTTTGAGGCTTGTGAGTTTCCTATATCAAGATTATCATAGATTCTTTGACCATGTCCGACTATGTGTGTGTAATCTCTGCTAGTAATAGGCATAGGTTTCAAAATCATTTTTCCACTTATAAACCATCCAATAAGTGATTCTTTAATTCACATAACCTCTCTTTTTTGCTCTACCTTTCTCTCCTTTTTGAGTTTAATCTTATACCTACCCACTCTAGATTAGTAACCATCCATCCACTAACTCATCTAGATTTTACATACTTTTTAGAGACCACCCTTCCATCCATAAAACTTTTGAACAACCTGCATGCCTTGCCTACTACTCCATCATTTGGTTGTTAAGACCACATACTTGCAACTCAAGCTTTGGAGTGGAGTTAACCTCCATTGAGATCCCAAAATGTTATATGATACCTCATTATAATACTAGTGTGGTTAAAACCCATATCAACATAATGTTTTTCATATAAATATGAGATGATCCATTTAATGACATCATCCATTTGGATGAGGTATGTCAAGTGAATATTCCAAAAACATGAAAACAACTCTTGACTATGTACCTAAAATAAACCCTAATCTAAAATACTATTATTTATTTATTGACATAAATCCTAACCTTTGTAATCTAAATATACATTTGGATATTATTTCTAGACCTTATACACTTATACCTAATGATCTTTCATCCTTAAGAAAAATAAGTGTTGGTAGTCTTACATCCTAACCCATGGTGACCCATGTGCTAAATAAGGTGAAAGATAAGATATATGATGTTGGTGAAGGTAAATAACTAGTTAAACTACATGATATACCATTGAATTAAATTAAATATCAAATAGATAAGGGATCCCTTTTAATTAAAATAGTTTTTACAAATGATTCTTATTCATAATTTTGTAGTATTATGACTCTTTATGTTTAGTTTAGATGTTCATATGGTCTATTGAGAAATTTTCCATGTTGTTCTTAGTTTCACTTCTGAACTCTTTTTAGTGGATTTAGTACTCTAGATAATTGATATTTTTAGAGAATTTTTAGTTTTAATATCATGGACAAATGTTCATATTTTTTTAAATGTATTTGATTATCATGCTTAATTTTAGTAGTAAGTTCAACATCTTTATTTAGTGTTATTTGTCTGGATAGTTGAATTGATAGGCATTTGATCAAATGATGTTTACTTAGAAATGCTATTTTATTATGTTTTATGATGTTATGTGATTCTTGGATCATTTTATAAAGTATTTATTGAATAGTTATTCATGTGTGCATATAAATAGTTATTTAGTCATTTTGACAAGTCAAAGGTCCCCCACCAATTAGATAACATCAGATTTTTATCTATTATTTAATTTAATCTCGTGAACTTTATTATAAAGTTCTAAATATAAATTTATGTTATAAACCTTATAACTTATAAGGAAAATAATTTATAAATTAATTGATTTTTGAATTTAATTTAATTTATAGCTATAACTAGCTAAGGTTAGTTACAACTTCAAGCATAACCACGTTCAATGAAGATTGATTTATAAGGAGATTGAAGATACATAATAAAAGGGGAGAAAACACACAAGTATTGATATCTCTTCAAGTTTTCAAAGTTTCAATACCATTCTTATTCTTTGAAATCATATCTAAGATTGGATAATCACTTATAGATAGACCAAAAAATATATTCCCTGATGGTGAATTAATCTACTTGAATAATACAATTATATCTAGGTTTATTGATTTATTTATAATTGATTATATGAATATTATAATATATTAATGGCATTGATGATTTCATATATTCATTCATATGAAAACATAATTATTTTCTTTTCCCAACTAAAGATTAAAAAATCACATTTTGAAATAAATTGTTAATCTATCGATTCTAACATGATATGTTATTGAAAGATTTTGTTTGTAATCATATTTATTTCAAAGTTTTATCAAAAAAAATAATTTTAATATCCATAAGTCAATTATATTTCAAATTATCACACACTTTATTTTACGTATTTGTTTTAGTTTATTTAGTTGATTATATTTATCTTTCTATTGAGTAGATTAGTTTTTTGGATTAATTTTCTAGTTTATTAGTATTATTAGTATTAATTGTTTTAATTTTTAATCCTTAATTTTTTCATTTAATATTACTAATTTATTCTTTATATTTAGTTTTGTACTATCTTTTTTATTTAATTTTTTTATTGCTTTCTTATTTTATTTAATCTTCTATTTATTTGTTCCCAGTCTTTAGATTAATCTTCATTTTTTATTTAATCTTGTCTCTAGTGTTTTTAATTTTATTATTATAGTCCCTTGATTTTTCATTAGTTACTCAAAGATATTAGTTATATTTATTTTTTATTTACTTATCTTTTTTTTTTATAAATTTATAGTTGGTTAGTTTGTAGATGAATGTTAGTCTTCGTTTTTATTTCATTTTTTGGTTTATGTTTTCATTTCTTTATATCTTTTTTAGTTTGCTATGTTAATTATATATTATTTTATTATGTATAAATAATAATATTGAAAGATACATTATTGAATTATAATGGGTCAAATAAATTTATTTAAAGAGACTACTTATCTCATAGGCTTTACTCTATTGGATAGGTTAGACTATATCTATTAGATTTGATTATGAGTTTATACATTAAAAAAGTAAATTTGTTTTTGAATATAATGATGATTAAATCATTATGTATTAGGATAAATTAGTCCCATAACTATTAAAAAATGTATCTTCACATCTCAAGATCACATTGAAAACTTCCCTACATGTGAAATCATTACTTGATTATCTTGTATAATCTAAAGAAAGGAGTTTGGTATTTGAGTGGTCTTAAAGGATGGTTACCTAATGATAGCCATTCCATTAATTCTAGACTATTTGACACTATTATTTTTAATCTTTGGTGGCTAATTTTTATCTTGACCAAGTCTATCATCAATTCTAAGAAGCTTTTAGTCATGGGATGTGACAAGGTCAAAATGAAGATTTTATCTTGTGATGAGAAAAAAGTAGATGACATGATTTGGAGTATATGTTATGAAGGAGAAATTTCTCCTTTCTTGGAATGTCTCAATGGTTATGATGAGAATCTCTCAGCTCAATTTTCCTTGAGCTAGGATGGGGACCACAAATTTTAGGTTGGTGGTATTCAATTTGAAATAAGTGAAGAATATATTGTGAAGGCCATGGGTATGTATTGTGAGGGTAGAATATTGAAGATATTTTCCAAATTCCAAGACCCATAGGGAATGAAAATATTATTTAGAGAAGGTGAGTCTCTAGTGAAACTATAAGGAGGTTTTCATACAGAAAGTGGCTAATCCTTAAGATAAGGTATGTTTTAATATCATGAATTATTTCACCCTTGAAGGCCATTTTAAGTGTTTATATCATTACCATTTTTCTCTTATAAATCACTTTCACCATAAGGTAATTGTCCACTTTCCTTTCTTCCTTTTGTTATCCATAAAGACCTCTATCAAGTCTGTTAAAAATGTTGTTGATAGAAACCTAATTGCCTTTGCCATTCCACTCCACCAAGGTCTTATTTTTAGGATTTATCACTTTAACCTTGAATTGTGTCTATTTAAACATTTAAAAGATCTTATGGTTAACTATACCCATGAAAGTGACTCAAATACTATATCCCCTTTAAAGTTAGATTTGGTTCTCTGAGACCCTGTGGTTCCCTTCCTAAGTCGAAGGACATTGTTACCACTTACTTGAACTCCCCCTTAAGAAAGATTGATTTTCCCCTCTCCTGTTGGGATCTATTTGTCTATATCCTAAAAATATAAAATATACAGCCCTTGATCCCTGTTTGGTTATGGAAGGGTTGTGTGAGCTAAAGACTAGTCCTTCTATTTTTGGAAATGAGAAAAGGAAAGTTCTCCCTCAGGATTTTTCTTTGAATAAAAATTTGGGAAATAAAAAGACTAAAAAATTGGTGGGTGAAGAGCATATAAATCTAGTTATAGACAAAGAATCGTTGGAGGCCTAGATGCAAGGGGATGTGGATGTGGATAAAGCATCTAGAAATAAACTTAATTATTTCATGGATAGAAAGCTAAATATTAGGAGGTCCAACATACTAGTAGGGGGTATAACCCCTTTGGTGAAATTTTTTTATTATCCCTCTACTTTAGATTCAGGGGAAGAAGCAGGTATTTATAAAGTCAAGCCTAGTTTAGACTAGCAGATTGATAAGGAGGGGACCATTCATTTTGATGAGATAAATAACTCCATATATGAATCAATTAAGGAGGATTCTGAGGACACTTGTGATGATGGTAGTCATATTAAAAGGGAGCTGGAGGAAGTAAAAAATGGTTTGTGATTTCTCTAGAATAAAATGAAACTGTTGACAACCATCTGCCTACAAGTTGTACATTGAGTTGCTTCTTCTCTAATGATTCTATAGGAGGATTAGGATGAAGATAAGGATGTTGAAGGAAAAATTTCTAACATAGAGGAGATTCTTAGTTTTAATTAAAGATGACTAGAAAGACTTGATTAACAAGTAGTGCTTCTACCATGGTTGTCTTCTAGTTTGTTTCTAGTTTGATGTTTGGTTGTTATCTATTATTAGGGGAATTTAGCCTATCTTGCTACCCATTTTTCTTTTTGTACATGGAATTTTCACCATTTTTATAGACTTATTTTATTAGAAACATTTTCACCATATATCCCCAATGATTAAACTTGTTTTCTTCCATCTTGAGCTTCATGATAGATGAAAAGGTTAATTTGTTGATGTGAATTTTTTTATCATCAATAGACTAGAATAGAAAAAGTAAGAGAAAATTAAAAAAAGTGGAAAATTATAAAAATAATACATAGGATTGGGTGAGATTTTATATTAAGGGTTTTCAAGAATGACTCAGTTTTAAGTAATCATATATATTAAGGTTACAAGGTCATTTTATATTTCCTATCTTTTAAAAATTCTATACTATATAAGGTCTCACTCTCATTTGGTTAATCTAAGGTATTTTAATATATATATATATATATATATATATATATATATATATATATATATAAAACCAAACTATAAGTCCTATAACTAGCTATAATTGGAAGGATAATACCACCTAAGGGCATACATGCATGACCATCATAATTGCATAGAATTATAGTCCTACCGGATAAATATATCTTATTAAATACTTGAATAGATAATTATTACACTAAAATAAGGTTTTAAATAAAACCACTATCAATCATAATTCCATGTGTGTTATAATCGTGACATTTAACAAAACCAGGTATCCATATATAGCCATTGTTTTATCATTGTTAGGTATCTTGTTTTCATTAAATTTAATGGAAGGCATTTCCATTGACAAATCATAACCATGCCAATAATGTTTTCAATCTCATAATCAAGTGGTTTACGGAAATGATGTATATATGTCACCATATTAATATTATTTCACTTTGGAGTATTACAATTTATCAATGTACTCTTAAAGTTTTACATGTAAATATTAGGTGTTGAAATTTATTCAATCAATGTATAAGTATGCCCATTGATTATAATGTTGTTATTATCAACTGTAAATTTGATGTTATGTCACAATTTAAAAAAAAAATATTAGTTGTATATCCTAAAGCTTGATGACAATAAAAAAATTGATATAGATCATACACTTTAAGAAATGCTCAAGTTATATCAATTTTTTTTTTAAATAAATAAAATTACATTTGATAGGTAAATTTAATATCTATTTTTTTATTAGATAATGTTAATAGGTGGGTAAAGATTCCTAATGACATTATATAAAATAATAAAATATAAATGGGATAAATAAGTATTATAAAAATAAATACAAAAAATAGAACTCAAGGAATAGCTACTACCACTATCTTAAGATAAATGGATTCCAAAAAACATACAAAAAGACCATAAAAAACTAGACACCAAGAGATTAATTCTCTAAATATTTGGAATCTAAATAGAGAACCAATTTTATGGTCCTAAGGTTATCTTTTTTATTCTCCCTACCTTTGGTGGGGTTGTCAGGTTGTAGCATTCTTCTCTATCATACCCAAAAAAATTTAGATAGGGGGGCCCATAGTCTAGAGTTGAGATATTAAATCTCAATTTATATATGGGGTGCCAAGAAAATATAGACCATGATAAAAAAACATATTTTGTGGGGGTGGGGGGGCATAGTATAGAGTTAGAGATAGTCCCTCTCTATATAGATGGGATGGGGGTTAGATGGAGTTAGAGGGGCCCTCCCCCAACCCTCTCTATATATAGGAAACTAACTCCCATATATATATAGAGGCACTTTATATGGTTGTCCAAAAAAACCCTATCTATTGGGGGCCTTGACCAAGAATGTTTCAATTTCTACTTGCCATTGAATCCTGTGGACCCATTAAGACTAAAATTGGAAAGGGAGATGCGAATGGAGGGGAATAACCGATTGATGAAGGAACATGAAACCATTCCATTTTGATAGAGGTATGGAAAATGATTGGGGGAGATAAAGTAGGTAAAGTGGTTGGGTTTTTTGAGTTGTTCCAACCACTATTAGGGATTCCAAGAGCCAAATGAGAATGAATACCACACATCAGATTCAAGATCATTAATGCTCTAGGTAGTTTCAATGGCATCCCTCTTCCTCTTCAGCCCTACAGATTTGGTTTCCTCTTTTCACTATTTATAATCCCTTATATATTCTTCTCCACATCCACTATGAATGTTCCTTAAACCCTAAGGATATTTTTTGGCATTCACTTGTTCCTCCTCCTAATTATTGTCACCCTTTCCTATGGAAAAATCACCTGTGGATATCAAATAATTTAACTTATCAAACTCATCTAAAATTTTCAAACTTAATAACCTTTGGATGGTCACCTTCATCTGTAATTTTTATATAGATTTTTAAATTTCATCATTAAGGTTAAAATTGAAGGAAAATCAACCTATGATAGTAATGGGTTTTACATAAACCATAACTCCCTTTTATCTTCCTCGCGGGTGTAAATCCCTCTAGATGTTTTCTATACCAAACCTTCCATTCTTTTCCACATTCAGTTTGATTTCTTCTTTCAAGAAAAAATAAGCATCCCTGTAGGAGTCCTCTTATTTTCTATTAATGTGTATTTCCTTAAAGATAAGCTTTCTCCAAATGGGTTCCTTCCTTTTGACCATAAATAATATAAGCCCTTAATGAATTATATCCATCGAGGGGTTAATTTTTAAGTTAGTGATAAAAAATTCCAAAAATATCAATAAAAATAAGGGGATATTTATTGGATGACCTCTAAAATTATTGAGGAATAATAAATGGTGAGAAATATCAATGTGTGCTTTCCCTCAAGATTGATATATTTCATGATTTGAAGATAGACATCCTACCACTTCCAATGAAGATGAACCCTAAGAAACCCTTTGTGATTTGATGACTTAGGTTTTTTCTTCTTTGTACTGTAAAAAATAATAAATATTTCATCCTTTATTTTTTGTGTTTAAAATATTTTACACCATTTTAGTCCATACCTTTAATGTTATCGATGACTTTTTTAGTGATCATGATTTTCAATCTATGCATATAAACCTCCCTTTCTTTCCAACCTCTTGTAAAATATCAATAAATGACCTCATCATTGATGACTAACCTTTACATGAAAATTTTAATCCATTCCTTTACAATCTTTTGTCATACATAGGGGTATTCTTTCACCTCAACATAAGAGATAAGCTCAAGTTTATCACGATCACCTCCCATTTTAAACTATTTGCTTTCTTTGCACTTTCTACAAGTAGGACCACTAGATGTTAAGTATAAAAAGGTATTAATTACCTTTACCTTAGTAAAAATAGAATTAATTTGAAATATTTACACTTTTATGAGGCCTTGAGGTATGGAAAAAACATGATTTCCCTACATGTGTGAAATCTCCTACATCCACACTGATTAGATTTATCTATAATGATGCTCATAAATTCATTCATTAGAGTTTCCTTTATCACATTCAATGATGGGCATGAACTCAATTGTAAATTCCATGTCACCTTGAAATTAGTTGAGAGATCCATGAGTGACCCCTAAATTTACCATTTTTTATCACTTTTGTCACCATCCCTATAGACATGATCTATAGACACCCATTTGAAATAAGTTAACAAATAATTAACTATCTTCCATTATGCTAGTAATATTATAATAAGATTAGGAGTATCCCTTCAAATAGTTGATGATGTTCATTGAATCTCCTTCTTATTATAAGTTACCTAATCTCATCTTTTTTTCACTATTCCCCACCAAACAACCATGGCTTCTACCATGTGATTGGTTTGGATCCGCAAAGGTCCTATATATGCTTTTATGAGATTTACATTAGAATCCCAAATGACTCCACCACTTCCTATGAGACTAGGGTTCCCTTTTTCCTCTCTATTTAAATTAATCTTGTGACATTGAGTTGGAGGGTGGATCTACTTTATCTTCAATCTGTAAACACTCAACTTTTGAGATTGGGTAGGAATCACAAGATTCAATGAAATAAGGATATATGAGAAGTAAGGGTAAGGGGGATCATCAAAAGAAGAGGCATAAGTTAGACAATTATCCTTGATAAAATATATAACTTTCCTAAAATTAGATCAATTATTAGGCTATAGGTTGTTAAAAATGATCAAATTCCTAGATATCTAAATTCCCTAAAAACTATGAGGGAGGGCAAGATTTCACTAGAATTTCAAGGGAGGATAATCCCTAGTTTCCTCCCATTAATTTATGAAAACCCTTATGGACCCTAGAGAAACCCAAGAATAATTAAACAAATTTTTAAAATAATGAAATATGGAAGAAGTGAAAGGATAGAAAAGGAAGATATGTTTGGTAGATTGAGCCTCCTTTTTTCATAGAGCACACCTAATAAAAATTAGAAGACCACTCTTCATTAAATTATCACCCATTAAGATTTTATTTTGGGAAACCATCTAAAATAAAACATTAATCTTGGAGATAAGTTTTTTTATCCACAAAAAATTCCATTTTCCTCCAAATCTTATTGATCCCATAAATATAGATAACCAGATTTAAAAAAAATAGACCACTAGGATTGGCCATCCATATTATATCATCATCTTTTGGAAATCCACTAATATTCATGTTCTAAAATATGTTATTTAAATCTTTTAATAATAGAGATTTTTGATGGTACAAATCTTATTTATGAATTAGATTACATCTTTTTATACTTTCAATCTCTTACCAATAATCACACACTTTATGACCTATAACCTTTTTGAAAAACTCGCTTAGTCTCTCTAAAGATGGAAAGGTTCCTAGAGGGGTTTAATTGAGACTTTGATCATACTAGAAGTCAAATATATTTCCTCTACCTATTTTACATTTTAACCCTCTCAAAATAATATCCTTATCTTTTCTCAAAGATTTCCAAAAATATAAACCATTTATAGGACCTTCTTCCATAAGAAAACAAGAATCCTCCCTCGAGTTCAAATATTTAGCTTTGATAATCCTTGTCCATTTTTTATATTTATTAATAACCCTCCATCCTTGATTGGCTATTATATCTTGACTCATAGACATAGCCCTCTTAAGACCCAATCCTCCTTTATCTAAAGGTAATCAAGCTTTATTATAGGATAAAAGTGGAAATTTGAATCTATCTTTCATCCCCCTCTAGAGAAATATCTTCTACAATTGTTTAATTCATTCTACCACTTTTCCTAGGATAAATATTAGGGACATAAAGTAAACTAAAGTAATTTTCAAATAACACTTGATTATTTTTAGTTTGACAACTTAGGAATGAAGATTTCCTTTCCATATAGACAATTTCTTCTAAATTCTATCAATAAGAGGATTTCAAAAATCTGATTTCATTTTTCCTTCAAAAATAAGAATGCCTAGATAGGAGGAAGGAAGATTATTTATTACACATCCAATAATTTTAGAAATATTCCCTTGCAAGGTTGGTGTAATATTGATATATAATAAAGAGACTTTAAGGAAATTAACACTTTAACTTGACATTACCTCATAGATTTCAAAAAAATTCTTGAAATATTTAGCTTCAAAAATTGAGGCTTTTCCCATCATTAGAGAATCATCCATAAATTATTAGTGGGTTATAAGTCTAGTGTTAGGAGTCACTTTAATACCCTTGATGAAGATGGAAGAAATAGTCATATCAATGATTATACTTAAATTTTTAGCCATTAAAATAAACAAATAAATAAATAAGGTGATAAAGGATCACCTTATTTGAGACCTCTACCCATGGAAAAAAATCCTTTGGGGACCCCATTGATAATGACTAAAAACATGGGGTGGATATGTAGGAAGTGACTAGATTTTCAACAACTTGATTAAACCCAAAATTTTGAATAAATTTATCTAGGAAGTGACATAAAACCCTATCATATGATTTGTTCATATCCTATTTAAGGAACATTCTCTATCTAAAGTAATTGGTAATTGAGTGTATAGTTTGAGGAATGTTCCCCTTGTTATTCCACAATCAATTTATCAAGGAGTATTTGAATTCTTAAATCCAAACCTTTAGTGCAAATATTGTAGAAAGTGGAACAAAGGATAATGGGTATAAAATCCTTAAACTAATTTTCCCCATGCTACTTAGGGATTAAAAATAAAAAAGTATTTTTGAATTCCTAGAGCATTGTTCCAGCTTTGAAATTTTTTTTAATAGTTAGGCAAACATCATTCTGAATAGTGTCCTGAAAGACCTATAAGAAAAAAGGGGGAAGCCATCTATATTAGGTGAATTATCACCTTATAAAGAGAAAACTATGGATCTAATGTCTTCATTAGAAGGTGGAGATATAATGGATGCATTATCTTCTTGGGTTATTACTCCCTGGATGAGGTTTACCACCTATTCTTCAAGTTATAAATCCTGAGAGGGAATAGGAACCAAGTATTTTTATAGAAGTTAAAAAAAATTAGTTCGATATGTTTTTCATCTTTATAAAAAATCCCATATTCCCCCTTATTTTTATAAACTAATTTATGTTGATGATTTCTTGAAGCTGAGAGATGAAATACTTTGTATTCTTATCACCTTCTTTAAACCATATTTTCCTTGATTTTTGGTGCAAGAATATTTATTATTTAGTTTTAAATTGTTAAATAAGTGTAAGTGTTATTTTTATTTAACATGAGAAGGATTGGAACCAAAACCATTAGTTTTATCCTTAATTTTTCATAATTATTCCTTTATTTTACACTTTTGGGTGAAAATAATCCCAAAAACTTCCTTGTTCTAGATCTTAAGTTTATACTTGTCATGTTTAAATTTCATGGCTAAGATATACATAGTTGAGTCTTATATGGGAAACTTTCACCATTACTTTAATAAATCAAGTAGAATCAAATTAGATAACCACATTTTCTTAAATCTAAATGGAGTGATTTTATGTTTATACAACTTCTCACTAGTGAAAATCAAGGGATTGTGGTTAGATCCAACCTTGGGAAGAGAAGATAAAGAGTTTTTATAATCTAAATCCCACAACATTTAGAATAAAAACTTGTAAATTCAGACTTGAATGAGGTTTTATCCCAATCTCCTATTTGACATTGTAAATATAATTTCATCAAAGTTAGTGTCCATGAATTCTGCCTCAACAATAATGTCACTATAGTCCATCATATTATCATTGAGAGAATAGGTTCCCACTTTTTTATCCATTGAGGACAAATGAGAATTAAAATTACCTAATATCATCCAATTCTTATCTTTGAAACATTTCCTAATCTTAGTCAAATCCTCCTTGAGTTTTTTCCTATCATTCCTAGTGTTAGGTGCATAGACATTTGTTAGGACCCACATTACATTAAAATGAATGTCTTTGAAAAAGACCATGATATATGATTTATATTTTAATAAAACCATTCCTTCCAAGAAAAGGGGATCCTAGAAAACTATCATCCCATAAGAACCACCTCTAGAATTGCAACTACTACAAAAAGCTTTATCCCATATATTAGGTTTGTTATTCAAAATTTTATCCTTAGACATTTTGGTCTCTTGGAGAATTAAAATATCAAGTTTGTTCTTGTAGACCATATTTATTCCCACTATCTATTTTACAATTTTATTCAAACCCCTTATATTCTAGGATATAATCTTCATTTATCATTACTCAGAAAGTGTTTGGGGTTCATTTGAGTATCCTTTTAAACTTGTTTATTAGTTTTAGATTTTTTGGAATTCTAATTAGATTATCTTCCAACAAATTTTGTCTCTTCTCTTAATTTTGTTTTTTAATACATTTTTTGGTTGAACCTTCATCTATCGATCATGTACTATTTCCTTAGTTATCTCAAAATTTTATCTCTTACCTATTAAAGAACATTATCTTTAGATAGGTGAAAAGGGCTTAATCAACCCACCATTTATAACTAGGGTTAACAAATATTTTTTAGTAAAAACTTATTGAAGAACTAGATCCTCACTAGATAAAAACTAATCAAAGTATAAGAGAGAAGATGACTCTTCATATCCATCTTCTGGGTGTTCCTTAAGAAGCTAATTAGAAGTTTCATTTGAAATGGGGGAAG
Source organism: Torreya grandis (assembly GCA_037957365.1). NCBI lineage: Eukaryota > Viridiplantae > Streptophyta > Pinopsida > Cupressales > Taxaceae > Torreya > Torreya grandis. The sequence continues at coordinate 1,776,261 of JARHVA010002043.1, forward strand.
CAAATGTGATTTTAACCAAGATTTTAGTCAATGGGGATAAGGTTGTTATAGCATTTTTAATAGTCAAATCAGCTAGCATGATGGATCCAATAGCATCAAAATACATCAAATAAGGTGGATCCTAAGTAGGGATAATAATATCTAGGGTAAGAGAAGTCTTAGAAAAGGATATGGTAGAAAACCTCTCCCCCAACCTAAGAGGTGAAGGAGCAGGTGTAGGTATATAAGAGAGAGGAGGAGGGTTAGGGGGAGAAGGAATAGGGATGGAATCATGAGAGGGGTAAGGGGAAGGGTTGAGGGAAGGAAGGTTCTTAACCCAATAAGGAGTGGGGAAAAGGGAGGGATTCTTGATAAGGGGATAATATTTAGAAGAATGATTTAGAACACTACAAGTTTTATAGATATTTTAATCTCTTTCAAACATGATGCACTGATTCTAAGCCCCATATTTATATCTAATCTTGATTGAGTGAATAAGGGGTTTATCTACAAGAATGAACCCATAAAAATGCAAATCAAAGAGCCTACGTCTAGACATAGTTATAGGATCAATGGATATAGGTTATCTAAGAGCTCTGGCAACACCAAACATAACCTCTAGGTCCCAAAATTCTAAAGGCAGTTCTGATAGGTTTACCATATAGGGAGATCCTTCATTATGACAATGTCAAGGTTAAAACCTACTTTCCACTTGTGAATATAAATGTTGGATTTATCCATAAACCATGGGCATTCAATAAGAATATTAATGTAATATTTAAAATTTGACAAGTTTATCAATATAAAGTTCTTTGGAATAGCAATGATGACAATCTATCCCTTGGGACACCATTTAAAATTATCCCACTTTCAAAAGTAATCAATATTAGGTCTAAAATTATTTAATTCATCCAAGTTAGAATTTGACAAGGAAGAGTCAACTTTCTCTATGATATAATTTAGAACATTAAGACATACCTCATTTCTTTCATTAGTAGGGACTAGAATGAAATCCTTTAATATTTTTATGTGTAATTACTCTCTGTAAACCATATCATCAATCTCATGGGCTGATATGATTTATGGTATACATTATTTATGTATTGTGTCTCTAGGTGGATCCTATCTTAAAACTAACATGGAAGATGATGCCTCCTTTGAAAAGGCAAGTGGACCCTATCTTGGATCTAGTGATAGTACACATGCCTCCTTTATGTGACCATCACTAGGCTATAGCTCACCCTCTTCCTTCTGATTACTCACATTTGAAATTCCTTCTTTAGTCTTCCCACCCATCGCTCGCATTGAAATAATTTAATATCTATTGATGTGGGTATCATAGTATTGTAAATGATATTTTTAGCGTAGGAGTAAGAAAGGTAAACATATCATTTGGTTGTGTAAATGTGTTTATTTTTTTTACCTCATTTTTAGCTTGGAAATTAGTTGCATCACTAGTCTCATGTTTGAATTTGTGTCCCTAATATTTGACATGTAGAAGGAATATATAGACTTTAATATGTTAAGATTCATAAGTTTATCCTTAATATTATACAACTAATTACCAAGATCATCAAATGAATCATATGCGTTAATCATGAAATTTTATCTAAGTAGGTTGATAATATTATTTGATAAGATAATTTGAAGATAACTATGTTCAAATTTATGTGACATTTTGGTAAGCAAGGTCTTAAATTTAAGCACATAGCTAAAAATGTACTCATTAATTCCTTTTTTGATTTTGTAAATATAAAATAAAGTGACATTTTGATTAACATTAATCAAATAATATAACAAGATAGGTAAATAAAATCATGTAGTCTATGCATATAACCCACAACAAAGGAATAAAACCAATATAGGGCATACATAATTAGACTACTAGGAAATAAATTTCATAAGCAATTAATCATGTTGAGGAAAAATACAGGATGAAAATAGATATTTGATGTGGTAATATGGATTCCAATTTCTACTTCATATTGTAAAATTAGACACTTGAAATTATGTAGGAAAAGGGTAAAAAATCACTTCCTTAGACAAAGGGTTATGTAATATGTCATAATATGAAACCATATCTCTATATTTGATATTTATGTGACTTAATTATGATATTTCCACTTTTATGTAATTAAATTGTTGTTTTATTGATTAGTTAGTAGATTCACCAATAATTTTATGGTTAACATTGACATGTGTATACATACAATGCATAAAATGATTAGTATTAGTATGTGAGGCATGGTTAGAATTTTGACTATGTCCAATATCAAGATATTAAATATATGATGCTTTATAGGTATATTATTCATTTTATTTATTTTAAGAACTATAAAATCCATATGTTATGTATAAATTGAGGAATAAATTGAGGGGGTGTGAAGGTTTTTAATGTATGTATGTATTAAAAATTATCTTTGATTTAATCTAAAATTGAATCTATGTATCAACCAATCTATCCCATAATCACTACTTGTTAAATTAGTTATGTTGTAAGTGAGATTTTTGACCAAAAAAAAATTGAATAACTTTAAACTAGAGAATATATGATTTATGGTATACATTATTGTATATCTATAATAAAATAAAATATTAAACAATAACAACTCATTTGATTATTTTGACAATGAACTGGAGTTAACTAGTAGTTACAACTTTTTTTTTAAGAAATTATTGGAAAGTGTCTAAAATTGACTAGATAGATAATTAATATAAATTAATTAAATAAATTAACTAAATATCTAATAAACCAAAATAAACTATGTTTAAAAATATAACTAAAGTTACAATATTGGCATTATACTCAACATTCCCCACTTTGATGCAAAGCGGTAAAATTTAATACTCCTTAAGTATTTCATGAATCTACTTATGAAATTATTTGGTGATAATTTCTACAAATGGATATTAAATTATCATATACTCAATAAAGAAGAGTTTACCATTGACCAAGTCTCAAATGAAATTATGATTAAGTTCAAAGTGCTTGGTTCTATCATGGAAAATTGGATTATTTTACAATTGTATTTCCCCATTGTTATCACAAAAGAGGTTTTGGCTCAAGTTGATACCATATAAAATTATTAAAGAGTATTCTCAACCATAATAATTTTATTAAATTTTATTTAAGGGTTGTATATTCAAATTTAATATTTTATAATACAACTGTAGCATGTTTCTTTAAACACAAAGAAACCAACCCATTTCTCAACGTGAAGTAATAACCTAAAATTGAATTCTCAAAATCAAGAGATATTCCCTAATATGAATATATGTATCAAATTATACATAATTAAATTTATATTCTAAAATTAATATCATGATTATAAGTACCTTTTACATATCTGAAAATTATTATCACTACTTGCAAATGCTTGAGTGATGGTTTGTCCATAACTCTAGAAATTATTGAAACCCTATAATTGATATTGGGTATTATAATATTGAGATATATAAAACCTCCCAAAATGATTCTAAAAATATTTTCATCACTTTAATTACTTACATACTCCATCATAATATTTAATTCACTTATAATTAGAGTGTTTGTGGGATTCAAATCTTGACTATTGTACTTACTTAGCATGTCATGGGCATACTTGGTTTGACAAATGAAAACTTACTATTTACTTTGATGGAATTATATGATAATAAATTACTTTATATTTCTAAGATCAATGATATTAAATTATTATTTCATAGTTTCATTGAATCTATTAAGCATCTCCACAGAGCTACATGTAAATATCAAGTCATCCGCATAGAGATAAACATATAAAACATTATAACTAGATGCTTGTATGTAAGTAGTTTAATTATTTTTGATTCTTAAAAATCCTTAGTCTAGTAACCAAATATAAATTCTTGAGTACAAATCTATTAGAGTTTGATTCAGTGTGATAACCCAATATTTTTTTTAAAACATTCAGATAAAGTAACTATAGTGCAAGGACTAAAAATAAAACTAACATGGAAAACATAGTGAGACACATAATTATTTTATATCCAAAATAATAACAAGACTAATTTACAAATCAATAATGACACTATTGGGAAGAAATTATCCACTTAGTAGTTGGATAGGGGAAGGTAGTGTATGAATAAAACACTTGCCCGCTCCTTTCTATGTACTTCCTATATGGCCTTCCTAATATATCCATTACCATGTTATAGTATTACCTAATCACCTATAAAAACCATAAAATAGTCTAAACTCCTAGGGTAAACCAAAAATATTTCAAAAAATAAATGTGAAAGCATAAACAAATTCAATAGAAGAATCATCATACTAAGTTTACTTTAGCAAGATCTACAAAACATTAGATAACAACTAGTGATTATTATGAGTACTATTTCCAAAATAAATACAATATAAGGTATTTTAAAAAAATACTTCACTTATATTTGGTACAAAGGAATACCATATGAAATTATTATCTATATGATTAATGTACCATGATTAATTTAAGAATCATTGCACTATATTCGTGTACTCTTGAAATGATAATAAATATAGATTTAGGTTATATTCACATGTTTAATTTTACAATTTAAGCATATCTTATTTAATTACATAATGATCAACATTGTGAAATAAGTGGACGTATAATCACCAACATGCTCAAATCAAGTTCATACAAGTTTCTAATTAACCATTTAATAAGCCTTGACATAGACAACAAACCCTTACTTCCAAGTCTTATATGTCACTTGCTTAATATGTGTGCAATGCTAATAAACCATATCATAATCATATTAGATTTAATTTATCTGAATGTTTTAAAAACATTAATTAAGTATTGCATGTAAAAAATTATGAAATCCACTTCCACCATCAGTGTAATTTCTATAGTTATTGATTGCAAAAATGATGATATAACTAAATATTTTGGATGATTTTAAATTCCTTAGACAATATAATTAAATTCCACCCATCCATTAAGACCTTTAATTTTACTTAATTCATCTTAGTTATTTTTAAAAGATATATTATTATGTAGATCATTATAATGATTCATTATTAGAAATGACAAACATTTTAATTAACCTTTTTTTTAGGTTATCAATTAAGACATCAAGGTTGACATAAAATTCAAGACTCACATCTAAGCCTTCAAGTTTAGTTATCATTAAAAACTAGGTTTTAATTACTTTCATTCCAGATATGTCAACCTATAACTCACCTAATAAATGCTAAGTTTTAAATTTTTCCAAAAGTAATGTTGAACACATTAATATAAATATCTCAAATTCAAGTAATATCAATACACTATTGAAATCTTAAGATAAAATCATATCCTTGCATAATCATAATTCCAATAAGCATCATTTTTGAGTTTCAAAACTAACATATAAACCTTCCAATGAAGATTAATAATATCTAAAACCCAACTAACAAGTAATCATACTTTTTCCTCAGATAATAATTCAATTAATAAGCATGCATATCACTAATATAAAAGCTCATAAATATATCAAATAATATTAGTAAAGGTTATAAATTATACTAATTATGAATTAACATAACATCAAAAAAACCATTGACTCCTTTATATAATCAAATTAAACAATCTTACTAAAAATATTAAGTCAAAGAATCAACCATATTATCTTCAAGAGAGATATATCAATATAAATATCAAATCTTAAAGGATTTTATTACATAAAAGTTATTAGCAAATGTTCATTTGACTACAATATTCAATAAATTCAAGCCTAATTTTAATCCTTTGCTTTGTAATATCAACATCCACCCATCTCTCCAGTCCCAATGATCCCCCATTAATGGCCCTAGACCACTCCAACCATTACAAAATTAGGATAGGATATGAAAAATATAATGAAAAAAATAATTCTTAGCTATACTTGAAGAACACATCAACTTACATATAACAATGAGAGTAACTTATTCACATTCTATTTCATGGGGATTACTATCTTGGCACCTAATCTAAAGACTGAAACTCATAATCTTGAGCTTGGAATATTGAACATGACATTATATTCAAGTGAATATGAACATGAACTTCAATCATGTACATTATATAGCCTTTATATTATTTTCTAGTACACTAAACTAGGAAATCTAGAATAAGAACATATTTCTTTAGTAAGAATAAATGATAAACAAAAAATATCAAACCTCAACAACCTGTTAATAAATAATAATAAAATCAAATATTTATAAAAATATCTATAACACCCTTGACTGATAAAGTTAAAAATAATAACCCAAAATTCAAGTTCATGCAACCAAGTAAATAACTAATTGGTTTACGAATACCTTACCAACATTCTTCCTATAACACATAAGAAAAAAATTCACAATCTCAAAGGACAAAAATATAAATTTGACATTAATATAAAACTAAAATTTCAAAAATTCAAGTATTGGCTTCAACATAAATCATTTTATAATGATAAAATAATAAATATTTTTAGCTCAAAACCTTTACTATTTATTTTACCATTTTCACAAGAAAAGATTAAAAGAAGATTAAAAATTTTGAAGCCTTGAATTGGTAGGCTAAGGAAATGATTACAAAAATAATCAAAACATAATAATAATCAAATCTCATTCAATAATCTACCCATAAATATCATTTTTTCATTCAAATGGAGAAAACCCTCAAGACATGATTTTAGGGTCATATATAACCAAACTGTAGTAAAAAACAAAACCCTAATAATAAAAATATAGTCAATATTTTTCCATGGTCACATAACCACCATGAATCAAAATATATAATTGACAGACATCAACAAGTTAAAACCCTATTCCATAGCATTCAAGGTTTTCATAAATATAAAAAACATACAAACCTATTTTTATTTTACATGCCAAGAAAAATATTTAAAACTAGTTTTAAAAATGAAACTAGATTATATATAAGTCCAAACACATACAAGTGTAAAATAAAATAACAAAACATAATTGATGGTTTTGAACAAAAAATACACAAGTTCAAATCACCTCCTCTTTCTTTTTTTTCTCTCCTCTACCAAAATCCTGAGGTCTATTTTTATAGCTCACATCAAGAAGACCAAAAAACCTAAAAAAAACTCCACATAAATCTCCCCTCATGGATGACAAATAGAGCCACAAATATAATGATAGTATCTATGAAACAATCTATGTTATAATGGCCATTATTTCCACTAAACTGTCAATGGTAGACAAAAGAAAAAAATTGGTAGAGTTTCCCCTCCAAACTAGGATTACAAAATGGCATTGAATAACTACAAAAAATTAATATATCCAAAAAAAATTATATCTACCCATACACCCTCATAAAATGAGTTATCACCCAAATTCAATCCATAACAAAACAAAACAACCAACTAATATAAAACCCATTTGGCTTGTGTCCCCTTTTTACTATCTTGCCTATGTCTAGTTAACTCTTGGACTAAGAATTATTTATATAATATTTCCAAAAAATCTAGAGTCAAAATATATGGGGGAATTAAAATTTAACATTTTCATTCAAGGAATAAGACCAAGTCACATAAGTAGTTGAAGAAAACAAAAGAGGTCAAACAATACTTGACCCTTAAGGGTTTTAAGACAAATTAGGCAAGCATAAAATATGTTAGTAACACTTAACATTAAAATGGAAAAGTGACATAAATTGAAGATTCCAAACTAATTTAATTGATTCAAAAATAACACCAAGAAAAAAAAGCATGCCAATCAATAAACTAAAAGACACTTATAAAACAACTCAATAAGAAAGAAAAGCTCAAAATAGTTTTAAATATTTATTTACTTGTTTCCAATTCATCACCCTATTCATATATAAATATTAATAAGCAACCTAAATCATTTTAAATGTTCCTATAGTCACAATATATATCATCAATATTATTTAGACAAAATAAAAATTATAAATATGATTTAACCTATTTAGGAATATTGGAGTATTATTCCTAATTTAGTTAAAGGGTATGAGTAGTAAAATTAGTGAGTAAATATGAAATAATTAAGTTAATAATTTTTTGTAAATTATATTTTAATTTTGACCTTTCTAAAAATAGTTATAAGAGGGATAAAATAAGACTTGGCTAAAAACTAAATGATATGGCTTAGATAGGGTCTGAGATTAACTATGCAAGACTGGGACACTATCACAAAATAGGATCTAACCTTCATTTTATGATTGGATAAGAGTGACAAAAGTGGATAGGAATTGTACCAATGTTGTAGTCCACCTATAATTATATTATCCAAGAGATCTAATCTTTCTAGTATTTGTTCACTATGCCTATATGACCCTATCTGTGAAGTTTTGATAGTTAGAAGTATGTAGATCTCTCTATAGAACATATTTTCTATTCAAACCCTATATTACATTATAATTTGAATAATTTTGAGAAATAATTGGCGGTTAATGTGTGTAATATTTATTGAACTTGTATCCACACCCCTTATGTGGGCACATTGCCTACATACCAATACTCTGAAGAGGGATCAAGCCATATGTAGTTCTCCCACTTGATGTGCTTTGTGCAATAGTACATATGAATATGTAAAATTATAAACTAGTTATTTTTGAGGTTTTTATGGACTGGTGTAAGGATTTAGATGATATTGTAAGTGTATTGGTTGGTTGTATGCAAATAATAGGGAAGATTACGTAAGTAGTCTTGCTTGCATTCTTATTTGCTTAGTGATAATTGCCAACCCTTTCCAAATGATCTTTGAATGTGATTTTACAGGAATATATTGGTCATGGGTTGAATGTTATCATATTAGGGTAACAAAGATAAGGATTGGTAATAAGAATAAACTAACCATTAGGGTTAAAAATTCATTTGGATAGGAGCATCAAAAGTAGATATGAGTGGCACCGGTACTATAGTCCAAGTTTGGTGCTATTATCCTCAGTTGACAGAGCTTGGGGGATGGATTAGTCATGGAAACAAAAGTATGGTTAAGATAAGATTAAGTCTAGAAGGCTATGGATGGCTGAGAATTAGTGAAAAGATTTAAGAGGGTCAAGAGAGTAAGAAAGATGGACTTATTGGTTGGGTGTCACAAGCCACACTCAAGTTACTAATTTTTACATTTTATATTACTATATGTCCCCCCTTTATGCTAGTGATACAACAAAGTAAAATACTAGGATAAAGGAAAAATAGAAATCATACCTAAACTTACTTGTAAGCGTGAAGCTCATGAAACTGTTTGATGTTGGGTGTGCATAGAAAGAACATGTTATGAAGTACGTATCTGCAAGAAAAATAAAGAGTAGATCAATTCTTACTAGATACACTATATCTAAAATAAGAACATAGAAATTTAGGTAAGAGAGAGAGGAAGAGAAAGGAATGAATACACCTCATCAAGTATGTGGACCAAGATAAAATCTATTATGATGTTAAGTGATGCTAGATGTGTGTCAAACCAAGAATAATATCATGAATGGAGCCAAGTCATCAATTCCCTGAGAGTGGCTCAATAATGCAAAGGTTGGCCATTTGGATCCATCATATCCCACTAACTAAAGATAGGTAGTCATACATGTGTTGATAGATGTTTGGAATATGTGCCCAATCCCTCTAAATATGTGGCTCAAGAATATAAAGGTTATCTAGTCCTTTAACTCCATCATTTCCTCATGAAGTGAAATTATAAACTAATACTAGTATGAAATGTGTGTAGAATGAGATGTATTTTAAAGACCATGATGCTCTATAATCTGAAAACATTGGCATGTATAGCTAAATGTATGCTAGAAACTATACCACTCTTGGTCACTTTGAAAGATGGAGATTAGGCTTGTATGAGAGCCAATTTGAATCTAGTGCACTAGGCTTATATGAAATCTACTTTGAAATTTGAAAACTAGGCTTGTATGAAAGCCACTTCAAAATTATTCTAACCACCAGTAGATTGGATAAGGCATGCAAGTACTTAGAATGCTTGGGTAATGTTGAACTTGAAAAGAAAATAAAACAAATGTGTCATACACATTTCCCCCAATCACTAGTGTTTGGAACATGGATTCTAGTATAAAAGTTATACCAACTAATGTATCTAAAAATAAAAGTGAGATACATCATGATTTGCATAATTCCCCCTATATCTAGATTCTCTAAGCAAAAGTGTACTGAAAACTACTGATTCTAAACTAGTTTGACTATGTAAAACTATAGTTGAACCTACTTTTGGAAAGTCTAGTTTTTTTTTTTTTTTAGATAAGAGAACTAAAAATAGATAGTAGTGGCACTAGTGTTGTAGTCCAATTTTGGTGCTATTGTCTTGGGCTAAATTTGAAGATTGTTTTGATATTTTCACTATCTACCTAGTCTATTTTGATTGGTTTGATGTCTAGTTGTTATTTTGGGTGTTCTAAATTCTATTTTTTTTACCATTAGAAGCTTTGATCTCTGTGATAAAACCCCTATTTATTGCTTCTTATTTTTATGGTAGAAATGAAGACCTTGTAGTGAATACTCTTAGAAGAAAGATGCCTATAAGTGTGTTATGTTGCAAAGATACATGATATAGTAATGATAATCAACAAGATATCTTAGGATATAACATGGTTTGTATTGAGATATTTTTAGATCAATAGTGGTATGCATAGATAGATATAATAATTAAATATGATGTGAAAAGCACTAAAATAGAGCTAGAAGTATTAGTTGTTAGTTATTAGTTGTCATGGAGGGATGGATTTTGATGTCCATCATGGCATCCAAGATAGAAAGATAATGCATGATGTGGATTATGGAATTGTAAAAAATCAAAAAGTAATCAAGCAATAAAAACACAAGTCAAGAAGCAATAAGCATATAAGAGTGGCCAAGGGGCCAAGAAAACAAGGAACATTGGCACATGCCACTTAAACTAAAAATCAAGCATATAAGGCATGTTCAAATGCCACATACAATTGAAAACAAGCAAAGTTGGCATGAAAGCCACAATCACATAGAAGATTAAAAGAACAGGACATTGGAAAATGTCCTAATACACACACATGAATAAAAGTAAAGAACATTAGAAAATGTCCTAAGGCACATATAGGGGAAAAATTAAGAATTGAGGAATGCAATCAATCTAGCTATGCAAATCAAGAAATGAAAGCATGTAAAAACTATAAATACAATAAAATATAACTAATCAAATCAAGAAGTGAAAGTATACAAGACATGTTTGTACAAGACTAAGTATATGCAAAGAAATAGATAAGTTTGATATACTAGTGAGATGTCGATATACAAATCTATGTAATCTAGTAAATAACATGCATCAATGTGATAACTAGAGTTTGTAGTATAAGAATGACATAAGTTGGATGGTGTATTCATATAGAAGATGCCCTTAATGGGTATGTATATCAATTTGTGGATTGAATTTTGAAGTAGGATTCCCCCTCAATGGGTAGAGTGAAGCAATTCAAGAGCTAGATGTCACTTCAAACACTCAAAGGAGATCAAGTGAAGCATGGTGATGTAGATAAATCGACAAACAATATCATAGAACAACAAATGTAAATTTAGCATGATAGTAGAAATGTAAAGACTGAATAATGCATACAATGAAAATGTTTTTTGAAATGTTTTTGTATTTTGAAATGTTATATTTTTTTTGGATTTCTGATATTTTGTAATATTTTTGGATTTTTAGATTTTGTATTATTTTTAGATATTTTATATTTTTTATTATTTTTTAATTTTTAAGATTTTGAGCTATGTATAATAGATTATGGGAAGAATATGTATAAAATATTTGAAGAAAAGTTATGTATAAGTAAGTTGGGAAGGGATGATGCTAATTGATGAGTCTCATGGTAGATTCCCTATCATGGTGTCCTATATCAAGGAGAGGATTCATTCATGATCGTGAAGTACAATGGAAGTGCTGAGACTATGGCTCTAAAAGTTGTATATGTTGTAAACTGTTTGAAATATTTTAAGTAAAAATTGAGTGTGGGGTCCTCCTATAACTTTGAGAAGTGGATGCAACTATAGGGCTCTTAAGAACCCATATAGTAGTAGGAAAATCTCCCTAAATATGTGTTATATGAGTAGATGCATTAGATCTCAATGATAATACCCTAGGTGTGATTATTATATCTAGAAGATATCTATAATATTGAAGATATGGAGTTATATGAGCTCTTTATGTTGGTAATGGATGCCTAAACTATGTCTAAATCAAAACTAGAGGAGGAACTATAACTAGTGGAGAAACTAGATTTGGTGGTAAAACTAAAACTAGCGACTACAAAATAAGAGGTGGCTCTGAAGTAGGGAGTGGTAACTCATATGGAACTCCACCAACTTTATCAACCTAATTAATGTGAATGAATTTCATGCATCTATGAACTATAGAAGGTACTACTCAAATTTTTTGAATCCATGGTCAACCAAGTAGCATATCAAAAACTCCTACACTGACAACTATAGTAAATAGAGTGGACACATGTGTTAGACCAACATCCAAAGGAAGTATGATCTCACCCAGTGAAATCTATGTGTGCCCACTAAATCCATTGATAACTATATTCTTCAGGGTAATATCTTACTTTGAATATCCTAAATGCTGCAATAATGTCATAGTGGACATGTTCACACTAGATCCATTATCTATGAGAACATTATGAATAGGATGATTATGAATATAAGCTCTGATAAATAGTGCATGATAATATGAATCATCCTTGACTATCTCTTACTTTGAGAAGGACATGGAAGGTCTAGTTGAAACTCTAGAATTTTATATAGAAATCATGTTACTAAAGGATGTGTCTCAACTGAAGGTGCCCTATATGTATCTAGTTGTGGATTTGTATTATATGCATGGTGAACCCCTGATGTGTCCCCTTCCTCTTGTTTAGAATTTTGTGGAAAGGGATCTAAGAATATTTTAAAAGATTTATCCTATGTTTGATTTTCCTAAGGAGGCTCAACTGAAGTTCCAAGATCAATATGATTATCATCTATCAAATCCTATATCTTGTGACTCAAACTGATGCATCTATAATTTATATGGTTTGGTTCCCTATGAAACTCATAAAATGAATGCTAATCATATCCCCATGGAAGAGGCTTTGTTGTTTCAACTTCATAAATAGGAGGGAGAGATATGATGTTACATTCTAATAGTTGTTGTAAGATTTTGGCTAGAGAAATTAGTTAATTGTTAAAGGTTCATCAAGGAGGTGATGATAAAACCACACATCAAGGGGGATTAGAAGTTGAATTAACTATCAGTTGATTTTGACTCTTGCTATCATTAACCTTGTATTTATATGGGACTTTGTTTTTATTCTTGTTTGGTGTTTTAAAGATATTTGTGTATTTGAGTTTTCCCATTGAAATTATTTTGATTTCTCTTTCCTTTAGTGTGTGACATAATTTAGTGAAGGAAGAGAATCTTTTGAACATAATTGATTCATGTGAAGCTAGTAGAAGACTCTATTTGAAGAGATCTTGTAACTCTTGTTCTACCCTGGGACTAGTCATCTTAGCCAAAATAGTCTTATATCAAAGAACATAATATGTGAGATGCTCATTTTACCTTTGTTTCTATTGTCAAACTTGGGTATATGAAACCTTATCACCAATGTTGATGCTACAATTAGTTAGGGACATGTTATCTAAAGGATTGAATGCATTGACTGACTAATTTGGTAGACTATAGAAAAATTGTAAAGCATAATCCTTTAGGCTCCATGGAAATATCCTAGTAAGTACCTAGTTATTTGGTACATAGTCCAAGCTTGTTATGTGAAAGGATCTCAAATGTGTCTTTAGATCACCCTTTCCATCATATAAAGTAAGATTGGGTAGAACAAAACCTTATGGTAAGGGTGTAGAAGAAATATGACATGATAATGGTGTATGTAATAGATTAAAAGAATACAAATCCTACGTAGGACTAGAGGCACATTGCTCAAGATGTATAAATTTGGAATGAATGTGTCTTATCTCTTACACAAGGGTTGCCACATCAAGAGACAAAGATGTAATAGTTATAGCTAGTGGCATAGAGGTAGGTTGGGCTGTTATACGGGTTGTTGAGACATAGTTGCCTCTACAGTGTCATTTGAAACTAATTTTTCTATGGTTTGGGAAGACTCAACTTGTTTATCCTTTTTTATTTTCATGATATATTGTAAAATAAGAGTAAGATCTTGGGGATGGGCTTAAAGTATTTCTCAAAAACTTTGTAGGATCAAATATTTGTTAAAGACAACTTCATTATTAACAAGTGGTGGAAGTTGATCAAGAGTCTGATGTGGTGGATCATGAACATCAATTTTTGTATCATCATTGTTATTCTCATATTACTCTTTGTCAAAATTATCCTCATTAAAATTGGTGTAATCTAGATGTATAGAATTTATAACAGGAACATGAGTTGGTTGTTTATCCATAGGATATTGTCGAATTACAAGAATCTAAGTGAATTAGGAGATTTTCCACTAAGTGTTTCACTTCATATTGATGTAAGAGATGCAATAAACTTAGGTTGAATAAGGAAAATACTGTATATAATTGTATAAAATATTAAATATATACAATCTAAATCAGGAACTAAAATATGCATAAAAAGGATACAAAGCTCACAAACATGTAAGGTGATACCAAAAGAAGCAATGAGACCTAATATATTCAATTTAGGGTTTTAAAGATGATTATTTTGAAATTTACTATTGAATTTTTATATTTAAAGTGAATTTTTGAGTTAGATATATAAGTAAATAATAAATGATTTATTAGAAAATTTGTGATTTAAAGAGACCTAGAAGATGAAACTAGGGTTTTGAAAATATAAATGTTTTTGAAAATTAATATTTAAATTTGAAAATTTGAAGTGTATTTATGATTTATATAATCTAGTAAAAAATCAAAAAAATATTAGAAAATTATTGGGAAAACATCGAGACCTGGTATGGGCAACTAGGGTTTGTAAGAAAATTATTTTAAAATTACTAAAAAAATTTAAAATTTAATGCTAATTTTTAATTTTATTATGTAGGTAAAAAATAAAAAAAAAGGAAAAACTAGTAGGAAATTCACCCTAGGGTTTCAAGTGTTTTTATGTGCAAATAAAGTAAGTCAGGTTCACCAAATGATTTAACCTATTTAGGAATATTGGATTATTATTCCTAATTTAGTTAAAGGGTCTGAGTAGTAAAATTAGTAAGTAGATATGCAATAATTGATTTAATAATTTGTAAAATAATATTGTAATTTTTCCCTTTCTAAAAATAGTAATAAGAGGGAGAAAATAAGACCTAGATGAAAATTGACTGATATGGTTGAGGTATGCTCAAGATTCAGAATGCAAGATTGGGACACTATTATAAACTAGGATCTAACATTAATTATATGATTGTATAGGAACACCAAAAGTGGAAAAGAATGGTACTAGTGCTATATTCCACCTCTACCACTATTGTCTAAGATATTTGAGCTTTTAGGTTTTGTTTGCTATGCTTGTGTGACCCTATCTATGATGTTTTGGTAGATGGATGTTTGTAGAGCTCCCCGTAGAGAAGATTTTCTATTTAAACCCTATATTCTATTATGTTCTGACAAATTTCAAGAAACAAATGGAGTTTAGTGTGTGTAATATTTACTAAACATGTATCCACACCCCTTGTGTGGGCACACTACCTACATACCAATACTTTGAAGATGGATCAAGCCATATGTAGTTCTCTCACTTGATGTTATTTGTGTAATAGTGTGTATGAAGATGAAAAATTCTAAACTAGATGTGATTGAAGTGGCTAGGGAATTATGTAAGGATTTGGATAAGCTTGTAATTATATTGGTTGGTTGTATATAGAGAATAGGGAAGATTGCTTGAGCAATCTTGCTTGTATTCTTGTTTTCTTAGTGATAATTACCAACCCTTTCCAAGTGATATTTGAATGGGATTTTATATAGATCTATTATTCATGGGTTTAATGTTTTCACATTAGGATGACAAGGAGAAAGATGATGAAATGGAAGAAACTAACCGTTAGGGCCAAAAATGCATTTGGATAAGACCATAAAAAGTGGACAAGAGTTACACCGATGCTATATTACAAGTGTGGCACTATTATCCTAAGATACTAAGGCCTAGGGGGATGGATTATTCATGGAAAGAGTATTCTATTTGAGCTATGATTAATTTTTAAAGGCTATGGATGATTGGGAATCAGTGAAAATATGCTTATGAGGGTCATGAGAGAAAGCAAGATGGACCTATGGGTTGGGTATCACAAGCCACACTGAAGTTACCAATTTTCACATTTTATAAGAATATAATATACCTTAAGTAATATAAATAAACCAATTACAATTCATCATATACCAAATCTAGTTAACATAATTCATAAAAGATTGTAATAATCAACTGTCACTATAAAAGATGATATCACCATCACTATCTGAATGAAACAACAATGTCTCAAGAGATAGATGAACCATAACTCATCTATGTGCATCAAATAATAAACATAAATAATATACCATAACATATAATATATTGAATAAAAGAATAAAAAATAATCAAATATCCATTAAATACTAAGTAGCTAAGTCAGAAAATAGTACTATTAAAAAGTATTGTGTCAAATATCTAGGATCATGACATCCTCTCCCACTTAAAAATACGTTGTCTAAATAATTATAATAGCCAAGGATAATATCATATAGAAATATTTACATCTTCCCAAGTATCACTTTTTTTATAAAATGGATCCCATTAAACAAAAAATTGAGAAATTTCATGATTTCATAGTCTAACATTGCGATGATGCAGGATCCTAACAAGTTCCAACTACATCTTTTCATTTTCTAAAACTTGAAGATGGTTATAATAAAAAACATGAGAAGGATAAGTAATTTATTTTATTAATAATTAAAAATGAAATACATCATGATTCCTAGATAGAGAAGGGGGAATAACTAGTCGGTAGGCAATAAGACTGATTTTCTCAAAAATTTCAAATGGTTCGATGAATCTAGGATCTTTCTTGAAAGATTTTACAAACTTTACTAATTTTTTAAAGTGAAAATGAAAAAAAACTTTATCATATAATTATTTTCAATTATATTTTCACACCTTGAGGAGATTCATATCTCTCCTCATCTAAGTGGCACAATGGAAACATCTCACTTACTATGGGTAAACAATTTGGTGAGATGAATCTCTAGAAGGGATAGTTCACTTGATGCATTCTTTAAAACACTCTATTATGTATCAAATTTGCATGAAAGAGTTAAGAGGATAAAATAATAAACTAAAATGTGATGCACCAATATTTAATTTCCTCTTATTGATTGAAATTATACTACTTAGAGCAAAACAAAGCTTTCTTCACATACAACTCACAACACAAGATAAATTATTACATCAAAGTTTCATATAATAGGTTCAAAAGTTATTTTGATACTTATGAGTGTAACTAATGAATAATTTGGATAATATAGTAATAAACCACTTTTAAAACACTTATATACATAAAATAGATCACTAACAAAGATTGGTAATAATTACTCTTATGCACACTTGGAGAACAATTAAGGATAACATGCTAGAAAAAGTCATCTTCTACTAGACAAGACCAACAAGATTGTAAAAAGGATCAATTTTAAAACATGAAAGTAGATAAATTCACTTTTTTTATTTATTCAAAAGATGTTCATGTATAAAATTTGCCAGGGTTTCACCATTAACCAATGGAAGTTGGTCAGAAGAGCCAAAAGAGTCACTATTTATAACATTTGGAAGAGGGTGAGACAATGGAATTCCAAAGGTCACTTGGAAACTTGTAAATATAATAAAATAGGTTAAACATGCATGATAAATAGGTGTGAATCATGTAGTGTTAGGGAGTCAAATTGTGCATACAAGTCATGAAAATTATGAAAAGTGTCATGAAACTCCTCATTATTTATCAAAAAATTGCCTTTATGATTTGGACCTATTTGAATGTCCAAAAAATAACTAGTGATAGATATAATTATTGGAATGAGAGGGATGGATTTTATAAATTCCTCTCAATGTATTGGATATAGTCCTACTCATTTGGAATATCATCACTACCTACTATCTAAAAGACTCCTCTTTCAGTCACCCCTCACACTTGGCTTAAAAATTTTCTTCAAATTTCCATTAAAATACATGGGAGTGAGTGAATGAAACTTTTGAAAAATCTCCATGGCCTTATAATTCTTAGGTACAAATTAAAAATGTTCACAATTGAAGTTTTCACCCTTTCCACCATTGTGTTCTCTATGTCAATTTTGACTGGCTAAGATGATATCTATTATTTCAATACTTATAATTTTTTTTAAATAATAATATTAACATATGGAGTTATATTAATTCCATATCTTCCTCCCAAACTTAATTTCAACTTTAGACCTCTTCTAGAACTTACAAAAAACACAAAATGGTCAAAAATACCAAATTTTTCACCTTTTCCATACAATTACATATAGATAAAAAGTATGGTAGGAATCTTGAGTGAGTAATTTGTAATTTACAATCACTTAAATTCTCAAAATATTTCATATACATAGATATCCAATCTTGTTTTCTCCATCAGGTATTGACTAAGGGTTTAATAGGGTTTTAGGTAGTTTTTAGTCTTAAGATTTATTCATAAAGATATGACATTGGAATTTCCAAAAAAATGCAATAAAAATTATTTTAATGGACCCTAATAACCACTCCAAACTCTTTTTGTATCCATGCATAGTTTTGCAAGAGATATGAGCACTTGAAAATAACCTATCAAGCTTGTTTCCACCTTTTCTGCATGTTTGGACACTCTTTGAGCTATAAGTAGATTTAATATAAGTTTTTTTTCATATTAAAAGTTAAAAAAAATATAATTACATCTCATAAAAATTCTCCCACTAAATATAACACTCACCAAAATCCAAAAGTGAAGTTTGACCCCTAATTGACTCTACGTCCCTTTAAGGCCTAATGGATTAGCATGCACCTTGATAGTTTGGGATATTTAGACTAATATTTCATGGTTGGTTTTATTTAATATGAATTTTAATATAATATTAAATCTTAAAAAAAAATTATCATAACCTCCCAATCACTCCTTTTCACCTTTTCCTTTCATTCACCTACTAGGCCTAAAGGAAGCTTGTATAGTTAGACTATGTGTAAGGGTGTTTTAATTATTTTCAGAGGTATGAGCCTAACTAAATGTTTCATATAACCTATTTAACTTTAATACACCTCAAAATATGTCTATTTTTTATTTCAAACCTTTGATCAATTTCCTTTTCCCATTTTGACCTCATTAGCTTGTTTTGCCAAACCTTGATTTTTCATGACTGCCTGACCTTTGAGACAAAATAGTGAGGTATATCCCTCTTCCCTAAGGAAAATTTAATACATTAAGAGTTTTTTAATGTCATAATTATATTTTTTTAAAAAAAATTTATCTGGATTCACTCATTTAGGCACCTAACTAACTCAAAATGCCCAAAAAGGCCTCTAAAAAGCTTATTTTCTTGCATTTTTTACCTCCACCTAAGAATGACTCCTAAATAATAACCATAGGATTTTTAGTATTAATAAAAAATTTAATAATATGAAATTAATTGTAATTAATCTTTAAATTCACCTAAAATAATTCATTTCTACCCATTGAGCAACATGGGTTTTCTAACTCATCTATACGGATTGTAACTTTTGGGCAATAGGAAGTGTGGGTGATCATCTTAAAGGGGTCCTATAATTTGTAAAAACACCTTATTCATAAAAAAATTAAACATTTTTATTTGACTATAAAACCTTAGTTCTCCTCCTAAACACATTCATATCTTTGTCTTCAATTAATGTTCAAGAGTATAAAATGATAGTTGTAGGTGCAAACAAGGGTGTAAGAGGTTTGAGTAGGATTATTTCACATTTATTGTATATTATGAGGTACATAATTATTTTAATGTATATTTTCATATTTTAATTTATCTTTTTAACCCTACTTACCCTTCTCATATTCACCTTGAGAGCTACAAACTGAGTTCTCTCTAACTAACTATAAACACTACCTTTGATTCATATAGGTGTGTGTGATCTTGAAATTGAGATTTTTCATGGTATGGAGAGAATTTACATGAATAATTAGAATAATATGGTAACTCATCATACATTTTATTTACCTTATATTCCCTCTGGATTTATAAACTACATTTTTTCTTGTCATGATTGAGACACCCTACCTGTTTAACCCTGTAGGTGTGCATTAGCTTATTTGAACATGGTCATGATATATGAGGACTTATATCAAACCCCCTTAGGAAAAAAAATACATAATTTATCTTACTTTAAAGTCTTAAAACACCACTTGGGCATCAATTTTGGGTCACTATTTTATACCCTATTGTAGATGCCTATTTCTCTATGTGGACACATGTAGGTGGCCATAGGTATTGCAAAACTATGTATCAACCTCATATTGACAGACTTAATGACATTTTTTATACCATTAAAACAATTTAAACATCCTATTAATGATTGAAAACATTATTTCTCTTCAAGATGTCAATTGTTATTCACATCTCTAAACCTGTAGAGATGAATGTAGGAATTCAATGTTTTAGAGGTAACTTTGAGGCTCCCCATTTCCACCTTCCATTCACCTTATAACCTCCATTCTTGTAAAAATTAATATTCATGATATAATATATAAAAGTAACATTTTTTTATTTTTTATAAATATTTTTAAACATGTTTTAAGAGGTCCCCAAAAACCCCTTGGACCTTTATTTTCACTTTTTGTGGAAACTTTCCTTGAATTCAATGTCTTGATGCTCTAACATGATTTGCATTTATTTTATTATTTTGATGTTTCAAATAGGTATGAAATATGATTATTCACATGTTAGGATTTTTAAAATTACCTTAACTTGGTTTAAACCACCCATTAAAAGGCCTTCATAATTCTGAGGTGCCACATGTAGGTGGCCATCAACATACACAGGCAACAATTATGGAATTATGAGTAATATATATGAATGGAAAGGTATATAACAATTTTATGCCTTCATAAATATTTCCAATTTACCTTTAACAAGATTAATACATTGAAACACACATCAAACTTTCTACCTCTTGGCATGACATCAATAAAGGCCCCTGTGTGTGTGCATTGGTTACATATAGGAAGTGAGTGTGGAACAGAGCAACAAGGGTGGATAAAAGTTCTCATGGGAAGATAAAAATAAATTTTAACCTCTCCAATACATGATTTACATTAAATACACTTTAATACAATATGAAAAACATTCATTACAATGTGAAATCTCTTGAGAAGATCTGGAATAGAACAAGTAGGGTGTTTAAAGATTGATTTAACATGGTAAATGAGCATGTGACCCTACTTGAAATTTTAAAAAAATATATAAATTAAATATATTCAATTCATAATGGATCTGACAATTGATACACCCTGATCACTATTCCATGAACAAGATAGATAAGCTCATATATGTGATTGCAAGTAGGAAAGAGTGAAAAGTTGACTATGAGGCATGATAATATTGAAAGTTTCTCCAAAGTGTGATGTGATGAAAGCAAAAATGAAATGAGGTGACATATATGTCCTTAATACTTTTTATACACCATATTAAAACTACATGAGACATCTATAGGAAACTAAAATTATGTAAACAGGAATAACTTTGACTGAGACTGCACATGGTGGCACCTTCTTTTCAACATGGACTAACTTGCTCATCAAAACACTATGAAACGTGAAACTAGTTTGGAGATAATTTTATAAGTTAACCAACATCCTTTAATGTCAACATCACCAATTGGTTTGTACGGACTTGACCAAAATGGAGCAAAACTTATAGGGTGCATGAAATAACAAGAAGAGAAACATAGTTATCTTGTAAAGGATGATTCATAAATAAAAATTGATCAATACTTGCACTATTTATATGTAAATTAAGGTCTCTTAGTGCAATATCAAATCCCAAAAAAAAATTCCTGGAAACCTCTTGAGTTGTCCATATTAAGCATAAACCTACTGATCACTTTTGTATGTCTAAAAAGGCAAAGAAGAAGCATAATAATTTTGGCTTAAAAATAGAACTTATAAAGTATGTAAAGAATTTAGATTAGTGTGGTGAATATTAATAGGCATTTCATGATCTTTTCCCATGTGTCACATTCCCCAATAGGTTTTACAAGTGCAAAATGCTCTTTTTTAAAGCTTTTTCCTTAAATTTAAGTTAGACAACCTACAAAATACTAATGAAATTGACATAACTGATAGGTAAAATTACCTATTTGATGTTTTAAGGGAAAAAAAGATACCTGATCACCTTGGAAATCATGCCACTTGCATTTATGACCCTTACAATCCCACTAAATGATTCAAAATGAGAAATAACCTATTAGATAATTACTAATTCTAAAAATGCATTAGATAACATCAAATGAACTATAATATATCCTGTGAAAAAAAATTAGACCCCTAAACATCTATAAAACCAATTTTTTTACTTATAGGGGTCCAAATTTGACTTAAAAGGCAAATTAGGTAAACACTACTTTAAATTCCTATGGTGAGCTCCTTAAATGTACATAACTTTTCTATCTATCAAAGGAAAAATTTATATCTTACCTTATGATTTATATTTATGTATCATATTCTTTTAAAAAATTATGACCAAAAATAGTTATATTTTTTAAAATTTCCCAACCAAGTTGAGTCCTACATTTACACCCATATAGAGTTTTGAATGGAACCATTTTAATAAAAAATTAATGAATACCTTTGTAATCAAATTCAACTAAGTGTAAATAATTTTCCCATTTAAATTTTTTATCGATAACATACATTTTTAACATTTATTCATAATCTAATTAAGCCTTTCTATCTAATCATTTATCTCTGGGTGGTAAGAGGAACTAAAAGTTAATCTCATTCCAAAATAAACAATCAATGTTTTCCAAAATCTTGAAGTAAAATATTTATATTTATCAATGATAATGAATTATTTTATGCCATACTAACACACTATCTCTTTCAAAAATTGTTCAATAAACATATATGTATCATCAATTCTATTTCTAGCAATGAAATATCAAAATTTGTTAAATTTATCTATTAAAACCAAAATAATATCATGTTTTCTTCAAGATTTTTGAAAAGCATCAATGAAATATTGTGAAATAATTGTCCACTTACCTCATGTAACATCATGAGGATATTAAAGTCCTCTTGGATGGCAATGTTTAGATTTTACATGCTAACATTTCAAGCATTTAGCCACAAAGATAACAACATTGTGTTTCAAACCAGGCCAATACTATACAGATTTCATCTCATGGGTCATGTCTGAGATACTTGGATGAGAAAAATAAGGTTTTTCTGTACCTATTTTAACAAAATGGTTTGCAAATTTCTTTATTAGGAAACATAAATTTTATTTTATATACCTAACTAGGCCATCAAAATTAATAGACAAATCAGAAAAATCATTTTCCAAACCAACACTTACCCCATGGAAAAATTCATCAGAACACTATTTTTCTAAAATTTTATTTCTATACTTATTATGCAATATAGATAAAGCAATAAAAAACATGCATCAACTTAGGGAATTAATAACATGATTCTCATTACTTTCTACATATGCAATATTCATATAAAAAAAAATTCTAGCCATCTATTTTGACATGCATTAAGATGATCCAAGGAAAACAATTATTCCTAGACATAATGATTATGTTTGAAATTAAAATGTTTGCCCAATATATAATGTTTCCATTACTTAAGTGTATGTATAATGGAAACAAATTCAAGGTCATGAGTAGTATAATTATTCTCATGTTATTTAAGTTTTTTTGACTTAGAATCCACCACCTTACCATCTTATGTAAACACACCACCAAATCCTTCTTTGGATGCATCAATCTAGATACAAAAATTGCCATTTGGACCTAGTACAATAAGTAAATGTGTTATTTTTAAAAACTCCTTAACCTTTTGAAAAGCTTTCTCACATTCTAAAGTCTAAACAAACTTCTTACCTTTGGACTGCAAGGAATTTTTTGGATTTTTTAATTTGGAAAAAATTTTCACAAATATTATATAATAGCTATACAATCCCATAAAACTATATATTTCATGTATGTTTTTGGGATCATGTCATTCTTGGACAACCTTAATCTTGGTTACATCCATACCAAAACCATCCTTAAAATTATGTGACCTAAATAAGTAATCTTAGATAGATAAAAGGCACATTTAGACAACTTACCAAAAATTTTATGTCACCTTAACCTTTACCAAACTAAATAAAAAAATTTCTCATGTTCAATTACATTCTTATAATATATCTGTATGTCATAAAGAAACACTAAGACAAACTTGTCATAAATATCTATAAATACACTTTTCATTAGGCTCATAAATACAACAAATGCATTAATTAGACTAAAGGGAAATACTATAAATTCATAATGTACATACCAAGTATGGAAAGTATCCTTATAGATTTTCTCTTCCTTGATTCTCATTTGATGATAGTTTGATCTCAAGTCTATCTTATAAAATAGAGTTGCATCCTTCATTTGATCAAAAAAATCATTTATCTTCCACAAAGGATAATGGTTTTTTATGGTAACCTTATTGAGACTATTGTATTCAAAACATAACCCCAAAGTTCCATCCTTCTTTTTCAAAAATACCATAGGTGCAACCCAAGGAGACACACTTGTCCAAATGATGCCATTTTCTAGAAAATATTATAGCTAAAACTTAAGTTCTTGTTAAAAAACTATGTTCATGTGCTAGGGATATTTTAATGTAGGAGATTTCCCTAGCACTATATAAATATAAAAATCAAATTCCCTTCAAGGAGGCAATCCAATTATCTTTCTAGGAAACACATCATATAATTAATTTAAAAATATAAATCATTTATAATTACTTTAATTTTTAGGTGTAGTTTTTTACATCTAAATAACATACAATTTGCACCCCTTTGTACAACCTTATTCAATTGTAAATATGAAAAAAAACTTTTGTATTTTATGCTTAAGTAAACCTTGAATTTTATATTGTATTTATTATTCATATAGTAATTTATCAATTTATTATAGTAACCCAAGATGAATTTATGTTACTACAACCAATCCATTCTAAAAATTAAGTCATAGGATCCAAGAGAAGATAAAAATAGATTGGTTTTGGTTTAAAAACTCATTAAATACAATACCATTTTCTCAATTGATCTGGATACTAGTACCCTCTTGTCTTTATCAAATTTTACCTCCCAACCTTCTATTAATGTCATAGGATTTAATTTATAATTATTTACAACCTTAGGAAATATAAAACTATTTGTTGCACATAAATAAACTAGAATAGAAACTAAAAAAACATTTAATTTACCTCTGATATTTATAGGAATGGTTTATTAATCCACATTATGATTATCCATACCCACATATACTCTATGGTTGGTTGATTATCCTAGTTACAATTTTATATAATATTTGTAATAATTATTATTGACACACTCCCATCACACTATATTCCTTTGGGGTGCTACAAGAATGTTATTTTCCCCTTTGGTATGTACATTTTTACTTCTTTGGGTTTGATTTTTCTTATAATCTCCAATCTTAGAAAAATTTGGATTCTTGAAATTCTTATTCTGCCCTTGAAATTTATTAAAACTACTCGTACTTATAGTTAATCTATGGATTTGATAAAATTTATTAAATTTTATGGGTGATGGGGATATATTTTTTATTTTTGATGGTTGTCTATTTTACTTAAAGTCTTATCTTGCATTTTGATAAGCTTTATCTTTTTCTTTTGCCTTGTGAGTAGATTAAATTGTAGCAGTTAGAGTATTTGGGTTAGTCTTATTGACATCATGTATTAATATTTCCTTAGTCTGAGATTAAAATTGGTCACTTTTATTTTTTCATCATGTATGTAGTTCACATGATGTAATAGGTTCAAAAACATTTTTGTATACTAAGTTACTAACATACCTTCCTGCTTTAATAGATGAAAATCAATTTTTTTTTTTGAAATTAGAACTAAGATATCTATTCCTAAGCTGTCTTTCAAAGGTATTCTAGGTAAGATTTATAAGATGGTATCCCTTTAAATCATAAATATGATTCCACCATAAATCTACATCTACAAATAGATAATATGTAGTCACCCTTGCCTTCACATTATATGGAATGTTATGCAAGTTAAAATACTTTTGTAGGTTAACCAACCATGCATCAACTACATCACCTGATTCATCACCATAAAAGGTTGATGGGGGCATCATTTTTAATTACTTAATAATGAGATCAATCAAATTTATAGGGTTATCTTGGGGCTCTTGATTAGCACATTGACCTTCTTCTCTAAGAGGTACTTATTCATGTGGAATACCCTCTAAACTATTGAATTTTTGTTTGTTGGTTTCCATCTTAATTTGTAGGGAATTTAAAGAACTTATAATCCCTTTGAAGACTACCTCTTGGTTAGAATTTGTATTTTTTTCCATCACAGTTAGGTGATCTAACATTACTACTTGCATTATTAAGGGGAGGCTCTTCTCTTACATGAACATTGGATTTATGACCTCTACCTCTACTAGGGTTAACATGTTCTGGGTTATTATCTACCATTCCATATCTTTTTCTCACTGTACTGAGGTGAAACATATAACAATTTAGTAGAAAATTAGTAATAAACATTCCGTAAAGTTCCTTAAAGTAGTTAAACTCACTTCGATGCCATAATTTAATAATATAAGATTTTTTATAAATGATAAAGAAACTATGGTGCAAGGATTCCAAGGAAAACTAACACAAAACATAATGAGAACCATAACTATGCTATAGACAACATAAAAATTAGACTAAGTTATAAATCACTAATAACACTATTAAGAATTAATTATCCACTTAGTACTTAGATAGGAGTAGGTTAGTGTATGAATAATACACTCACACATTCTTCTCCATGAAATTCCTATATTGACTTCTTAATAGACCCATTATTAACTTATAGTCTTACCTAAGTACATATATACACCATAAAAAAGTATACACCTCAAATGATAAAGCAAAAATAGTTAAACAAACAAATGGAAAAGGAAAAAAGGATTCAACATAATAATACCATACTGAGCTTGATTTAATAATATTTATAAAACTTTAGATAATAACTATTGATGTTTTTGATAACTATTTCCAAAATAAATACAATACCATGTATTTTTAATAAAATTCTTCACTTAGCTTTAGTGTCAATCAGTACTATATGAAAGTGCTATCCATATGATTATTGTACCATCATCATTGTAAGAATCTTTTCACTATATCTTTGTACTCTTGAAATGATAATACTTACAAATTTATGTTATATTCACATGTTCAATTTTAGAGTTTAGGCACATCCTATTTAGTTCCATAATGATAGAAGTTACCACATAAATGTCCATCTCATCACCAACTTGGTCAAATCAAGTTCATACAAGTTATCAATTCACCATTTCATAAGCCTTAGTATAAAGATGAAACCCTTACTTCCAAGTCTTATGTGTCACTTGGTTAATATGCATGCAACACTAATGCCAATAGTATGAAATTAAATTTATTTAAATGTTTCAAAAACCATGCTTAAGTTTTACATGTGAACATATATGAAATCCACTTTTTCCATCACTATAATTGGTATAGTTACTAATTGCATCACTGATAAGATAACCAAATATTTTGAATAGTTTTTAATTCCTTTAAGTAATATAATTAATTGACACCTATTCCATTAAGACATTTAAGTTTAATTAATTCATCTTAGTTATTTTTAAAAGATATATTATTAAATACAATCATTTCAATGATTTGTTATTAGAAATGACAAATAATTTAATTAACCTATTTTTAGGTTATCAATTAAGACATCAAGGTTGGCATAAAAGTCAAGACTCACATCTAAGCCTTCAAGAGTAGCTATCATTAGAAACTAGGTTTTGATTACTTTCATTATAAATATGTCACTTTGATTAAAAAAAGAATGTTATAATAAATCAATAGCATTATATGCTTTTGTGTTAATTTGTTAACGAGTGTCAAACATGTCTTATCCACAATAGGATCTAATATATAAAACTAACTTAATAATTTTATAACAACTATTAATATTTTAGACTTTTAATAACCAACTAAGTTGGTTGGATAATATAATATTATACCTTTATAAAGAAATAACCATATCATGGTAACTTGTAACTCAGCTAAGATATGCTAAGTCCAAATTTTTTCTAAAATAAATCATGAAAACATTAATATAAATATCTCAAATTCAATTAATAACAATATACTATTAAAATCTTAATATAAAATCATATCCTTGCATTATTATAATTCCAATAAGCATCATTTTAGAGCTTCATCAATAACATCTAAACCTTTCAATTAATATTAGTAATATCTACAACCCAACTAACAAGTAATCATATTTTTTCCTTTCATAATCATTATATTATTATGCATGCATATCACTAATAGAAAATCTCATCAATATATAAATATTTAACGATATGAAATAATGTTACTAAAGGATATAAATTAGAATAATTAAGTTATGAATTAACTTAACATAAAAAAACCATTTATTCCTTTATATAATCAAATTAAATACTAAAAATATTAATTTAGAGGATCAATAATATTATCTTGAAGAGAGATAAATCAATACAAGTATCAAATCTAAAAGGTTTGTATTACATAAAAGTTATTAGAAAATGTTCATCTGGATGCAATCCTAAACAAATTCAAACATAATTTCAGTACTCTATTTTTCAATATCAATAAATACCCATCTCACTAGTCCCAATGATCCCCCATTGGTGGCCTTAGACCACCCCAACCATCATTTGGTTGTAGATCTAGGAAACAAGAGAGGTGAAGATAAAGATAATGATAAAAACAATTATGATCTTGACATGAAAAATACATCAACTTAGATATAACAAGGAGAAATCATTCACATTCTATTTCATAGAGATTAGTTTCTTGGCATATAATACAAATATTATATATAATAACCTTGAGCTTGGCATATTGAAAATCATAATATATTAAAGTGAATAAAAACATGAACTTTAATTGTATACATTCTATAGCCTTTATATTATTTTCGATTATGTTATACTAGGCAATCTAGAATAAGAACATAGTTATTTAGTACTAATAAATGATAAATAAGAAAGATCGAACCTCAAAAACCTATTATTAAAGAATAATAAAATAAAAGATTTATAACAATAACCATAAAACCCTTGACTCACAAAGTTGAAATAACCCAACATTTTAGTTCATACAACTAGGTAAACAACAAAATGATTTATGAATACCTTTCTAGCATTCTCCCTATAACACATAGGAAAATAGCTTTGAAGTCTAAAAGATAATCATATAAATTTTACAATAAGATATAACAAAAAATTCCAACAAACAAGTATTGACACCAATATAAATCATTACATAATGATAAAATAATAATTATTTTTAAGTCAAAACCTTCATTCTTTTTACCATTTTCACAAGAAATGATTGAAAGAAAATTAAAAAAATTGTAGCCTTGAATCGATAGGCTAAGGAAATGATTACACAAATAATCAAAATGTAATAGTAACCAAATCCCATTCAGTAATGTACCTAGAAAATTTATTTTTGAATTTGAATGAAAAAACAAACCCTCAAGATATGGTTCTAGGGTCTTACATAACAAAACTATAATCAACATAAAATCCCAAATAATAAAAATTAAACAATAGTCATTATTTTTTGATGGATACATAACCACCACGAAGCAAAACATAGAACCGATAGACCTTGATATGTTAAAAACCTATTCCATGACTTTTAGGGTTTTCATAAATATAAACAACACATCCATTTTTATTTTACATTCCATTAAAAAAATATTATACCATTTAAAAAATTAAACCATAATATATACAAGGTCAAACACTTATAATTGTCAAATAAAATAATAAAACTTGATATTTTTTAATGAAAAATGCAAGAGTTCAAATCACCTCTTCTTTCTCCTTTTCATTATACTCTACAAAAATACAAAGATTTATTTTTCCAACTCTCCTCAAGAAGATTAAAATCCCCAAAATAAACTCCACATCAATCTCCCATCATGGTTAACAATTAAATAAACAACTACAAGGGTAGTCTCCATGAAAAATTTCAGGGCATAATAACCATTATTTCCACTAAAGCCTTAATGTCAACCAAAAGAAATTTTTGGTAGAGTTTATTCTTCCAAAATAGGGTTGAAAAATGGTAGAAAATAAATAAATAAAATAAATATAACCAAATATAAGTCTATTGACCCCTATTCCCACATAAAATGAGTTAATTCCATCATCCAAAGTCAAGCCACAACAAATCAAGACAACCAACTAAAGCAATCCCCATGTGCCTCATGACACTTTTTTACTATTTGGACTACGTCTAGTCAATTCTTTAACTAAAACTTAGTCATATAATATTTACACCAATTATAGAGTTAATAGATCTAGTATAATAAAAATGTAACACATTCATTCAAAGAGTAAGACCAAGTTAGATAAGTAGCTAAAGAGAAAAAAAGGAGGTCAAATAATACCTGGCCCTTAAGGGTCTCAATACAAATCAAGCATGAATCAAATATGATATTAATACTTAACATGAAAATGGAAAAGTGACATAAATTTAACATTATATACTTATTCAATTGAATCAAAAACAATAATAGGCAAAAAAATCATGCCAATAGAGTAGTTGAAAGAAATATATAAAACAACTTATCAAGAAAAAAAAGTTTATAATCATTTTAAATTTAATTCAAATTGTTTCCAATTTTCCACCCTATCTCAATATCGATATATTTAATTAAAATAAATCATTGTACCTATCCTATTATCAAAATAAACATACACTATCAAATAAACCTGTACATTCAGATCGTAAATAACATTGTTCAAACTATATAACAATTTTTTTTACCTTTAACTTTAAAACTTTGTGACTTCCCCATATATACTTCTAAAATCACTCTATTTAGTAATGAAATTATGGAATTAATTTATTGTATTTTCAATACTTTATGAACCTATATAATAATAATTAGTCATATAGTATCTTTATGTTCCACATGTGCATAGTTTTCCTCATAATCAACCCCATATGCTTGTGTAAATCCTTTTACAGCTTGTCAAGCTTTTAACTCGTCAACTTTGCCATCAATTTTAACCTTTATATTTTAATACCTATTTATAAAAATGACATATTTATTATAATAGGTCTAAAATAAATTTCATGTATCATTCCTATCAATTTAATACATCTCTAATGTCATAACATTAACCCATTCTTTCTTTTGACTAGCTTCCGCATAACTTCTAGGTTCACTAGTCACAAATGATAATGTAAACATAGTACTTTCATCATAAACATCACCAAATAAGTTATATTATTTTTTTTTTTACATTTTTATCTTAAAATCATAATTATTATCCAACATCTAATTATTTTTATGAGGATTCAAAAAATGCATGTTCTTGATTGGTGTTGATGTAAATGGATGAATAGTCTCTTGTAAAGAGCTAGAATTCTTTCTTGTTGAACTAGAAATATGTGTAGGAAATTTTTAATTCCTAAAAATAAAATTTAATATGATAAAACTATTAAATTATTAATTTTTTATCTACATGATCAAAATAAACATACACTTCAGTTTCAAAAAAAAAATACAATCCATATAAAAAATTATGGATTTACTAGTAGGATTATAAAACTTATATTTTTTGATTTCGTCACTATATCCTATGAAATTGTGGTAAATAATATTAGGATAAATTATATAAAATTTACAATTAATTTTTATTATCTTAATTAATCTATTTATTTTAACTTGGATGGACTTTTCATCACCTCATTTCACTTGGATTTTGAATGAATCATCAAAACTGTTGAAATCATCTTTTTAACTTGTCACATGATTTAAACAACCTGAATAAATAGAAAACAAAATGTTTTCTTAATTTATTCAAAAAACATATGTGAGATAACTACATTATCCCTATTTAACATCACTTTTATCATCTTGAAAAGTTTTTCTTTCCAAATTATTGATTACCTTCATTTTTAGCTACTAGTATCCTGCAATCTTTTATCGCGTGTCTTATTTTTTTAAAGTAATGACAAGTAAATTATTTATTCATTTATTTTAATTATCAATTTATCTTAAAATTTAAAATTTTAATTTTAATTTTCTCAATTGCCTTTATTTTTTTTATTTTCCTCTTTTGTCTTTGAAACCTGTCTTGGTTTCAAGATATTGTTCTAGACCATGCTCTAGATCTTTTGCATATAGCCTCATCTTGTCTTCATGAGACAAAAGAGAACCAAATAAATCATCAAAACTTATAATTTTAATTTATTTTCACATAGAAATATTTATCATAATATGCATCTATATTTTAATTAAATATTTCAAAATCTTACTATAACACTATCTAGTATAGTTTCTCCATAAACCCTCATTATATGAAATAAATCATTTACCCCTATTTAATAATATCCTAGTCTATATTCTAACATTATTAAATTCACCAAATTAATTTTAAGGGTTTTTATTTTTTATTATATTAACTAAATATCACATTGATATTAATTATGTAAGGTATTCCATGAATCCTTAACATTATTGAATCTTACAATTCTTGGGTAAATGCTTGGGTCTATGACATTATGAATATAGAAAAAAAACTTTTGCATCTCATTTTTCTTTGTCATTTTTTTAATTTCATCATCTTGTGTCAAGGTATTATAATATTTAGGTGGTGGATAATATTATATAAAACTCCTTTCTACAAAATATTTATTTTTAACACATCTATCTAATACTCAATGTTTTAAACTTTGAAAACATGAATATTCATGGAAGAAAAATTCATTGAAGCCATTATTTATTCTGATAATGGCCTAAAAACCTTATTAAAATTAATTTAACATGTATTTTATAACAATTTAAGGTTTTAAATGTATGGAGAGAGAAAATTTATCTTTTATCTAATATAAAATTGAAGCTATGTATCAACCAATTTGTCCTACAACAACTAACTATTAAATTAGTTGTGTTGTAAGTACGATTATCGACCAAAAATATATTTAATAACATAAAAATTTTAAATATATGAGTTATGGTATAAATTATTGTATACATAAAATAAATCAACCCTTGAGCATGTAAAAAGGTTTCCCAATTAGAATTAATTCACCACCTCTTAGAAACTCATTTGAGTACTCAAGCATTGAACTGGAGTTAACTGAGAGTTTCAAGTATTTCTTAGGATATTAAAACTAATTTAGTATATAAATTAATTAAATAACATTCCTAAAATACTAAAATAAATAAATAAAATAATTCTAAAAATATAAATCAAGTTCCCATATTGGCATCCTACTCTATAATGTGATGTATCACTAAGTGGAGGCTTAGGTGTATGAGTGTCATGAGAATCACTAACCTCACCACATGATGTAGAAGGAGTAGAATATTTAAATATATATTTTAGTATTGGAATTATTTATACTCATAATTAATTATTTTTGGCTTAAATAATTAATAAAATCATATCATCAATCTCCTTAGGACTATTTACAATAAAATAATCAAACTATTCTTAATTAATAACTTTAGAATTTAGAAAAACTATAGGACTAATAGGTTTATCATTAAAATCGTGTTAATTTACCTCATTATTATTAAATTTATAATTTCAATATCATAAATATATTTAATTTTATTACAAGTATTGTTTTCCCCAAGATATGTCTATTTGTCATTGATATTATTCATTAGTGGATCAACATCACTATAAGGTATCTTTGAAGTTATTGGAATATTAAAAAAAAAAGTGGAATGAAAAATTAATTGTATCAAGTTAAAATTATCACCATTTATTTTATCAATATGTATAGTATTATGTGGAGAGCTAGGACTTTAAGGCATAATAAATAAGAATGAACAACACAAATGAGGAAGATAGTGATTTGATAATCCCCCCAAGAAATGAAAATTTGAAAATAAGATTTGGAATAAGAGGTCCAAATGATAGCTAACCTTATATATATATATATATATATATATATATATATATATATATATATATATATATATATATATATATATATATATATATATATATATATATATATATATATATATATATATATATATTCAATAATGGAACAAAGTGTGTACACCTAATTATATAAGAGGATGTAATCCATTAAAAAAGGGGTGAAAATAATATAGGTTTTGACCAAACAAGTAACAAATATATGCATATTTGAACTCAAATCTAAAAGTTTTGAAAAATAAAAATGAAACCATATGGAGGAATGTATGAGCATTCAAATTATTGAGGTGTATTGTAAAATATTTTAGGTAAAAGTGAATTATGTTATTCTTAATACATAATTAAATTAAAAAATTGGAATATCCATAAGTCTATGGTAAATGAGTCAAACATAAAATTTATACGTAGACTTCTAAAAGTATAAAACGTTGAATTGAAATTAAATTATAATTTAAAAATAAGAAAAAGATGATGGAATATGCACACCTCAATGTAATATAGATTTAAAAATGTGGATTTGAGATGTGCAATAATGTAGCTAACTATGAATGAAATTTTAAGTGTTATTTGTACATAAATATAAATGTCATCTACTTTTATAATTATTTTTCATATCTGAGGAAGAAATAATGACGACTTGTTTTAACCATAATTTACATATTCCTAAACTATTTCATATTCTTCTCACTTTTATATTATAATTTTTATCCTGTCACTTAATAAATGGATGTCATGCATACTTATTCTTTTAATTCTATGAATTTATGGGTGGATTTGTAGAATTGGTGTGTTATTCATTCTTCTTTACTTAGATTTACATTAACTCATAATAATAAAATTATGGGTTGGGAAACCGATTTGGGAGTTGAAATATGTCTCCTACACATTAGAATTAGATGTCACATAGTTTTAATTATTGTGAATGGAAATATATACTAAGGCCTTGTACCTCCTCTTTCCAAGATGTGAAGATGAAACTACATGTAATTCATGTAAAGCATTATCTTAGTACAAAAGGTTGATGCACAAATATTAATGTCTCATGGAATGAATCCATCACAAGTGCATGAATGAATATAATTAAGTTTTTATCAAACTTTATTATGGTGTAGGGTTCAATGTATGATTGATATTGATATATGGATATATATGGTTATTTAAGATGTTTTAGGATATAAAACACACTTAGGATGAATATGGGAAATAGAATAAATAAAAAATCAAGGCATGTGGATTATGGAAAAATTTGAAGGGACCCAGACAATGATGAAAAATATAAATGTTAGGATTTCCATTTATACACAATGTAAAAGTGTTAGGACCACCATTATCAGGTTAGGAGATATAAATGTGGGTCATTTGAGTAGAATCATATAAATATTTACAATTATGATCAAGGCTCAGAATTTATATGTTTAGATAACATTAGATGTATTTTTAGGAATTAAGGTCTAGATAAATCATACTTTGAGGTAGGATATGTCCTTAAGAGAATAAAAAATTAATAAGTGTGGAAAACATGAAAGAAGGTAAAATAAATTATGTAAAAGGGTCCTAACAAAAAAAATTGGCTATAAATATATCTTCGTTTCTACATAATTGCATTTATATATATTTAGATTACCAATTTTACATTTTGGACATACGTGAGTATTTGTTTCTCATTTAATTTCATAGACATCTCAATTATATATTTGATATACTTAATATAAATTTATATTGCTTATAGAACCACCCGACTTTGTAGTTCAACATATTATATGTATGTTCGATATAATACCCTCTTACATATTTTCATATATTAGAGGATATTTATATTACTTCCCTATTATACATACATACATTATTATGTACATAAAATGAATTTTATTCCACTATTATATTAGGTCATTTTATTTTTATTTTCTCCTTTTATCCTTTTAGCATTGTTGATTTATCATACATCTTTTTTAGTCAAATATCTATTCACTAGCTTCTTAGATTTCCTAATTTTCAAATAACCCTTGTTTTAAAAAAAAATTACCTTTAAGAACATTAAAGCATATTCTTTCATTCCTAAAATGGAATGTTTCAACAACAATCACTAAGACAAAGTTAACTAAGACTTTGGTAGTTTCCAACGATTCAATAACAATAATCATAAAAGTAAAGATATGATTGAAACATCAAAATATATTTTCATATCATTTTAGTATATCTAAAGTGTGGTCATATACTAATTTAAAAATTATTTTAATTAAAAATATATATATATATATATATATATATATATATATATATATATATATATATATATATATATATAACAATCATAACCCTAATATCAAAAAATGATCTAGGGATAGAAATAAACCATGTGCATGATATAATTTCAAGGGTGAAGATAAAAAATGTATTCAATAATCTCTAAAATGTAAGTATATATGCAAGACCGTTTGGAAACTTAGTAAAATCCAAACAACAATTATTCTTCTCATGATGGATGTTTTTATTAGGACACCTTTAAACACATTTTATATACATTTCTTGAGGTAAGTCACTTCATTACCCCCATCCAATCCTTCATATACCATACCTAAGTAATAATGAGCATGGTATCTACTACATTTAGTTCCCTAACTAAAATCACTAACATAAAAAAAACAATGTTAATTCAAAATTTAGTGTTTCCCAAGCTTATCACTCTAGTCAACATATAGTAATACCCACATAAATAATAATATATATTTGAATAATATAATGTAGATAAAAACATAACATTATATTTTTATGTAAAAATAAGTCAAAATATGTTATTTATTTAAAAATAGAATAATACCCTTAAGTTAGATAAGAACCATATAATCCTCCTTAAGAAAAGAATAACTACACAAGATCTCCCAATATGGGAATGCCACTTCGAGAGGAAAATATATAATTTTATTCTAATTATAAGAACACTCTTCATATACAACCCATGATATTAATTAGAACCCTTTCAATAATAATGAATGTGTAAACACCTAATCTAAATGTAGGTTAACTCACTACCCAATGTAAAAATTCAATAAGTTACTCATTTGAATTGAGATATTCAACCCATGGAAGTAAAAAGGGGCATATGTGCCACACTTAGAAATCTCCATAAAACCATAAAAATTATAATATCATATCTTTAGGTATATATAAACTAATAAATCTAGATAATATAAATATAAGAAAACATCAATAGGCAAAGATTTTGAAATAATAACCTATATTGATTCATATTTAATGATTAAAATAATTACAAGCAATGCATAAATAAGCCTCAACTCAAAATTGGAGTTAACATGTAAGAATTTAGAACTCTAAAAATAATAAAACTTGACCTACTATTTTTAGTAGATGTAATTTTTAGTAAATTTCACATGCAAGTGTGTGAAGCTCTAAAAATATCTAAAAATAAACTAAACACTAAAATTAACCTATTAGATGAATATTAACTATAGTTTAAGTCTGATTACAAAAATATATAATTTTTAAAATTAGAAAAATACCAAAAATAATATTAAACTATAATTTCATACCCTTATATGGTCATATATGGCCTCCAAAAATATTTAAAACATCTTTAATCAGATAATTTGGATTATGGATGCACTAAAAATTTTGATACAATCATTTTGGCATGAATATGGGCCCAAACAGAGCTACGGATCAAAATTTATGGCATCTAGAAGTTTAGCCTCTTTTTATACATAATCAACATAGAACTCAATAATCTCAAACAAAACAAAAACCCAATAAAACTCAAGTGATATTTTAATTTCTAATCCTAAGTAAAAATTAACATAGATGTTGAGAATATCAAACCAACAAAAATTCACCCAATAAGAGTCAAGTGATTTTGTAATTTTTGAGTCAAATATCTTGCATATTATTTGTTAGTTTCAATAAAGTTACACAAATTAAAAATAAATGTTTACAAATGATCAATAAAACTAAACATATTCAATGTGGAATGAGAATTAAATATTTTCCCAACCCCCTAAGGACCATATTGGGAATATCATTTTTTAGCTTCCTATTTATAATAAAATCATCAAAATTATACAAAAATAATGCTTAGAGCCTCGTATTACTATAAATGATAATAGGGTAATCACTCACACCATCAAATTATATGTATATACTAATCTCACTTTATATATTAAGGTCATTGGGAATATTTACAAGGATTGGCTTAAACTTAACACCTATGTCGATACAAAATTAATTTCCAAAATATTAATGGGTAATGATTTAGAATGGTAAAATAAACTCAAGCCTAACTTTATCACCAAGCTATAAATATTTTAAAGCAAATTATTTCATGAATTATAATACCATGACTTAAATAAAACTTGGTAAAAGTTCTCAATTTAAGAAAGATGATAATGAGAAAGACCATGAATTTTTTTAACATTACAAACATATAGCTAAAAAAACTAAGAATAACACATATGAATAAAAAATATTTAATATTTGTAAAAAAATTATACAACTAATATTTCAATATAAATTTGGGTTATTCTCTCTTAATTAATTTTAAGTAGCCTTTAATCAAGCTAAAATACAAGACTTCACTAATAATAAATTTTTATGGAGGAGAAACAAATAAGTTCCTTGAAAGATAATGTGGGTGTATTGGAGGAATATTTGGATGGGTAGGATGTCACTCTTAATAATATCTCGAAGTAGTGGGATAATTAAAATGGGAAGGTTATAATAATTTATGGAAATGAGAAGAAGGTGCAACCTCGATATAGTCTAAAGATATTAAAACTAAATATTGTTTTCTCCCAAAAGGACTCAGGGGAATATCATGCTAGGGATGTTGATAAAGTTAAGGAGAAAATATATAAGAAAGGGGATTGACCCTAGGAAGTCAACAGTAGTGGGCATGAATAGAACATTCACCACCCAAGAACCTTAAGGTGATGGATTTAGATATCGAGTTTACTATTATAGAGAATAAGATAGTTTAGAAAATTGGTAAGTTGAAGGAGCTTAATATTGAGGCTATAAGAATAATAGATGATATAAAAAGGCTTTATACCACTAGGTTGAGTAATTATGGTAGTGAAGGTGATAATAAGACCTTTATCATATCAACCTAGCCTTAAAAAATGTTTTCAATATAGATAATGCTAGAATCATAAGGGAAGAGGAGCAAAGATAGACCAAAAAGAAATGAAATGAGGAAAACTCAAGGAAGAGGGACAAATAGGAGAGTAAAAAGGGTTTGATAAAATGCACTAGATGAATTCTTAAGAAATTTGAGGATAATACTTGTTCAGGCAAAGTCACCATAAAGTATAAAAGGAAGATATTTTTTGGTCTCAGATCCCATTCCAAAATACTCATGAGGTTTGGTATTTTTAAAGAGAATAGTGGGAAAAAATTATGGAATTTCATATTCCATTTTAGAATTGATTTTAAATCAACCAATGGTGAAACTATGGATATTTGTCTTGACAATGAAGCCTATGTGGAATAGTATCTGAGAGATACAACATCTCCACTGGTGGTTTAGTCATAATAACGAAGAATGAATTAGTGGATTATTTAAACCTATTATGGGTATTTAGTCACTTTGCTCCAACATTTCATAAACAAAAAGGAATACATAGTTTAATTACAAAAACAAACACAAAAGGAGGGAAGGGTAATCTAGTAAAAAATGTTTTCAAAACCAAGTGAAATTAATGTTTTAAAAAATTTAGATGAGCACATCTACCAAATTTATACCAATGTGTGTTCAGTCTCACCAAAGGATTTAACTCCAATGATATACAATAGGAAGAGTCTGGGAAAGTAGCTTAATAATTCTTAATTTAAAAATCTTCACTAAATATCAATACTAGAAGTCTATAGTAAATCACACATAAAGTTACAAAATAACTAGTAGGCTAGCACATTAGTTATCATTATTGTGGAGAAAATGAGAGAAATTACAAAGAGTTTATGACAACCATGCACATCATAATCATTAAATTCATAGATTAGTAAAGTATAAAAAATAAAATGAAATATTTTTTGATAAACAAAATATGTGTCACTTAAAAGAGATAAAATAGCATTCATTAATATAACTAGTTTTATTACAAGGATCAATCTTGGTCAACTCTTTAGAATTCAAAATTGGATCACTGAAACTATAGGAGAAATCCTAGCTTGATTTTGAAAACACTTTTTCACTACAAATTTTTGACCTCCAAATTAAAACATAGTTACACTTTTATATATAAGGATGAGATTTGTAGACAACCCATTTTATCCATAATTAGCTTCTGACTAGACTTCAGATTAATTTCTACCAAACATTTCAAATTGAGCCTAGGAATCATTGAACATTCTAATTTTGTCTTACACATCATTATTTAATGATCAAAATCATGTTGAGTCATCCTTATGCTGGGTATTATACTGTAGACAACAATAACCTCTCACGTATTCATCCTTAGCCACCTTGTGACCTAACAAATGGAAGTTTGGTCTATGGACCCATTTAGTGGGGTACTTGAATAATTCTTAAAAGAGATAAAATTATAATCAAAATGAATCAACTATTTAAATTATATTAAATTATTAGATAAATAATCCATGTACAACTAATTAATATCTAAAAATGGAAACTAAAAAATTCAAACTATCAAGCTTCTTCATCATTGCCTTTATGAGTTGTCAAGCTCTCACAAATATCTAAAAATAACTAGTTTGAGATACATGACTATTAATTAAAAATAATAATTACACATACCCTCATTAACTAAAATAGAGTTAATTTTAACTCAACTAACATTAGTTTGATATCATTCCATGTTTAAATCCTAACCTAACTCAACTTGGGTAAGAGTTAACTTTCAAGGATATAAATACAAGGACTTACCTATTGATCCAATAATATTTTTTAGTTCAATGTTATTATGCCAAAATACCTCTAATAAGATTATTTAGTGCAATGTTATTATGATTAAATACCTGTAAGAATTTCTTTTAGTGTAAATTTATTATGCTCAAATAGATACATCAAACCTTTATAGTCATGTTACCATGCCAAATTCATAATCCAAGCTAAGCCAACCATCCAAAAGAAGGTGCCAAGGAGAGGTGGAGAAAATAAATATTCATTAAGAAATATTTATTGATACATATAGTCAATAAATCCACTTTAAAAAGCCATTTTTAGATCTATAAGGAAGGTAAAATGATGATTTCTTGTATTTTCTAGATGTGTTTTAATTATATGATAATTACTTATGCTCTCCATAGTGTATAATCTAGATGTGTTAGTATTTAGTGTGTTTATTTTGGTTTATTTTCTTGACTAAAATTATAGTAACCTCCCCTCTATGGATTCCTTATTCATAGGATTTAACCCCAAGTAGCATGATATTCCCATCTTAGGACATGATGGCCACTCCTAGTGGTTACAACTATATAATTCAAAAAATAGATAAAATATCCTTAAGCCCACTCTCAAAAATATATGTGAGGCCCTAGTCAACTAATATATTGAGGTAGTGTGAAAGACATAGTTCCTAACTACTTTGAATCTACCTCCCTAGCTTATATCATGGCTACCATAAGGTCAATCTCTCAATCTAACTTGGCAAGGTTTATCAGGGTATCTCTAAAGATAATATTAACTTGGGATGCTTATATTTACTACACATAGAGGAGATATTACTTCAACACCTAGACCTTTGACACCTAGTTAATACTCTATGTATATTTCATTGAAATATCGATAACTACTTGATCTCCCTCTTTGTTCATCTTGGCCACCTTTTCCCTCATGACCTAGTCGAAGTGACCCAGGTAAACCCCAAATTTTCCCATATCAATGATAATACCATTTGTATGGAACAACACTGATATATTGACTTATTTTAAATAATGTAATATCTTCCTTTTTTTATCTTCTAAGGGTCCCATCACCATTAGGGACAAGGCAAGCCATTCCTCCATTATAGTCTTCATAGTTCTAGTGTAGGTCTAATAAAAGCCCAAATATAAAATGAGAATAAATTTAAGCTCTAAGAGCATGCCTTTATTAATCATAATAGTCAAGTTTCTATACTTCCCATCAATAATAGTGCCACTATCTAGATAGTCTTGGGTTCAATGGATGAGCACCTTAGTATCCTCTATAGTCCATACCACCTTCCTTAGAGTGGATAAAAATTGTATGAGGGTATAATTAAAGTGCCCAATTAATCTAGGATGAAATTATCTCTTGACCTATGACTCAATATTTTTAACCTAGCTCTACATGTCCTTGAGAAGCTTTTATGACATATCATGCATTACCTAGAGAAATGAGAGTGAGTCTTCTACCATTTTTTCTTCTCCTTTAGTAGTCCTCACCTTGGTGAGATAGAATTAGTATTTTCATGTTTTCTAAATGATATTTTTTCCATTTTGTATGAAATTCTTAGTGAGGATCCTCCTCATGAACCTTATGGTGCACCAAAATCCCAATGTTCTTTTTATGTATCTTGTATTGCTGGTTCTAACACCTTTGATACTGGTACCATCCCTTGAGTCTTGGGAGGTGTTGGTGGGGTAGAAGAGATGGTAGTGGTAGGTAGATTATGAGGCATAGGAGTGTTTTTATAAGTGTAAGGAGTGAATTATAAAAGTAATGGAAGATTAGGAGACATGGGTGGGGGGAATTAATGGTGAGTCTTAAGTGAACATCTTCACCCACCATTGACTCTAGGTCATACTCACCTAAAGGGAGATGACCCCCAAAAGGAGGGTTTTTATAAAAAGGGATGAGATTAGTTGATTAAATATGAATCCCTAGGTGGTTGAGGTGGTGGAAAAATGGGTCCAAGGAGATATGAGAGGAGCCAATATTATGAGTTTTAAAGGAGTAAAAATATTTGTGGTGAAGGTAAAAGCAGTGAAGATGGTATATTTATTATAGGTTAGGCATGAACTACCTTTCTCTTATTCCTCAAAAGTTTACCTAGCTCTAGATGTTTACATATAAGGATCCAATGAATTTAGGGCCATAGGGGTTGACTATTATAGCTTCAAAAT
Source organism: Torreya grandis (assembly GCA_037957365.1). Lineage (NCBI taxonomy): Eukaryota > Viridiplantae > Streptophyta > Pinopsida > Cupressales > Taxaceae > Torreya > Torreya grandis. The sequence goes on from JARHVA010002043.1 coordinate 1,819,470, forward strand.
TGTAATAGGGATTACAAGAATAGCCCTAATCACTAGATATATACACATGGGTACACTTATTCCTAGAATAGTTGAGGTGGATAGTAGAGATGGGGCACTCAAAAGCACTTGATTTTGAAGAATGGCTAGTAGGGGCATTGGTAAATTTCAATGTTAGGAAATGGAATGGGAAATGGAAATGAAGGAGATAAGATTCTAGGTGTTGATAAGTTTGACCTCATAGGCATAAATGTCACCCCTACCATTTGAAACTTTGCATACCATGCCATTTTGCCTTATGAGTCAATAGTTGGTATTAAAAATTACTTAAAGATTCCTTGAATAAGTCATGAAGGATTTTTGATGAAGGGAAATATCTGGAACAAGTCTCCAATTCCTAAATGACTCTTCTTCTTCTTATGCCCCCTAGAAGAAAAACCTAATTTTTCTTGTGTATGTGTATCAAAAGCTTGTACCAAGTGGTAAAACAACATGAAAGAGAATAGGAAAGGTTTAAATATAATATTTGAATGCATTTAAAATACTATTTTCATGGAGGAGGACTTATTCACCAAGGGAACAAGCAAGCTAATTTTTAGGAGCTATAATAAGAGTTCAAGAACTCTCCAAGTGGATTATGATTGAAAAAATCAATTTAAACATGTTCCTAGCCCCAAAAATATTGGTAAATCTCTATACCATGCCACCATATATAGGATTAATTTTTGAAAGGTTTAAAAATTATACATACCATTTTGGAGAAGATATTTGAAAGGGCATTTTCCTATTTTTGAGGTTCTTGTCTCCTCTCTCTGCTCTCTCAATTCTCTATATGTAAGCCAATTTTTGCCATTCAAAAGAATCCTCAACCTGATTTTTGGAAATGCCATGCTTATAAAACTTTTTTACTTACCTCTTTTTATGAATAAAATATAATTCAGGGCTCCTCAAATCTTGTTTTAGTATATTTCATGGTTTGTTGAATGAAAGTGATAACATAGACTTCCTTCCATTTTGTGATTTATTTTTTCCCTATTTTCAAGTGTTAAGATCATCCTCATAGGTTTCATAGTGTGCTCTAAACCTCTTATTTATTTGGGAAGTGTAATATTTCTTTAGTGTATTTGTGAGACCTATTGAATAGGTACCTCAGATCAAGCATCAAGCCTAAGCCTCTATGTGAAATATTGATGTTTGGAGGTTGCCATCTGAGAACTGTAGTTAGATTTGTGTTCGTATGCATCCTTGTAGTGAATATAACATAAATGGAGGTCATATTTTGGTATATCACCCTAGTTATATAGGTTTTCATTTCATTTTACCCTCTTTCCATTTCCTTTACAAGATGATAGTGTAAAGTAGGGATCCTAACTGATAAATCAAGGGGAGATAGGTCTAACAATCTATTTATTCAATCCATATTTTAGGCCACCCACGTCCTAGGATTATCTCCATGTTACTTCAGAAAATGAAGGCTTAAAAATACCTTCACAAGGGTACAAGTCTATAAGACAAATTTTTTTGGCATACTTAGTGGAACAAATTGGATCTAGTCTTGGTGAAATTGTAGTTGTAGTAATATTTTTCATGAAGTATCTGGTGATTCCAAGCTTAATCAATTGATTCTAATAGTCTAGGCATATTTTCCAAGTAAGAATATTTTCATTGCACTATATTAATGTTGTTTTCATGACTATGTATGAGGAAAACTATGTTATACTTCCATATCAGCCATATGATGGATCATACCAGCCTTATCATGATATATATGAGCCTCATTATATGCCTAATTAGTCTTAACAAGAGTTTTATCAAATCTATGATGAGACTTATCAATTTTCCCATGATCCTTATTATCAAGAACATGATTCTTACCTTCCTTATGAACCATATCAATCTCATGACCAAATTTCACCTTTCCCATACGGATATGATGTAGCATACGAGAAAACTTGTCTCCAAAAAATAATAGATGAGATAGAACTCAAAATACTAGCATATACAAGGAAAGTATGTTCAAACTCTCATTATGAGGAAATGAATGGTATTTTTCAAAATGCATATAATGATCTAGAGGAAAGGAATGAGTTGTAAAAACTTGTATTAGAGAAGATGGAGGCTTGGGAGAGGCAAAAAATTGATTTTAATGAGTTATCTCAAGAACAATCTTTTATTCCTTACCTATATTCTTGTGTTCCTTCTCATGAAGTTCTTAACCAAGCTCAGTGTGTGCCAAGGAAAATTCCTAGTTGGAGTCAAGAGCAGACTCATATGCCTATTCTAGAACCTATTCAAGATATTATTCAAGAGAATAAACCTTATTATAGTCTCCCTTATTCACCACTCATCCCTCAAGCTCAAGTTGTCCATGAGGACAAGGAGGTTTTAGACTTGGATGAGGTAATGGCCAAGGGGAAAAATCAAAATGTAGAAGTCTTTAAGAGTTTATCTTTCCCTCCTCTTCAATATTACCTAAATGATTCCATTTACCTCAATATCCCAAAATATGATCATAATTAACCTTCCATGATTTACACTCCCTCTCAAGCAAATTAATTTTATCACCTTCCAACCATCTCCCTTGTTTAGGAGGAGCATGTTCTATGGAGGATAGAGAAAGAGGTTGTATCTACAAGTCAAGTTCTTGGAGAGTGTGAAGAAATTTTTACAAGTGTGTATGAGGAAGATTTTATCATTGATAATTCACTTGATTTTATAATTGAGAATGATATTGTAGTTGAAAATGAGAAGGTTGGTCCTAATATGGAAGAAATCCATGAGCAACTGATGCAAATTGAAGTCATAAATAAGTTTGAGATATCCCCTATTGAGAAGGATTAAGATACCCTTTAAACTGATTCCATTTAAATTGTTCAAAATGAGGAATAAAAGGATGATTGGAAATTATACTTTAAATCTATGTAAGAGATTAAGGAGCTTTGTAGAGATATGTTGCCCATTAAAGAGCATGTTTATGATAAATTTGATCAAGAGCCACTCATTCAAGACCATGATGTAACTTGGGTTGATTATTTAAATCTTCTTAAAGATATTAATGAACTTGAAATATATATTATTAAGGATGAGATCATTTAAGGACAATGCATAGACGATATATCACTTGATGAGGTTGTATTTGACAAGCAATATGAAAAAGATCCAGAAGTACTAGATGAGTTTGTCTTTATTGGTGACCAGTTTATTATTGATGACTCATTTGAGGAGATGTTGAGAGAGTTGGTAGGAAATAAGAGTGCCTCATTATAGGTCATGTTTAATAAACATCATAATTTTTAACTTGAACCATCTTTTGGAATGAGTGAGTTCATAAATTTTCATTTTGATCTGGGTGGATCTTGTTTTTCCATGGTAATTTAGATTTTTTTTTTATGTTTTATCTTAATAAATGCTTTGTTTTCACATTTTTTATGTTAAGTTAGTTTCTCATGTTTTTTGTGTTTCCTTCCTTATTTTGGAGGAATGAGTTATCTTATTTCAAGTCAAAAAGTGCACTTGTAGTCATATATCAGATTTGTCATTATTTTATGATTCTAAAAGTCATGTATATGGTTTATTTCTCAAGCATGGAAGGCGTGCTTCCTAGTTGAGTCACCAAAATGTTGACAAGTCATAGGTAAAATTGTCACCCCTACCATTCAAAACTTTTCATATCATGCTAGTTTGTCTTGTGAATCAGTAGTTGGTCTTGAAAAGTCCTTAAAGAAGCCATGATTAACAAGTCACAAGATTGTTTAGGTGAATTAAGGTATTGTCCATCATTAGTCTTATGTTTGTCTAGTCATTTTTGGCCTTTTTAAGCCATTTTTAGTGGTGAGAGGAGTCTACAGTGTCTTAATAGGTTTAATATAATTTTTCAAAGTCATTACATGGCTAAAAATTTGATAATTAGGTTGATCACATTCTGGACTAACTCCATGTCTCATTTATACGTAAAATCTGACCATTTTGTGCCCTCTAGAGAAGGTTTTTATGGTATCTAATAATTAATATGATTTATTCCATCTTTATTTACCTCATAAAATATTTTAAAGACATATTAATTCATTTTATATAATTTCAATTAGAGCTCCTTGGTGAAATAGCCTTTTCAAGGCATTCATTTTGGTTTTTAGAAGATTTTTGTGAAAAAAGGATAATAAAGGTATTTTTGGGTCCTTAAAGGGTCATATCAGTGGTTTTAAGGAATTTATAAGTGAAATTTTTTCAAAAATCAACTTCACTCCATTTTTTACCTTTCTCTCATGCCTAAAAGGGTAGGTTTCAAATGCTAGATACAAGAAGAGGAGAGAGAGTTAGGATCTAAAAATTTGGCCATTATTAGGGGTCTAAGTAATATTTAAATTAGTGTAATTTTTTTGTGTATTTTTTATTTATTTTTATTAATAATAACTAAGAGTGATAGCAAGTTATTATAGCCTATGCATCTAAGAGGGATCTATCCTTGTACATATTTATCTTTTCATATCTTTTTTCACAATCTCTTAGATCAATTTTAATGTAAACTATGGGTTTTTCATAAAAAAATTTCATATTTATATGTTATAAATGGATGCTATAATTCATTACATACCTGTTTAATTCAAGTAAAAGTTCACAAGTTTCCATTTTGAGTCTATATCTTTGTGAGGGCTTTAATTGGGTATATCTCTCCAAACATGGAAATAATGGCATTAGAGGTGGATGGTATCAATGTTTGGTAATGATAGTATAACATTAGGGTTAATTAAATTAATATAGAGTTATAATTATGTAATTTTTTAGATGACATGACCATCCATTCATGGTTATGTACACAAAATAGTGATTGGGTGAATCCTAGACCCAAAATTGTTTCCATTAATTTCATGAAGAAATCCGTCTTTATGAAGGTTGAAGAGATGTTAATTAATAGCAACTTGGATATATTTATAGTTTTAACATGAAATTTATAAGGTATATGTCACTACCCAATGACCTTGGAAGGTTTCAACAACCTACAGGTATGGAGTTTTAGGCGTACATAGTCAGCATTTACACTAAATCCTTGCCATTTGGAAGGTCTATAAGGAAGTAAGGGATAGTTTGGGGTGATGGTTAGTTATGAAACATATTAATAATTCCTATAAACATATTAATATACATTTATATCATGTAAACATGGGCCGAAGAGATTAAAATAAGACAACATTCAGTCCATATGCCATTTTTGCATACAGTCAACTCTTGGAAAGTTTGCCTTGGGGTTTTGGATGTTTGAAGGTGATAAAGAGGTAATTTTGACCTAAATTTTTGTAAAATTATTAATCATGACATAATTAATACCATAATTTAATTTTTTTGTTTAATAAATATGGAATATATCCTCTATTTTGTCTCATAAGTAGGCCACTTCTAAGCATGCACATAGGTAAAGAATAGAAAAAATGTGGCCAAAATGAGTGTTGGGTTTCTTGGAAAAACCATGTGATGATTTAATAAGATGTTTTGATATGTAAATAACATTAATTAATACAAATAATGAGGATAAAATTCTCAAAATTTCTGGTGGGTATCCATTTATAGTCAAACCCTACTAGCCTAGATTAGACCTTTTGCCCAACAAGGGGTGATTTTCACTTCAGAGGTGTAATGATAATTAAAAATAATTTAAAAACATAATGGGGATATATTAGATGTTTTAAATCTATTTTTCTGTATAATAAGACATAAATAAGCCATTTTTTGGCCCAAGCTCATCACAGGGTGCATAAAATGCAAGAATCAACTTGAGTAGGCAATTTGGATTACTCATATCTTCTTAGAAAATTTTAATGGGAGATAAAGGAGATAGTAAATTTTGAATAGGTTCCTAAGCTTCCAATTTGTGGATTTTTTTTTCAATTTTAATGTCACAACTTTTTGAACAAAGTTTAAGAGTGAAAACAAGCATAAAACCCTCTAAGAACATTGATTTGAACTAGTTTGCAAATTTTGAGTTAGATACCCCACAAAAACACATATTTTTTTCATGAAACATACAAAATGTTATAGGTGACTCTTAGAGTGTCCTTAAAATCATTTTTTTATACCTTCAATTGTATATATTTGGGTAAAAACACTATTTTTTAACGTTTTTGGGCTAAAACCAAGGTTTTTGAGCACATATGAGAATGTAAATCACTTTGGAGGAAATATTAATACTTGTTTTACTTGATAAAATTCAAAAAACTAGAATAATGTATCCAAAAATTCCAAAAAATTTCAACTCTTTTGGGCCATTCAAAAAATGCCTTGAAAAGACAAGCCTTCCAAAGGCCATTTCATGGTTTTGGTACTTCCAGGGCATTCTAGACCACCAAAATTGGCATGGATCATGGTGTGGGCATGAGAAAATTTAATCAAACACTTTTTGGAGGTTTCACACATGTTTGAGCTCCCAAAAAAATAAATTTCTTTTCTAGGCCTCAAAGGGCTAATTAGGCCTAATTTGGTAAGGTGAATGGGTTAGAAAGCATGTCAAAACTTGGAGTTTGGAAAAAAAATTATATGGATTTATAGGAGGATACTAGGTACCTATAAAAAGTCTTGGTTTTTCATCAGAACTTCTAGTTTCTCCCTGATAAAGAGCTTTTCAAGAAAAAGGGCTATAATGAATATATGGAAAAGGCATGGTTTGAGTGTCACATCTAGATTATTGGAGTAGATGGTGCGTTAAATCATATTGGACCATGTATGGTGTGTCATCAAGAATATTTCAATTGTGGAAAAGTGTAGGTTTGATGCAAGGTTGGAAAAACTTCCTCCTTTTTCCTCTATGCCATAGTGCAAAATGATCCTTTTGAGGGGTTTGAAGGCTAAATAGGTGCATATAGGCTATCAAAAGGACTTATAAAGTTTAATAAGAATTTTTTACACCAAATTAATTCATTAAAAGTTCATTAATTATTTTTTATGAAGTGAAATAGCTGGAATAAGTCTTCAAGTCCTAAAAGGACTCTTCTTCTTCCTATGCTCCCGTAGAAGACAAACTCAGTTTTACTTGTGTAAGCTTATCAAAATATTGTGACAATTATTAAAACAACATGAATGAAAATAGGAAAATTTCAACTAGAATATTTCAATGCATTTAAAATACTATTTTCATGGAGGAGGACATATTCACCAAAGGAACATGTAAGGTAATTTATAAGAGTTATAACAAGAGTTTAGGCACTCTAAAAATGATTTATGATTGAAAAAATCAATTTGAGCATGTTCCTAATCCCTAAAATATTTTTAAATATCTATTCTATGCCACCCTATGGCGGATTAATATTTGAAAGGTTGAATAATGCTATGTACAATTTTGGAGTTATTTGAAATGACATTTTCCTAGTTTTGATGATCTTTTCTCCTCTCTCCTCTCTCTCAATTCTATATATGTAGTCCAATTTTTGGAATTCAAAATAATAATTAACCTAAGTTTTGGAAATTCCATGCTAAAAAAAACATTTTTACTTTCTTGTTTTCATGAATAAAACAAGATTCATACCTCCTCAAAGCTAGATTTTGTGTATTTTCATGGTTTGTTGATGAATGAAAGTGATAAAATAGAATTAATTTATTTTTTCCTTTCCCCTTTACCTATTTATAGGTGTTAATATCATCCTCACATGTTTCATAGTGTTCTCTAATCCTCTTGTTTGTTTGGCAAGCACATGTTTTCTTTAGTGTCTTTGAGAAACCTATTGAATAGGTACCTTAGATCATGCAACAAACCTAAGGCTCTATGTAAAATATTTATGTTTGAAGGCTGAAATTTGAGAATTTTAGTTAATTTTGTGTTATTATCCATCCTTTTAGTTTATATAACACAATTGGAGGTCATATTTTAGTGTATCACCCTAGTTAGATAGGTTTTCCTTTTAGATTTCCCTCTTCCCTTTTCCTTTGAAAGTTGGTAGTGTAGAGTAGGGATACTAATTGATACATAAAGGGGAGATATGCATTATAATCTCAATAATAATAGGCATTATTCCTAGTTGAGTCACCAAAATGGTGCTAATTTTGACCTCACAAGTCAAAATGTCACCCTTACAATTTGAAACTTTGCATACCATGCCAGTTTGTCTTGTGAGTCAGTAGGTGATCCTAAAATATACTTTAAGAAGCATTAAACAAGTAATTAAGGATTTTTTTATAAATGGATACAAATGAAATAAGTCTTCAAGTCCTAAAAGGACTCTTATTCTTCTTATGCTCCATAAAAGACAATTGAATTTTGCTTGTGTAAGATTATCAAAATTTTGTGCCAAGTGTTAAAACAACAACAAAGAGAATAGGAAATGTTCAACTAGAATATTTTAATGCATTTAAACCCTATTTTCATTTAGGAGGACTTATTCACCAAGGGAACATGCAAGCTAATTTTTAGGTGATGTAATAATAATTTAGGCTCCCTCCAAGTGGCTTGTGATTGAAAAAATCAATTTGAACATGTTATAAAGCCCTCAAAATATTGGTAAATATCTATTCCATGCCACTCTATGGAGGATTAATATTTTAAAGGTTGAATAATTCTATGTACCATTTTAGAGGATCTATTTGAAAGTACATTCTCCTAGTTTTGAGGTTCTTGTCTCTTTATCTCTCTTCTCTCTCAATTCTCTATATGTAAGCCAATTATTAGCATTTAAAAGAATCCTAAACCTGAGTTATGGCAAGGCCATGTTTAATAAAAATATTTTTAATTTCCTCTTTTCACAAATATAACATAATGCATGCCTCTTCAAAGCTTGTTTTAGTGTATTTGCATGGTTTGTTGATGAGTGAAAGTGATAGCATAGACTTCTTTCCATTTTGTCCTTTCATTTTTACCTATTTTCAAGTGTTAAACTCATCCTCATAGGTTTCATAGTGTGCTCTAATCCTCTTTTTTTCTTGGCAAGTGCAAGATTTCCTTAGTGTTTTTTAGAGACCTATTGATAGGTACCTTAGACCATCATCAAACCTGAGCCTCTGTGTGAAATATTGATGTTTGGATGCTACCATTTGAGAAGTGTAGTTAATTTTTTGTTCTTACCCATCCTTTTATTTTATGTAACATAAGTAAAGGTCATACTAATGTGTATCACCCTAGTTATATAGGTTTTCCTTTCAATTTACCCTTTCCCTTTTTCTTTTCAAGATGGTTGTGTAGAGTAGGGATCTTAACTAATACATCAAGGGAAGCTAGCCCTTAGAATCTAGAGATTCAATCCACCTATTAGGCCACCCACAACCTAGGATTATCTCCATGTTACTTCAGACTATGAAGTCCTAAAAATACCTTCATAAGAGTGCAAGTCTAGAAGAAAATAGTTTTTGGCACACCAATGAGACACATTGGAGCTAGAATTGGTGTAATTAAAGTTGTATCAACATTATTAATGAATTATTTGGTGATTCCAAGCTCAATCAATTGCTTCTAATATTCTATGAATATTTTCCACGAAAGTTTATTTTGATTACACTATATTAATGTTATTTTCATGGTTGTGTATGAGGAAAACTATTCTATACTTCCATCTCAGCCATATGATGGATCATACCTAGCTTGTCATGATATATATGAGCTTCATTATAATCATAGATAGTCTTAATAGTATTTTTATCAAATTTATGATTAACTTTATCAAGTCTCCCATGATCTTTATTATCAAGAACATGACTCTTACTTTGTAAACCATATCAGTCTCATGACCAAATTTCACCTTTCCCATATGGATATGATGTATCATATGAGTATCCTTGTCTCCAAGAAATAATGGATGAGATATAACTCAAAATACTAGCATATGTAAGGAAAGTTTATTCAAACTCTCATTAAGAGGAAGTGAATGGTCTTTTTCAAAATGTATCCAATGATCTAGAGGAAAGGAATGAGTTGTGAAACTTTTATTGGATAAGATGGAGGTTTTGGAGAGGCAAAAAATTGACTTGAACTAGTTGTCTCAAGAACATTCTTGTATTCTTTACCTGCCTTCTTATGTTCCTTATTCTCATGAAGTTATTAACCATGCTTAGTATGTGCCAAGGGAGCTTCCTATTTGGAGTCAAGAGTAGATTCATATGCCTATTTACAAACCTATTAAAGATCTTATTTAAAATACTAAAACTTCTTAAAGTCTCCATTATTCACTACTCATACCTCAAGCTCAAGTTATCCATGAGGACAAGGAGGTTTCAAAATTTGATGAGGTAATGGCCAAGTGGAAAGATTAAAATGTTAAAATATTTAAGATTTTCTATTTCCATCATCTTAAAGATTCCATAAATGATTACATTGCACTCAATATCCCAAAATATGATCATAATCAACCTTAAATTCTTCATACTACCTCTTAATAAAATGAATTTTATCACCCTCCCACCTTCTCCCTTGTTTAGGAGGAGCCTATTCTATGCAGGATAGAGAAATAGGTTATATCTACAAGTAATGTTATTGGTAAGTGTTAATAAAATTATTCAAGTGTGTTTTTTCCACTTGGATTTTCACCCTTTGATGAGATGGAAAATCTTTCCTCATCCAAGTGGCACAATAGAAACACCTCTAGTCTTGTGGGTAGCCTAAGGATGAGGTGAATCTCTAGATAGGGATAACTCCCTTGATGTACCATTTTAGATTTTAACTACTCCTAAAATTTTGGGGTGAAAATGGAGGAAAAAAATTAAATAAAACTATCCTAAGGGAGGTGATACACCAATAGATTGATGACTTCCAACTAGTTGCATGTTACAAATGGAATCAAGGGAAAAACTAAATATACACTCCTTAAATATGCATCTTCTCACATCAATGTTACATTGTGAGGTTATGGATGAATGTTAAAATATATGATAAATATAAAATATCACTTGAATGGAAATAATTAAAATACTAACTCACTCAATCCTTGACATTTCCTAGAAAACTTCACATGCCCCAAAAGAAAAAGATATATAAATAAGATGCAAAAATGAGACAACATACTAAGGAATCCATAGTATTAAATAATAAAGATAAAAATTTCAATTAAATCACACTAATAATAGTCATTAATAGGTAAAAATAATTATTATTATTGATCAAATGGTATGCAAATGAGTAGGGCTTCACCATACTTAGGTGGAGCATAAATTACAATGGCCAAAATGGCTAGTTCTTATAGAACTTGATAGAGAGAGAAGAAAAGAGAAGTCAAAGGGTCATAAGGACACTTGTCAAGATGATATAATTAGTTAATTTTTAATTATAAGATTATATGGGATGAACCATGCAATTTTAAGAATCCCAAGTGTCCATACAATGTATAAAATTCATAAAATGTGGCATGAAAGTTCTTGTGTTAGCTCAAAAAACAACATTTATGATTGACCCTATTTGAATTCCTCATAAATAATTAGGAAGAGTTCTAATTATTTTAATGAAACATAAATATTTCATAAATTCCTATTCATGCATTGGTTATAGGCTTGGTCCTCTAGAATCATCTAAAAAGGAGATATCACCATCTACAGTCAAAAAAAACTTTCCTTCATGTACCATGCACACTTGGCATAAAAATTTTAATTATTTTATAATTAAAATCAATGGTATTTGGTTTATAACAATTTTAAATACCCTCCATGTATTTATAAGCATCAATAACACCTTAAAAGGACATCCACTTGAGGTTTTCACACTCTTCACTAGCTTGTCTAATATGCCAATTTTGACTAGCTAAGATGAATCTTCTGATTAAAAAACTTATGTATTTATATAAATAATTAAAATTAAATTAGGGGTCATAAAAAGTCTTAAGGTTTCTCTCAAATTTTATTTCATCTTTAGACTCCTCTTGTAGCCTACATAATGCATAAAATTATGAAGAAAAGCCTATTTTGTTACGCTGTCCATACACATTTGTATAGATAAAAATTATGGGATGGATCTTAAGTGAGTCATATACAGCTTATAATGTTTTTTATGGCCAAAATATGCCATTAAATCTGTTATCTAACTCCATTTCTCCAAAATGGTTGTTATAAGGGTTTTGAGTAGTTTGACTTCTTTAGGTTCATTCATAAAACTTTGACATACAAATTGAAAAAAAATTACAAAAATTCATAATTTAAGACCTCTTATAACATCCCTAAACTCCTTTGGTCTCCATGCACATCCTCCAAGAAGATATGAGTATCGAAACCTGACCTATCAAGCTCTTTTTCTCCTTTCCTTCATTCTTGGGTTGTCTAAAGGTCCAAAAATGGATTTATTTAGTTTTATTTTCACTCTAAAATCTTTAAAACTTATAAATTAACCCAAAAAACATTTCAAAATGAGTTGGAATGCACATTTCATTCTAAAATGGTGAATGACCCACCATTTGGCCTTGGCCTAAACCTTGTTCCATAGGCTTGAGTTGGATTTTAGCTTAAAACATGAATTTTTATGGTTTCCATCAATATTAATGGATTATATACTTCTATAATGATCCCATAATCACTTTAAAATAGTTTAGAAAACATATATAAGATTAGAACTGAAAACAACCTCCTCATTTGTCACTAGACCTAAACCTTGCCTTTAGGCTTACCTAAAAATCTAGCATTTTAGATCATCTTGATATGTTTCATACTCCTATGAGGTTTTTTTCACATTTTAATTTATTTTATCCAACTCCACACAACTCCTTGAGATGTTGAAACATCACCTGGTCCATCACTCATGAATTTCTCCCCAAACTTACCAGTGTATGCATGAGGGGAAGTACACTCTATCTAAGATAGAAAATAGGTACTTACCATATTTATATATAAAAATTAAATAATTTATATGGTTATAAAAATGATAATAATTATTTCCACCAAATTTTATTACTTGATGACATCATTTTCCCATTTAATTCACCAAAGACCCAAGATAGACTCCTTGAATGGTAGACTGTGTAGGGTTCCTTATGAGGATTGTATTTTGCATTATAGGGTCATGAATCTACCTATTATACACAAAATTAGAATTATATGATAATTATATGACCATTTTGGATATGTTACAATCTCATTTATCTCATATAAGTATAATTCCAACTTCAAAAGCAACAACCCTTGCTCATTATATGCTCACTATGTTTTGACTATGTTTCTACCACTTTTGTCACTAATTATAGGTTAACCTTCATGACCCAGGATTAAAATAATGTTAATATACCACTAAAAAGTTCCTTTGAGTCACTTTTTACATGTTTTTAGTCCTTTTTTCTCTTGGCTTAGTCTAAACTATCACCCAAAAAATTTGTCTCAGTGTCTTGTTTACCTACAGTCACTTATAGTTGATTGTAGGCAGAGTCATGTAGATGTTTGGAAGGTCATTATTTTCCTCTTAAGACACTTTAAACTTTATATTATATCCTCATAATTTAAAAAATACTAAATATTCCTAACACTCATATATTTCAAAAGATAAGCAATTTTTCAAACTTGGACCTTATATTGGTTATAAGTTCATCGTCTAGGCCATTTGTACAAATTGAAGGTGTGTCTTGAGGACAAAAACTCTACATATCCATTTGGTTTTGTGTAATTATATTAATTTTAAACCTCTCACCCTATCCAAACATTTAAATTCATCTTAAAATGTTCTATCTTCTTTAATGTTACTCCAAAGCAATTTTTCCACCTCACTGCTATTGTACATGAGTATTTCAATATAAGACACACATATAGGTGTATCTAGGGACAAGAATGTTGTATAACATCTCCTAAATTTATACTTATATAATAATTTTTATCTTCTACCACGCAAAACCTTTTAATCATAGAGGAAAATTTCAAACTACCACATTGAGTGAAGAGTCCTTTTTGAGTTTCAAAGCCTATAGACACTACTGCGTATTTTTAGTGCATAAATTGACAAGTTTGAGCCATATAAAAAATAGTATCCATTACTTATTTATCCCTAAAAAATTTTAAGTATCTTTTATATGATATAGGTTACAAGGAATAGTCATCTAGGTGATTCACAAGTCAATCCAACCATGTTTTAAGATATCAACAAGACCTCCAAGATCTCTATTTTCTCTTTTTAGGAAAAGTGGCTTGAACCTATCATTTTGTGTTTTAAAAGATTATCCATCTCAAATTACAAACTTTACACCTCAAATGTGTTTTATATATCCCATCAAACATATTAGGACCCTATGGAATGATCCAATATTCTTCAATTCTTCATATACATACCTCATCCCTTTGCTAATGCCACCTATAAGTGGGTATCTCTATGCACATGTAGTGATGTAGGAGAATAGGTAGTATATATTGTGTTTAACTATAAAAATAGTTTTAATCCTATTTTAAAAACTCTAAAATCACTTTAACACTATCAAATATGTGTAAAAAGTATCAATACATCCCTCTTAACTTCAATTTAACCATTAGAACACCTGTAGGTGCATTTTAATGGCAAAAGACTGTGTCCATAGGTAATGTATGGTGATATAGGTATTATATAATATATATATGCGTAATATTACTTATAAATGTTCATAAAATAAAAAAACACTATTTACATGCTAAAACATCTGAAACACTTATTAGAGCTCCTTTTTTATCATTTCATCCTTCTGAAAACTTCTATATTCAAAGAGCTACTTGCATATGCATAGAGTATTGAATTAATCCTCTTGAATAATTTTATAAGAGAATAATATTTAAATTTGAGAGATTAAAAAAATTAAAACATGTTTATGGACTTATTCCTGGCCCTTGGAATCACTAACAAAGTGTGATGACTTGAAAATGGTGGAAAACTAGCCTATCATCCGAAATGAAAGCAGTCTACAAATTTGAGATGATTTTCAAATCACAACACCTTTAAAAATGAAACCAAGTGTGGGGATACTTTTATAATTAATTCAACATCCTATCAAATCAAACTCATTAATTGGTTTATAAAAATTTTCTCAAACCAAGGCAAAACCTATAAGGTACATAGATTTATAAGCCAAAAACACAGTCAACTTTATGATGATGGTTCATGAATCATAGGCCATAATTATTAAAAATAATTATATGGATATTAAATTATCTTATTGTGATTCAAACTTACAAAATCATTTGATCTGAAACATTATTTTTTGTTCGTGCCAAGTACAAACTTGGAGACTACTTTCGCTTGCTAAGAAGGGGGGAAAAGGAGTAGAATGGTTTTGGGACAAAATTAACACTTATAAAGAACTTAAAACATGTACCAAATATTTAGGAACCTTAAGATTCATTATATTGTCTTGTCCCATATGACACACCTCTCCATGAGTCGTACAAGTGCCAAACTCACCTTTTTCTTCAAGAAAACTACCCTTTCTTCTAAAGAACCTACCACATTTTAATTATGTCAATTTATTAATACATATTGGGACACATGGGAGGTTATGTCATCTTTTTTAACCCTAAAAATTTCAAATAAATCTTTACAACTAATTAAATGCCCCTTTTATGAACTCAAAATGACTAAAGGGATTAAAATAACTAAAGTCCAAGGCTAGTACAACATTAAATGACATTAAATAGCCTATAAAACACCTTGTGACATCTATATTAGACCCATATAACACATAAAAGTCAATTTTTTACCTAGGGGTGCCCCAATTTAACCTAAAAGTCAAATTTGGTCAATAAATTGGTGACTCATAGGGCTAGTATGCCTACTATACTAACTAAACCAGTAGCCCTATCAGTCCACTAGGATTATGGAGTCATATGAAGAATAATAAAAATAAGAAGGATTTGACCATTGAATACAAGATTTTATCAAGACAAGACTAGTGACTACCTCAACCAATCAAATAAAAGACAAACATAAAGCAAAAGTAAACACACATGTGCTTCATGAGCACTTATGGAACACACACACTAAAATGAACAAACTAACTCAAACACTAACTAAATTGAGATGACAACTCCCTCCTAAATCAAAATATAAATTTTAAACTCTTCTTGCTTCATGACATGAATGATTTAGTGATACATGTATCCTTTTTTCCTTTATCATTGATGTCTCTAACTTTTTCATGATGTTTGCCAACTTCATTGGCATGAAGTTCATTGAAAACTAGGTAACTTCAAAAAGGTTGTCTGTAGAAGTTAACTCTTATTACATCCAAATATCCTCATCCTTGTCATGTGGATCTTCAATTTCAACCTCATTCTTGATTTCTATAAGGCTCTCAATAAGACTAATTTTTTTCTCAAATGCAAGTTCTTCTAGCTCATCAAGGAGCCTTGCATACTCTATCCAATCTTGATCATTGTCCTCCATGGAAGATTATTTCTTTGCCTTATCATGTACTTGGCCTTCAGCTTGATAAAGCTTTTTAAAATCTTGAAATAACTTCTTTTGTAGCTATTAATCATCCCTATCCTCTTCATCCTCTAGAATAACTACCTTTTAAATCTTTTCTCCTTGATGTATGATGTCATCAAGATGGTTTTATTTAATCTCTAATGCATCTGATGGTGATTCAAGATCAAGCTGAGCTATTGGGTCATTTTCAAGAACAACCTCTTACACATTAGTCTTAAGATAATTTTCTAGGAATGAAACCTCTTTAGGAAAGACTCTAAATTGTTCTCCATCCATGATAACATATTAATTTTCCTACTTTAGATGATCATCCATAACATTTTGGTTAGATGTATATTCTTCTTAAAGAGATTCAAAATCTTCGATCTCTTTCTCCTTCATGGTGATGTCAAGACTAGGCATCTTAAAATCATGCAACCTAACCCAATGAGGCTACCAAGGAGGTATATTTTATTCAAGCAAGAGTTCTTTTTCCTTATAAACCAACTTCTCCTCTTTATGTTATCATACCATAGGTCCTTTAAGGCCAAGGGTGATGGGGTGAGGATAAGATAAACTAGCTTGTGGAGGTGGCACTGAGAAGTCAAAATCAATTGAGAGTTAAATGTAAGGGGATTTTTTGGAAGCTCTTGAGGAAGGGGGGAAAACCTTGGGATCAAAAAAAATTATTTTATTACTTCCACTTGATGATAAATTAATTTAAATATTATTTATATTGAGTAGTCTCTTGAGTAAGGGTGGATGGGGTTTGTTTAGGCATAGGATCTTTTTTGGGTCTAAACCCTCCATCACTCCTTCACTTTGTAGCTTCATCCTTGACACTAACTCTTCAATTTGATTGGCTAGGTTCTATTATAAAATTATTTATTTTAGTTCATAGGCATCATCATGAGAATGAGGAATACATAAGGGTTAGCATAGAACGCAAGAAGCTTCTTCAGGAAGGGTGGGAGGGACTTGCAAAGGACCAACTTCATTCACCACTTCACACTCATTAATAATGATTTTATGTTCTTTCTTTCCCCATGATTACACTATATTACACAATATTAGGATGTTGGGATTATGAGTCTTTTATTGAGGTGGTGATGCAACTTTTAGAGTGGATGAAGTATTCAAGAAACTTAGAGTCTCCTTAGGCTTGGAATCTTCACTTTGTCTCTAACATGGAATGACATATTTAGAGGTCTCTTCTTGAAGTGAGGATGTAATGAGAGAGGATAATGAGGGTTTATATTCCACTTTTTTTGATATTAAGATGAACTAATTTATTTTATTATTTTCCAACTAAATTTTTCTATCAATTTTTTCTTTAAACACAAGTCTAGTCTTTTCAACTCTCACTTCCACTTCATTTGGAAAGGATGACTTTGGAAATTTTGATTGGGCTCATGAGCAGGGATAAAATATGGTAGATATAAAATTGGGGAAGTGGATATGAAGTTTGATAGACTTTTTAAGGCTACCTCTCATGAATACTTGACTTATCCTCCAAGGATGCAATCAAACCACTCACATCTAACATCTCATTTGTAATCATTTGCCAATTGGCTCTCTCAATAGGTGCCTACTCTCTTTTGACCAAATATAAGGTATCTCTCACCTTGTGAATGTAATTTATATGGACATATTGACCACATCCTCATATATATTAAGATTAAACATGTACCTCTCATAGCCCAAAAGTGTTTGATTGAAGGTGGAAATGGATTGAGTTGAGGAGTGGCTACGTTGACTAGGAGAAGCAAGATATTGAGGAGGTTGGATATATGACTAATAGAACTCATGAAAATCCTATATATAGTTTTGATAAGGATCATTGTGTGGTTTTAAATGGTTATTAAAATATTGGTAAGAATCGAACAAAGGTTGATTAAGAACTTTCTCTTGTTGATATGTAATGGTACAAGCTTTAAATGTCTCACCAGCTTGTGTAAGACAAATCTCAAGACCAAAATTAACCATGAAATCTCATTAAAATCAAGAACACAAAGAAAAAAATTACCAACAATATTCAAAAGTAAATGTGGGTTTCTTAACTAGCTAATGTATCTTTGGAGTCACCACTGATGCTTTGATAGATGCCTCCAAAGGCTAATTGTTGAGAGACAACACCAAAAATCTCTCAACTTCATAGACCAAAAGTCACACTGAGGATGCCAAAAACTATTGTTACTTGAATTTTAACCCTTTGAGGAGATTTAAAATATCTCCTCATCCAAGTGTCACAATGGAAACACCTCTAGTCCTATGGGTAGCCTAAGGATGAGGTGAATCTCTAGATAGGGCTAGTTCCCTTGATGTATCACTTTGGATTATAACTAATGTAATATCCCCTTCTAATAGGGATATATGAAAGACACAAAACTCTGATACCAAAGACAAAGTTTTGATACCACTGTAATGTCCGTTACTTAGGGGCTCTTTTTCTTCCTACAAATGCTCTGATACCACTGTGATGTCCCCTCCAAATAGGGATATATGAAAGACACAAAACTCTGATACCAAAGACCAAAGCTCTGAACAAGATGTAATTTGCAAAAAAGATCCAAACATGCATAAACAAATCATAGATCTTATCATTCATCCAGCTGATTACAATAGATGTCCTTTCTTATGCCAACCAAAAAATATTACAGATAAGGTCTTAAAACCCTGAATTCATGCAAACTGGGAATAAAATTGCAATTCTGGAAGTCTCAAATTTTCTGTGTCGACACACAGACGCCGTCGTCGGTCGATATATCACCGATGTCGGTCCCTATCGGTCAACTTTTTACCGACGTCGGTCTTCAGTCGACCGATGTCGGTCACTGTAGCCCTCTGTCTGCCGAGGTCGGTCCCTGAGCTAATCTGAATGGACCTGTACGGATTTAGTATGGCTGCCAACCTGTCTGTTCTTAACCCCTGATTGCTAAACACCCTGACCTGAAGATACAGAATATTTGTATCTGTATAATTTATTGAATCTAAAAACTAAATAAAGGAAATACCTGGAAAGCTCTGTGATAAACTTCTGTGTGAAGTTATCTCTCAAATCTGTATCTCTGTGATAACTTCTGGATGAAGCTATCTCTCAATTTGGCAATAAATCAACTGATATCTCACAGCCTCTAAATCACACACAATGAAGAGGGATCATTCTCCACTACAATGGAATCCTGGAACCCTTGGCTCAGTCTTCACAGAAGAATTTCTTCAATTTTCAATAATCAATAATCTATGCATACATAATGAACAATGGCCTCCATGAGAAACCCTTATACCCTCAAAAAGATATGCTTACCCTAATTAGGGTTTCTTAAATTAGAATTAGGGTTTCTAATTAAAAATAGGCTAAATAATTAATATTTGATTAAATCAATCAAATATTAATATCTCCCTCAATACATGTCGGATCAACGAACCGATCGAAGCTAGTGAATCAGGGAGTGATTTCGCACATAACCATACCATAATAAAGGTGCTCTGCTGCATATCAAATATCCCTAAAAAGTAGGAGCCCTGGCTAAATATGTCTGAAATAACCTAAATGAAAATCAAATGTAGAAATCCTGTGAATCAAAGTCAATCCAAGCTCCATTATGACCCTCTATCCATCCTATTAGCCTACGAAGGTCGTATAATAGGCTAATCATCAAGACTGTCAATGTCCATGAAAAAGGGGACATGACAATCCACCCCTCTGGAAATTGCTTGTCCCCAAGCAATCTCGGAACAATGAACTACCTGATCCCCCTGGATCCCAAGGAAAAAGTTGTGTAACATCCATCATGTCACCATTCAACCCATGCAAATAAATCATCAACATCAACAACATCAACAGTATCAAAATCAGCAACTAAAAAACTGCATTTGACACCCAAACAACTATCTGATGACTAACTGTAGATGTCGGTAGAAGAAACCATTCTGAGGGACTCAAGCCAACTAAAATATCAACCCTGTCAAAATTCAAGTCCCTATCTAACTGATACTCACACCCTACTGGATCGTGTATATGACAATCATTGGTCTTTGAGTCACTGACACCAAAACTAATCTCTAAATGCAAAGAAAAATAAGGAGCATACCTCACCGTATGATGCTGGTAAGAACCCCCAAACTCTGCTACTGGCCCACTATTGCCAAACTGGGACTCAATGGATGGCTCCAATCTCGGCTCAACAAACATCACCTCAACATCCCTGTAAGGTAACATAGTAGAAAGGGTTCATAAAATCTCCTCACCCAATCTGCTAATAGCACTAGAACCTTGGATAAGAACACCTTCCATCATCTTATGTGAGTCCAGACAAACACCTGCACTATTTAGAAAATACTCCATGAATGGTTTAGTGCAGTAGAAATTATATGTGGAAGCATCAACATACTCCCCCACACACCCCAATTGATCTCTTTGTAAAGGTGGCACAACCAATTATACCACACTGTCATCTATATGAGAATAATCAATCTGGAGACTTGACTCCACTGGTATCTCAAGCTCATCAGAATCAGGTACTCCCAAATCCTAAATATGTGTATCAGCCTCAGCAATATGCTCATCAGCAACAACTACAGGAAGGTACTCATCACCAACCACCCCAATATACCAATGATCATCCACACTCTGTAAATCAACGCCAAAGCTCATATCAATAGACAGAGTATCAACAACTGTAGCATCACTGTCTAACTCTTCCATATGGAGAGAAACAACTGGTGAAACTAAGTCCTCAAAACTGTCCACTGCATTCTCCTGAGTGTCATCTGCAATAATAGGATCCTGGGACTCTTCTACAATCTTTGTCATAACTGAGAGATCATCAACCCTTAGTGCACTAACATCTGAGCCCACCTGTACACTCTGAGTGCAAGCATCTAACTCATCATCATCTTCACTATATCCTATCTCATAATCATAATAATTATTGGACATGCTGCTCTCTCGTCTAAGTGATCTGTAGTGCTCTCTCCTCAGCTTGACAAAACGATCAAAGGTCATCCTCTCTTGAACATGAGGAGGTAATAAGTCCCACTCATCATTCGCTATCTTATACCTTGCGGGTTTGTTTTTGGATGTAGGATATGAAAGAATTTCCTTCATCCTCCTCTGGGTTTCATCCAACTGCTTCAAACTGTGTTCCAGCTTCTTCATATCATTGTCCCACTGTTTCTGAGTATATGAAGGCATCATGATACTTTGCTGATTCAATCTACCCAAACTACCCAACAAGATGGCAAGACATTAGCTCTAATGTGCCCAATAGGATGGCAGGAATTTGGCTCTGATACCACTGTAATATCCCCTTCTAATAGGGATATATGAAAGACACAAAACTCTGATACCAAAGACAAAGTTCTGATACCACTGTAATGTCCCTTACTTAGGGGCTCTTTTTCTTCCTACAAATGCTCTGATACCACTATGATGTCCCCTCCAAATAGGAATATATGAAAGACACAAAACTCTGATACCAAAGACCAAAGCTCTGAACAAGATTTAATTTGTAAAAAAGATCCAAACATGCATAAACAAATCACAGATCTTATCATTCATCTAGCTGATTACAATAGATGTCCTTTCTTATGCCAACCAAAAAATATTACAGATAAGGTCTTAAAACCCTGAATTCATGCAAACTGGGAATAAAATTGCAATTCTGGAAGTCTCAGATTTTTTGTGTCGACACACAGACGCCGTCATCGGTCGATATATCGCCAACGTCAGTCCCTGTCGATTGGCTTTTTGCCGACGTCGGTCTTCAGTCGACCGATGTCGGTCACTGTAGCCCTCTATCTGCCGAGGTCGGTCCCTGAGCTGATCTGAACGGACTTGTACAAATTTAGTATGGCCGCCAACCTGTCTGTTCTTAACCCCTGATTGCTAAACACCCTGACCTGAAGATACAAAATATTTCTATCTGTATAATTTATTGAATCTAAAAAATAAATAAAGGAAATACCTGGAAAGCTCTGTGATAAACTTCTGTGTGAAGTTATCTCTCAAATCTGTATCTCTGTGATAACTTCTGGATGAAGCTATCTCTCAATTTGGCAATAAATCAGCTGATATCTCATAGCCTCTAAATCACACACAATGAAGAGGGAACGTTCTCCACTGCAATGGAATCTTGGAACCCTTGGCTCAGTCTTCACAGAAGAATTTCTTCAATTTTCAATAATCAATAATCTATGCATACATAATGAACAATGGCCTCCATGAGAAACCCTTATACCCTCAAAAAGATATGCTTGCCCTAATTAGGGTTTCTTAAATTAGAATTAGGGTTTCTAATTAAAAATAGGCTAAATAATTAATATTTGATTAAATCAATCAAATATTAATATCTCCCTCAATACATGTCGGATCGACGAACCGATCGAAGCTAGTGAATCAGGGAGTGATTCCGCACATAACCATACCATAATAAAGGCGCTCCGCTGCATATCAAATATCCCTAAAAAGTAGGAGCCCTGGCCAAATATGTCTGAAATAACTTGAATGAAAATCAAATGTAGAAATCCTGTGAATCAAAGTCAATCCAAGCTCCATTATGACCCTCTATCCATCCTATTAGCCTACGAAGGTCGTATAATAGGCTAATCATCAAGACTGTCAATGTCCATGAAAAAGGGGACATGACAACTAATCATAGACTTGGGGATTGAAAAGGGATACAGAAAAATGAAATAAAAATATCCTAAGGGAGGTGATACACCAAATATATTTATGACATCTAACCAACTACATGTTACACATGGAATCAAGGGACAAACTAGACATATACTCCTTTAATCTTCTTCTTCTCACATCAATGTTACATTATCAGGTTATGGATGAATGTGAAAATATAGGAGGACTATAAAAGAGGTCTTAAATGGCACTAATGAAAATACTAACTCACTCAATCCTTGACATTTCTTAGAACACTTCACATGCTCAGTCAGAAGAAGCTTTCCAGTTGTAAATATGATGTAAGAATGAGGCAACATACTAAGGAATCCATAGTATTCACTAAGAAAGATCCAAAATTCAAGTAAAAAAAAATAAGAATATTCATGAAGAGGTAAAAATCAGTATTATTATTAATCAAATGGTATGAAAATGAGTATGGCTTTGCCATACTCAAGTGGAACATAAATTACAATGGTCAAAATGGCTAGTTAGTATAAAAATTGAGAGAGAGAAGAAAAGATAATTATCAGGGTCATAATAACACTTGTCAAGAATATATAAGTATTTAATTGTGCATGAGAAGAGGATATGGGATGAACCATATAATTTAAAGAAGCCCAAGTGTCCATATGTTGCATAAAATTCATGAAAAGAGGCATGAAAGTTATTTTGTTGGCTAAAAAAAATTACCTTCATGATTATCCCTATTTAAACACCTCATAACTAATTTAAAATATTTAAAATTATTATAATTAATTTTAAGGATTTCAAACATGAATCTCCATGCATTGGTTGTAGGCTTGGTCTTCTAGAATCATCTTGAAAGGAGCTATCACCATCTGGAGTACAAAAAACTCTTCCTTCATGCACCTTGGACACTTGGCCTCAAAATTGGCATTATTTTATCATGTAAATCCATGTGAGTAAGTGTATGACAAGTTTTGAGACCCTCCATGTCCTTAAAATTATTAGGTAGACCTTAAAAGGACATCCACTTGAGGTTTTCACACTCTTCATTAGCTTGTCTAATATGTTAGTTTTGACTAGCTTAGATGAAGCTACTTGTTTGAAAACTTAGTAATTTATATAAATAATTAAAATGACATTAGGGGTTATCAAAATTATTAATATTTCTCTCAAATATTATTTCATCTTTAGACTCCTCTTATAGCCTTCAAAATGCATAAAATATCAAGAAAAGCATATTTTATACCATGTCCATACAAGTACATATAGGTAAAAAGTATAATATTTTTATTGAGTGATTAATATATAACTTCCAATTGGTTTCATGGTAAAACTATTCTATTAGATTAGCTATCTAACTCCATTTCTCCAAACTAGTCTTTGTAAGGGTTTAAGAAGGGTTTTGAGTAGTTTGACCTCTTAAGGTTCATTAATAAATATATGATGTCCAAATTAAAATAAAATTCTATAAATTTATATTTCAAGCCATATTATAACATCCTTAAAATCCTTTGGCATCCATGAACAGCCTCCAAGAAGTTATGAGTTTCAAAACTTGACCTATAGATCTCTTTTTCTCCTTTCTTGCATGCTTGGGTTGTCTTAAGGTCCAAAAATGGATTTTTTTAGTTTTATTTACAATATAAAATCTTTATATTCTCTGAATTAATCTTAAAAACATGACCAAGTAATTTTTAATGCACATCTCATGCTAGAATGGTGAATGACCCTACATTTGGCCTTGGCCTAAACCTTGTTCCATGGGCATGAGTTAGATTTTAGATCAAAACATGACTTTTGATGGTTCCCATACATAAAAAAGTCTTATATAATTTTATAATTATCCCATAATCACTCTCAAATAGTTTATAAAACATATATTGGATTGTAATTGAAAACTACCTCCTCATTTGGCACTAGGCCTAAACCTTGCCTTTAGGCCTACATGTAACTCTAGCATTTTAGAACACCATGGCAGGTTCCATACTCCTATGAGGTTTTCTCCACATTTTAATTTATCATATACAAATACAAAAAAATTACTTAGAGGTTTAAACATCACCTAGTCCATCACTCATTAATTTATCCCAAAACCTACTAGTGTATGCATGAGGGGAAGTACCCTCTGTCTAAGACAATATAGAGGATACATCCCCTAATTTTATAGAAAAATTGGATATTTTATATGGTTATAAAAGTTATAAGTATTAATTACACCAAATTTAATCCTTGATGACATCATTTGCCCTTTCAAATCACCATAAACACAAGATAGATTCCTTGAATGATAGACTATACAAGGTTCTTTATGAGGACTTGATATTACATCATGGGTCCATAACTATGCCTATTATACACATAATTAGGATGAAATTATAATTATAGAAACATGTTTTATATGCTCCAATCTCATTTATCTCATATAAATACAATGCCAACTTCAAAAGAAACAACCCTTACTCATTATCTGCTCACTATGTTTTGACTATGTCTCTGCCACTTTTGACCGTACCTGTAGGTTAACCTTCATGATTAAAGATTTAAATAATTTTAAAATACCCATTAATATTTAATTATATTAACTTGGTGAATTTTTTAAATCTTTTTTTCACTTGGCTTAGTCTAAACTATCACCTAGAAACTTTGTCTCAGTCTCTTGTTTACCTATACTCACCTACAACTGATTATAGGTAGAGTCCTATAGATATTTGGAAGGGAATTATTTGCCTCTTAAGACAATTTATACTTTGGAGTATATCCCATAAATTTCCAAACTAATAAACATTCCTAACACTCATATATTTTAAGAGATAAATAACTTTTCAAACTTAGACCTTATATTAGTTGTAGGTGCATCTTTTAGGCCATTTATATGGACTAAAGGTGTGTCCTAAGGACAAAAAATCTACATATCCATTTTTTTTTGTGGAATTATATTAATTTTAAATAATTCACCCTCTCCAAACACTCAAATTCATCTTAAAATGTTCTATCTTATTGAATGTTACTCCAAAGCACTTTTTCCACCTCCTTATTGTTGTAGGTGAGTATTTCAAGACTAGACACACCTATAGATGTATCTAGGGATTAAAATGTTGTATAAAATATCCTAAAATAACATTTAGATCATAATTATTATATTCCAACATGTATAACATTTTAATCATAGAGGCAAAGTTTTAAACCACCACATTGAGTGAAGAGTCCTTTTTGAGTTTCAAAACCTATAAACACTACTACTTATTTTTAGTACATAAATTAACAAGTTTGAGCCATCTAAAAAGTAGTATCCATTACTCATTTGTCCCTCAAAAATTTAAAGGCTCTTTTCTATGATAAAGGTTACAATTAATGGTCATCTAGTTGCTTCACAAGTCATTTCAACCATGTTCTAAGATATTAACAAGACCTCCAAGATCTATGTTTTGCTCTTGTTTGGAAAAGTTGCATGAACCTATCATTTTGTGTTTTGAAGGATTATCCATCTCAAATGGGTCTGATATACCCTATTAAACATATTATAACCCTAGGGAAGGCTCCAACATGCTTCAAATTCATCATATAGGTACCTCATCCCTTTGCTAATGCCACCTGTAGGTGGGTATCTCTATGTACAAACAGTGATGTAGTATAATAGGTAGTATACATTGTATTTAGATATAAAAAGATTTTTATGTCTATATTAATACCTCCAAAAGCACCTGAATACTATTAGATATGTGTCACAAGTATCAATACCTCTCACTTAACTTGATTTTAACCATGAGAGCACCTATAGGTGCATTTTAATGGTAGAAGACTACGTTCATAGGCAATGAATGGTAATATAGGTAGTATATAAGATATATATCCTTGATATTCCTTCTAAATCTTTACCAAATGAAAATAAAATAAAATTCCACTCCAAAACATATGAAACACATATTACATCTCTTTTATCATGACATCCTTCTGAGAACTTGTATCTTCAAAGAGTTACCTGCATATGCATAGAGTGCTACTTTCATCCTCTTGAAACATTTCTTAAGAGAATAATATTGAAATTTGAGGGATTAATAAAACATGAAAACATGGTAATGGACTTATTTATACCCCTTATAATCACTAACAAACCATGAGGATCTAAAAATGATGGAAAATTGGCATGTCATTCCAAATGAGATTAGTCTACAAATTTGAGATGATTTTCCATAAAAACACCCTAAAACATAAAACTGAGTATATGGAGCATTTTATAAATAATTCAAAATCCTATGGAATCAAACTAAGTAGCTGGTTCATACTAAATTTCTCATACTAAGGCAAAACCTACATGGTGCACATATTTGTAAGCAAAAAAACACAATCAAATTCATGAGGATGGTTCATGAAGAAAAATCCACCATTATTCAAAATACTTATATTGAAACAAATGTATCTGAGTTTAATTCAACCTCCCAAAATTGTTGTATCTTAAAATTCTTTTGTTGTCCATACCAAGTATAAACTTAAAGACTAATTTTGCTTACCAAGAAGGGGGAAATGGATCACAATGGTTTTAGGCCAAAAAAGGAACTTCCAAAGAACTTAATGTGTAACTAATCTTGAGGAATCTCAAGAGGAATTATATGATATTTTCCCATGTGGCACACTTCCCCATGAGTTGTACAAGTGCCAAACATGCCTTTTTCCTCAAGAAAACTACCCTTTCTTCTTAAGAAGTTACCACTTTTTAGGTATGTCAGTTTATTAAGACCTCTTGGGACACATTTGATGTGAAATCATATTTTCTAACCTTCACACTTTCCAATAAATCCATACAACTCATTAAATGACCCTTTTTGACTTCAAAATGACCCAAAATAACTAAAGGGACTAAAATAATTAAATACCAAGGTGAGTACAACATTAAATGACATAAATTATTATATAAAACACCTTTTGAAATCTATATTACACCCCTATAACACCTAAAAGTCAATTTTTTACCTGAGGGTTCCCTAATTTGGTCAACATGTGTATGAGGAAGAGTTTCTCATTAATGCTTCACTTGAGGTAGTAATTGAGAATGAGTTTGTAGTTAAAAATGAGAAGGATGGTATTAATTTGGAAGAACTCCTTAAAGAACTAATGAAAATTAAATTCATAAATAAGTTTGAGATATCCCCTATTGAGAAGGATCAGGATACCCTTAAAATTGATCAAAATGAGGAACAAAAATATGATTGATAGTTGTACCTTTAATCTTTGAAAGAGATCGAGGAGATTTTTAGAGATATGTTACCCTTTGAAGAGCATGTTTATGATAAATTTGATCAAGATTCACTCATTCAATACCATGATGTAGCTTGGGTTGACCACTGAAAGATCTTTGAAGAGATTAATAAATTTACATCAGATAGTAAGAAGGATGAGATCACTCAAGGACAATACATAGATGAGATATCACTTGATGAGGTTGTATTTGAAAATTAGTATGAAAAAGATCCAAAAGTAAGAGATGATCTTGTCTTTGATGGTTAATGGTTTTATATTGATGACTCATATGAGGATATGTTGAGAGAGTTGGTAGGCAAGAATATTGCCTCATCAAAGGTCATGTCAATAAACATCTTTCTTTACAACTTGTACCATATTTTGGAATTTGTGAGTTCATGAATTTTGATTTTGATCTAGGTTTATCTTGCTTTTGCATGGTTAGTTAGATTAGTTTGTTTATGTTTTGTCTCAATAAGTGCTTTGTTTGCAAATTTTCTTTGCTAAGTTAGTTTCCTATGTTTTGTGTGTTTCTTTTCTTATTTTGGAGGAAGGAGTTGTCTTATTTCAATTTAGATTTAAATTTGAAGTCTTGGATCAGATTTTTCATTATTTTATGAGTCTAAATGACATGTATATGGTCTATTTCTCAATTATAGCGGGCATGCTTCCTAGTTGAGTCACCACAATGTTGACAATTTTGACCTCACAGGTTAACATGTCACCCCTAACATTAGAAACTTTGCATACCATGACAATTTGTCTTGTGAGATAGTAGTTTGTCCTAAAAATTACTTAAATAAGCCTTGAAAAATTCATGAAGTATTTTTTATAAAGGGAACCAACTAGAATAAGTCTCCAAGAACTAAAAGGACTCCTCTTCCTCCTATGCCCCCTAGAAGATAAACTCATTTTTGCTTGTGTAAGCTTATCAAAATCTTGTGACAAGTGGTAAAAAAACATAAAGGAGAATAGGAAATTTTTAAATATAATATTTGAATTCATTTAAAATCCTATTTTCATGGAATACTTATTCACCAAGGGAATATGCAAGCTAATTTCTAGGAGCTATAGCAAAAGTTCATGCACCCTCCAAGTGGCTTATGATTGACAAAATAAATTTTAACATGTTTTTAAGCCCCAAAACTATTTTTAAATATCTATTCCAAGCCACCCTATGGAGGATTAATATTTTAAAGGTTGAAAAATGTTATGTACCATTTTGGAGGAGCTATTTGGAAGGACATTTTTCTAGTTTTGAGGCTCTTATCTCCTTCTCTCTCCTTTCTCTCTCAATTCTCTATATGTAAGCCAATTTTTGGCATTCAAAATAATCCCTGACCTGATTTGTGGTAATTCCATGCTAAAAAAACATTTTTACTTGCCTATTTTATTGAATAAGATAAGATTCATACCTCCTCAAAGCTGGATTTAGTGTATTTTCATGGTTCATTGATGAATGAAAGTGATAGAATAAACTTCATTTGTTTTTATTATTTAGTCATTTATTATTTTTAGGTGTTAAACTCATCCTCATAGGTTTCATAATGTGTTTAAATCATCTCATTTGTATGGTATGTGCAAGATTTTTGTAGTGTCTTTGAGATACCTATTAAACAGGTTCTTTATATCATGCCTTAAGCGTGAACCTTGGTGTGAAAAATTGATGTTTTAAAGTTTTAATTTGAGAAGTGTAATAAATTTATATTATTTTTAATCCTCTTAGTTCATATAACACAAATTAAGGTCATATTTTGGTGTATCACCCTAGTTAGATAGGTTTTTCCTTTCAGTTCACCTTTTTCCCTTTTCCCTTACAAGCATGTAGTATAGAGTAGGGATCATAAATGATATATCAAGGTGAGATAGACCTTATAATATAGAGATTAAATCCACCTATTAGGCTACCCCTATCTTAATATTGTCTCCATGTCACTTTAGAATATGAATGCTTAAAACTACCTTCATAAGGGTGTAAGTCTAGAAGACAACACCAGGAATGGTAGAGGCTATGGATGTTTGGGAAAATATTAGAGGAGGTATAATTTGGAAAAGGGGTGGTGGTACAGGAGGTAACTATAAATAATAGAGATTGAGGGTATTAAATTTTACTAGTGCTTATTGTTGATCTCACTTCAGGGTCATTTTTGGGTTGCTATTGATGTTGAACCTCATAGCCTAGGTTGTTTAGGATTGAGGCATTTTACATGTATATTCCTTTGTTTGGGACACTTAATTTTGAGTCACACAAGTTTGAATTATCTAGGACTCAGGTGCCTAAACTATAAGATGAGGAGGAGGAAGAGCCATGGTGGTGGAAACTACTGGTCATAGGGGAAAATGTGTTAAGCATGGGATATACTGAGAGGGGGGTGAATCAATATATCATATATCTTATAAATATTTCCCTTAAACAAATTAAACTTAATAAAACATTCAAGATATGTAATAAAACTCAAACAATAAACATCACACAAGATAGAGAGAGACACCAGATATAATGTGGAAACCCAATGTGGGAAAAACCATGGAGAACAATCTCAAGTATATTAGTGAGAACAAACACACATGAGCACTATACCCCTTTGCTGAGTAC
The DNA here is from genome assembly GCA_037957365.1 of Torreya grandis. NCBI lineage: Eukaryota > Viridiplantae > Streptophyta > Pinopsida > Cupressales > Taxaceae > Torreya > Torreya grandis. Next base: position 1,850,226 of record JARHVA010002043.1, read on the forward strand.
CAACCTCAGCTATAATTCATGAGCACCAACCCACAGGAGCTTCGAACCCCTTTGCTAAGCACCAAACTAGCTACTATTCATGAACACCAACCCATAGGAGCACCAACCCCTTATGTGTACGACACAGCTATCTCTCAATGTTGCTATATCAACAAATGATAGATCAATACAACATCTCCTTCCTCTCTCTCACCTTTGCTCTTCTAAGCTAGATATAACAAATACAAATCATATTCATCTCTCACAATTGCTCTTCTAAGCTAGATATTATAATATCAAATCAACCTCTTTCTCTCATATTACAAATGGTTTCTCAAGACTTTATTTATAGCTTTCCAAATGACCTTTGTACTTCCCCCTTTGTGACCTTTCAATCCTCATGGAAAATGGCACCAATCTTGGATGACCCTTCATATTCAAGACTTTGAAAAGTCATGTGGTGACCCTTCATGACCAAAAACGTCCTTCCCACTTTTGTCCTTATCTTTGGTGACTTTTTGTATTCCTCAAATTGTCCCTTTATGAGAAATTTCACCCTTACTCTTTTGTCTTCACTTGGTGACTCTTGGTATTCCCCAAGATGACTCTTCATGGGAAAATGCATCCCATCCTTCTTTTGTCTTTACCCTGTGTCTCTTCAACTTCTTCATGGGCCCTTATTTTGTCTCATATGTAACCAAAAATATATTCATTAATATTAAATAAATATTAACTCATATTAGACAAGATATATTTATTACAAACAACATTAAATGCAATGGGGCATTTATCATCAATAATACTAGACCTTTGACATCAATGACAATATTTCCAACAATCTCCCCCTTTGTCATTGATGGCAACCTCAATTTTGAAACTACCACATCATGTCACCTACACATACCACCATCTAAAAACATATAGTAACTCCCCCTTACTATAGCAACCTGTACCTATTCCTTGTACCTGTTATTCTCCCCCTTTGACATCAATGGAAAAGGGCCTACCTGGAGCTAACACTTAGCTCCCCCACACTTGATGCTGAAAATCAATGGCAGGAAGTAATAGAAATTACTCCCAACTCCTCTCGCTGATCTTTGAATGTATCCTTTGATCATGCCTTTGAGAAGATATCTGACAAAACATATGCATTTTTCCCTGTCCTTTGAGCATCTAAAATCAACTCATTTGAATCTTTTATTCTAATCTCACAACCTTCTTTATGAAACTTTAATGTATATCCTTGATCATATATTTGACTAACACTCAATAGATTATGCTTAAGACCTTTTACATATAAAACATTCTTAGTCTTAGTTCTACCATAATCCAAACTCAAAGTACCTTTTCTGGCTATCCTGACAATGGTTTTATCTCTAAATCTCACTGTACCACCATTGATCTTCTTTAGAGATATGAATTTACTTTTATCTCCTATCATATGCCTCGAACATCCGCTATCAATTAACCATGGCTGATTTTTACCTCTCACATGTAGAGCTATCTGCATCATCATAGAATCTTTAGGTTGTTTCTTCTACCATGAACATGTCTAAACCTTCTTCTTGATGAATGGAGCTTTGACACTCTACCCTTCTTCTTGATGAATGGAGCTTTGAAACTCTGATCTTTCTAAACTGACTCAAACACGCTTCTGCAATATCGAGCTATGTGTCAAAAGTTGTTGCACTTGTAGCACACTATGGTCTCTTCATCAAAGCTTGATAGAGGAACAAAAGAGTTATGGCTTTTTCTTGACTCTACTTGACTTTCCTTCTCCTTATTTCTGAAATTGTTAGCTGTTTTTCTACATTCTAATTTCTTATGACCATAATCATTTGAAACACTGCATATGCAAGAATCATTCTAATAGCCTCAAACCATAATACTGATGCAAATTTTTCTTCAAAAATCTATTCCCTCAAAAGATATAAAAATTAATCTACCAACTCACCTTCTTGTCATGCAACATAGCCAAGACCCAATAGCATCCACCATGATTCAATTTTCTTAAAAGTGTCTCCTTGAAGCCTAAAAGAGACACCCCCACAGAAAAGGGTCCTAGAAGCAAATCTCAAGAGATTCCCACATCTCCTCTATTTCTTCCTTGATCTTCTTGTATTTTTATTCTAGAATCTGTTTAAGCTTGTCTACCTTTTTAACTTACTAACCTTGTCACTTATGATGTTATTCATCTTCTCAACTTTTTCAACTATCTTATCTTGACAAAGCTCATGCTCAAATGTAACAAGATATTCTACACAATCCTTCCTTTCTAATTTCTTATCGACTATAGCAAGTAATTCATTTTCACTCTTAAACTCAACCTGATCAACCTTTACTATTTTAGGTCTCCAAACCTAAATTTGTCTTTTCTCATATTTTCTAGGGTCTCTATATCCTTTGACATACCTTGAATATCTCTTTACTTTATTTTGACATAATCTAGCAATATGACCAACCTCATGACAACAAAAGCAAACAATATTTCTCATACCTTTTTCTTGAATGTGACTGAGATCTCCCTTTGACTCATTACTTCTCATCATACAATCTCTTGCCCTATGACCAACATGATGACAAACAAAACAATGGCCATGAAAATAATTTGAAAACTTGAAAGCATTGGGCTACCTGATTGGCTTCTTTGATTTGCCTGCAAAACTTGCATCCTTCTTTCCTTGGACTAATATTTCATGATCTTTTTCAACCTTGAGTATAAGCTTCTCATGATTATCCTTTAAATAACCTAACTCAACCTTCAACGGATTACACTCTTCTTCTTTTGATGTTAAAATTGAAGTTGCAACCTCTAACTGATTCTTAAGATCCTGAATAAATATCTTATTTTCTTTTACTTCTATAGCCAACATAGAATCCAAGATACACACCTTTTTCTTAAGAGCCTCAACCATATATTTCAACTCTTGATTCTCCTTATTTAGCTGCTTGGCCATCTTATGCTTTTCTTTGATCTACCTTCAAGTTGTTAAACCCTTTCTGAAGGAACCTGCTCTGATACCAATTGTTAAGCATGGGATATACTGAGAGGGGGGGTGAATCAGTTATCATATATCTTATAAATATTTCCTTTATCCAAATTCCACTTAATCAAACATTCAAGATATGCAATAAAATGCAAACAATAAACATCACACAAGATAGAGAGAGACACTAGATATAGCATGGAAACCCAATGTGGTAAAAACCACAAAGAATAATCTCAAGTATATTAGTGAGAACAAACCCACATGAACACCATACCCCTTTGCTGAGTACCAACCTCAGCTACAATTCATGATCACCAACCCACAGGAGCTTCAAACCCCTTTGCTGAGCACCAACCTAGCTACTATTCATGAGCACCAACCCACAGGAGCACTAACCCCTTTGCCGAGCACCAACCCAGCAACAGTTCATGAGCACCAACCCACAGGAGCACCAACCCCTTTGTGTATACCACACACCTATCTCTCAATGTTGTTATCTCAACAAATGATAAATCAATACAACATCTCCTTCCTCTCTCTCACCTTTACTCTTCTAAGCTAGATATAACAAATACAAATCATATTCATCTCTCATAATTGCTCTTCTAAGATAGATATTACAATATCAAATCAACCTATTTCTCTCATATTACAAATGGCTTCTCAAGCCTTTATTTATAGCTTTCCAAATGACCTTTGGCCTTCCCCCTTTGTGACCTTTCAATCCTCATGGAAAATGGCACCAATATTGGATGACCCTTCATACTCAAGCCTTTGAAAGTCATGTGGTGACCCTTCATGACGAAAAATGTCCTTCCCACTTTTGTCCTTATCTTTGGTGACTTTTCATATTCCTCAAAATGTCCCTTCATGAGAAATTGTTCCCTTACTCTTTTGTCTTCACTTGGTGACTCTTGGTATTCCCCAAGATGACTCTTCATGGGAAAATGCGTCCCATCCTTCTTTTGTCTTTACCCCATGGCTCTTCAACTTCTCCACGGGCCCTTCTTTTGTCTCATATGCAACCAAAAATATATTTATTAATATTAAATAAATATTAACTCATATTAGCCAATATATATTTATTACAAACAACATTAAATGCAATGGGGCCTTTATCATCAATAATGCTAGACCTTTGACATCAATGACAATATTTCCAACAAAATGTTGAAGGATCCACTGTAGGATTATTCTACAAATTATCAGGGGAATCTACATGATATCCCATATAGATTGAGAAAATGTAAAGGGGGTCTAATAAGGAATGGAAAAATAAACTTTCTTACCCTTATCCTTTATGTGGGATTCGATCCTTGTGAGCACCTCCTATCCATCCATGGTATTTAGATAAAACTCCACATAATCCATCATTTTTTAGCCATAATTGAGGTTAAGGTAAGTCAAGTACTTCTACAAATGGGCTTAGATCATGATTTTCAATTCCAAATCATGTGACTCATCTCTATCTAATGTCAAAGAGTCTTATCCATCGACCATTTTTTCATATGAAAGGTAAATATTAGTACACATGGTTCTTGATGATGATTATGAGAGACAATCATGTCTTATGTTGGTGAATTACATAACATACAAAAATGCCTTCCAAAAATTTATAATTGATTTTAAAATATATAATATGACCTAGGAAATGATATGATAAGTGGATTTTATTCTTAAGGATGCCTATGAACCAAGTGATTGTGTCCTCTTAAAGATACCAGTAGTCTCTGATAGGATTCAGTGAATCTATGATTTCTTTTGATAGATGAGACATAGGGGCCTCATTGATCACATTGTATATAATTAGGTAGAAATATTTACAAATCTCTCAAATATTATTTTTTTATTGTTGGCCATATGGTTTTTATAAAACTACATGGACCATAGGTCCATTGGGAACCCATGCAAGAAAGGCAGAGGGATTGAAAGTGAGTGTTTAATAGACTTCATCTATGAGATATATCATCATGTAAAAATTGTCCACCTAATCATGTATATACTATGGATCTAACAACTTTAAAATTAACCATGCCTCTTAGGTTGGGGAATTTGGAACCATCTAAGATCATATGAAGTAGGGACACCTACTGTTCTTTGATGTTAAGTCAATTTGGGGACCCAAACAACCAACTCAATAATATCATGTTAATTTAGACCCCCTCCTTTAAGGTGATAATTGTGTATGCATTCACATCCTCTTTAATAACCCATTTAGTGTTTGATTTGTCTACCTAGTACTATAGGACATTGTAGATTTAAAAGGTGTTAGTTCAGGTCTTCACCACCATTGATCCATACAAAAAGTAAGGTTTGGGAAATTTTAGTAAGCCTTGAATTCTATGTCCAAAATGTTGGAAATATGGCACCAAGAGCTAGTTAAGAAGACCCACTATGAACACCATCCTACACTTGCTTGGTATTGAGGATTAGATTGTGAAATAAGTCAAGACAAGGGAGCAATTTAGGATTGGCCATGGCTTTGTATAGGCTACACTTATATTATTCTCATAAGGCATCTTCAAACTCAATTTCATCATCATCAATAATTTATTATTTGGGCACCATGTCAATGGCCTTGAATATTTTTTTATAGTGATTAAATTTAGTCAAACCATATAGGAACATAGTGTCCCTATACTCAGGCTCAACCTTAGGGTTTAAAGAGGAAGTGACCATTGATGTGTGTTGAAATTTGGTGAAAAAGACATAGTTGAAAGATAAGGTAGTGAAATCAAGAAGGTGGAATCAAAAAGTAAGGAGGTCAAATTTAGAATCTCATAAATATAATAACTAATGATCTTTCCTTAGAATAGTTATATAAATTTACATTCATCCCCCTATGTTAGTGGAATTTTTCTAATCATCCATTATGGATTGAAGTTTAAGTAGGTGGTTTAATAATTGACTTGATTGACCAATCTATAATAAAATTTGGAGTATATGGCTACATGCCATTTACTAGATCCATTAAAGGCAATACAACATTTTTAACATGTCCAATCACAGTCTAATTCCCCACTTCATTAATGTCCAAAGTGGGGTAGGTGTATATACAATTCACCATTAAATCCTCCTGGGAGTTTAAATTTTGAACTATTTATCACATCCTAATTGGTCTTCACATTAACATTTGAGACCCAAACACAACTCAACATTATTTGTTATATCCTTGGGGGAAGATGAGATGTCAATTGGTGACACATAATGTCATTTGATTAGGTTCTTATGGTTCTACCTATAATTCACTCTATCATTTTTGGGACCTTTAGGGGACCCACCTACTAAACTATTTGCTTATGCCACATGCTCATCGATATCTATAAAATTATAACATCCTTGTCATACTTGGAGACTAATATTTCTGATTACAAGCCACATGGCTCTCCCTTATTCCATTAGGATATCCTAGGTTCTAACATCTTTATTAGGTTGGTAGATTTATAATTATGATAATGGAGAGATCTTCATTAGTTTAATTTAGGCACTAATATTATTTAAGGCACATGAAATAATTTTATTTAATTAGTCTCTCTCAGGTGATGACATCTATGTCAAGACTAGGAGACTGACCAATATATCACTAGTTGACATGGAATTCATAGGCTGGACCTATCTCTCCTAAGATTTGACATCTTTATTAGGTTTAGGATACACAACATTCTTCTTTTGGCATGAGGTGATTGGTTGGATCACTGATGGTGTCTGACCTAGGGCAACATGGTGCTTCTAGATTATAGCAGGCCCTCGTAAGATGTGACATCTCTATCAAAAATTTAAGAGATTAACACATCTAAAAATAGACTTTTTGGATCTCATTAATTACATTAGGACCTTATAGGATCTAGCATCTCTATCAGACTAGGAGATTGATAAGTGTGACAACAACCACATGGCACTTTATTATTGTGAGACCTTTGAATACCCCTCAGTGTAATATCCTAAATATACACAATACTAAGACTTAGACACATTGAATACCCTATATAAAACATATAAAACCACTAAGTTAAAGTTCAAGGAAAAATTATAAATTAATTGCTTACCTATCTACTATCTAGGCTACATAATACCACATGGGGCTCTAAGGTCAGATACACTAGGAATAGGAATGAGACTCTAGGAAATTTTGAGTAAGGGAAAACCTAAAAAAATATCATGTTTAACATTCAAGTAAATATTTCCCACCCTTACGATATAATATGGACAAGATTTGAATTGGTATGTTTCATAAACTAACTAGGTATGCTAGTTAGATCAACTTGTCATTATACACATCATTTACTTGGGGAGAAAAAGAAAGAACCAGGGTGACTTGGGATTTTAGAGTCTTGGTATAGGAAAAACAAATAAAAATGTAATAAAATATTTGGGAACAAGTCCACAAGTTTTTCATAAGAGGGGTCCCCTATCTCTCATGAAAAGGGGGCACAATGGTGACAATAAATGGTGACTTCTATGGGGAAAATGGTGAAAAGAACTTATAACCCACCATGTTAATCCTTTATTCTTGTATAAAATGAAGACTAAAAAATATATATTTAGACATATCATACAATAAAACACTAAATTCATGTGATAATAAGTGACATATTATTCCATTACCCTATATAATACCACTAGTGTGTGTAAGGAGTAATTTTTTAATTAACTTATCCATTCATGGACTTCATTCAAGTAATTGAGGTCATACTAGGCATCATATTTATTCAGGGGAATTAATGATCTCAGGGATTAGAGGGGAATAATGTGGTTATTGATCTACTACCATCTGGGTGTATACATCCCTAATAAAGATACATCTAGTCCCATTCAAGGTCTTTCTCCACTTCCAATTGGGCTGAAAAGCTATGATGGAGATTTCTTGAATAACCTTTTTGAGGAATACTCAAAATTTATTTATTTCATGTTTTTTATGTCTTATTTCAAGGTTCCTTGTGAATATATTTATCAATCTTTGTGCAGTTAGGGATTGAGACCAAGACATGGATGATAGGATAAAGAAGAATCTTTGAATATTTAATCAACCTTTGATTACCTTTAATGGACCCATTTTTTACAAGATGTTATATATTAAGTGCATCTTGGTGGCCTCTATTGGCATGTAATAAATTCTAAAATAAACTTGCTTTAGTGAGAATCATTGGCCATTACAATCTCAAATGTAAATAACTCACTCACCATCTATGGTATTTTGGGATAAAAAACCCAACTTTGGTTCCTTGTATTTTGACAATGATTTCTAATATTTGGTCATCACTCATAATGGTTACATAATTATTTTTTTATTAAGATTCCTCATTTTATCAACTTCAATAAAGGGTCTAATTCAAGGTAGGTGAATGCTACAAGGACACAAACAAAAAAATGCAACAAAGTAATAAGGAAATGAAGCACACAATAGGAAAATTAAACATAAAATTAAAATAAACTAATCTAATGTATACATATACTCATCAAGTCTATTATGAAATTACACTAGATGAGGAAGTTAAGAAGTATTAATATAATAACTATCCATTTATTAGGAGTTGTAAGTTATTGCCTTCTAGGTCCTTAAGTTTAAAGGCATTTTGGCCTAGGATTTTTGATATATGATAGGTGCTAATCTAAAAAGGATCAAAATCCAAGTGTTGGCATTTATTTTTTTGGGATTTATCCCACATTAATACTAGATCAAAGATCCTATAAGTTTTAATTTTAACCCTTTTATCAAAACCATCATTTGATGTTACCCTAATTGCTTTTGAAATTTAACAAAGCTTCCTTCATCTTAGGCTTCCTGTAACTAAATGATATCCAAGAGATAAGAATTCACTTTTTCATATAGTTACATGAGTTACTGCATGAATCTATATGTTAGTAGTCTGAGTGTGATAAAAATTATTAGATTCAATCCATATACTAAAAGGAAAGGAGACATTTTGAGGGCCTATTTATACCTAGTGTAGTCATCCCATAGATTAAAATTTAGTAATGAGTGCCACTCTTATGGATTTTATCCTATAGGTTTATTAATAGAATCTATTATATTTTTATTGGTGGATTTTGTCTATCTATTTTATTTGGGATAGTGATTGGATGAGAATAACAATGTGATACCATTATCATAATCCTTTTCTATGAATTTTTTGGATTGAAAGGAAAAACCATTATCACATACTAGAGATAGTGGGACCCTAAAATGGGTGGTTATAACATTCTACATGAATTTGTGACATCAGTAGTGGTGTTTCCTTTTATAGTTACTATCTTTGATCACCTTGTTAAATAGTCTATGGCCAAGCATTGAAAAATAGTTTTTATTGAAAAAATAGTTATCTAAATGTAACCTTGTAAAACCAAATTAGATCCACATGAATTTATATGAACATGAAAAGGTCTAATTTAATGTATTAAATTTTTGAACTAATTAATCACTTCAAACCATATTTTATGTCTTAAATCAAGGTTCAAACATTTTCATACCAAATACATATCTTCAAAATGCAAGAATAAATTTATGGACATTTAATGAGCTAGGGTTTATAACCCCAATTAAATCTACTCCTGATTGAATAAATGGTGTCAACTCCACCATGGTTTGAAGTCTAATCACCACATGGGTTTCCCTCTTAGCAAGGGCTTAGAACTAGTCACAAATGTAGACATGAAAATGAACATATTTAAATAAAATAGGATAGTATTATCCCTCTTGAAGTACTTTTTGTGCTATGGCATTTATAATAGGGTGTCTAAATCCCAATTTATCATGGAAACTTTCCATCACTTCCTTGGATTTATCTAGGGAAAGACATCTAAGGTATATTCCCTCATTGTTCTTTCTAAAGAGAATTCCCTTCTTCATCATATACTATGTAGCTCTAAATTAGAGATATATCTTTTATGTATGGGTGAGTCTGGGTAGTGCATTCTCATAGAGAATAAAATGTACAATCAGAGCATACCAATTTAGTTATATCCTCAGATCTTGATCATTTGTATGTATAATTATTCATGGGTTTATCTCATTTATGATACAGGTGAGTTCCTATCCTTGACCACATTGGTTAGTTTGATATCCAAGTCATACTCCTTCAACTTCACAATTCATTTGCCTCAACATTTATTGAACTCATTATTCCCTAATATTTAATTTATGGTTAGGATGAAGATGATAGTATGCATGTCATTCCAGAGAATAAAGTTTCTTAAATTTATTCAATACTTTGACTAGGACATAAACATGTTAATCGAGAGTATAATATCTTGGTTCAATGTCTTTGAGATTGGTGCTCATGAAAGCAATACGATGTTATTATATATTCAAAATATGGGTGAGGTGGGAAAAAATGGTGTGTTTGGAAGAAAAAGGGTAGAGATATAAATATTACATATAGTCTCAGCTAATGAGAACTAGGGCTTTCATAAGCGTGTCCTTAATTTCATATAAATTCTTATTTGATTCTAAATGTCATTCTTACTTTGAATTTGGTTTCAACATAATTTTCAAAGGTTTTACAATTTTAATAAATCTAGAAATGAATTTACAAATAAAATTGATTTTCCCAAACAAAGATTTTAACTCTTTCTTGCTCTAAGGTAGAGAAAATTTATAAATCACATTAGTTCTTTATAGATAAATAGTAATACCTTATTTGGTGATGATATGATTGATAATTTTACCTTTGTTAATACCAAACACACTATTATTTGGATTTAGGTAAATACCATTCCTTTTGTACCTTTTGAAAACTTTATCCAAGTGGCATATGTGATTTGACCTATACTTTAGAAACATAGTCAAGTCATCTATATGAATTATTGTGCACTTGAAAATTAGTCCTTTAAATCAAGGTCCTTCTCTTTTAAATCTTTCACCATAATTGATTAACCAAAGGGCATTTATTTATAAGTGAATGTTCCTGATTTAGTGTTGAATATGGTTTTAGCCTGGTCTTTTGAAATTACCAAGACTTGGTTATATCCTGAAAATCCATATATAAAGGACATCATCTATGACCAAATAATCATTTGGATTACTTCATCAAAGGAATGTAGTGGTTATATGTCTTTTCATGAATCTTAGTTAAAATTATTTAAGTCTACACATAGGTGGATTTCTCTATTTTTCTTTCACATGGGCACTAGGTTAACCACCTAGGTAAAATGGTGAACCAAGAAAATTATACTAGTAGTGAGTAATTTAAGGACCTCTTTGTGTATTAAGGGTTATTAATAAAGCTTATCAGTATATTCCTCAATCTAAATAGTCTCTATTATGGATTTAAGGGGATAGTATGTGTCACATCCTGATTTCTCACTAAGCTAATTTACCTAATTATACATGGATTATTATGGTTGGTAAATTGATTAATTACTTTATAAATAATTTGTAAATCATATGTTGTTATGGGATAATTTTATGTTACTTTTATTACATGATTACATTGAGATGAGTTAGCTATATTTATATATACTATACATTATTTTTAAATTGATTAGTTGTTATAGCAGTATTTTATGATATATATCATGATGTTACAGGATAACTACCTTCTTGTTGTGAGTTGGATGCAGGAGAGATTCATCCCTTAGAGCATGACAGAGAGAAAAAATCATCAAAGAGTATGGTGTATATGGAGTTTTGGGGGTGACATAGGAATTACTAGAACCCATGCACACACCACATTAGATAGTACTCATTTTATGCATTATTTGAATTATTAACTTTAGTATGTTTTTGATGTTATCTGCCTTTAGATAATTCATTATTTGTGTTAGTTGTGATTTATTTTAGTTTAAATCCTAAGTGGAATTAATATTTTATGATTAAATTATGGATATTATACATATATTTAGTAAATAATATTTTTGTATTATTATGTTTTGTTACTATATGCATGATTGTTAATGTTTTACGAGAATATAAATTTGTATGAATAGTATCGAGTTACTACTATCTATAGTGTAATCATAATGTATTTATAATGTTTTATAATATTATATGTTTATCATATGATATTTGGGAAATATCATTATATGGCTTAAATTCCTTAATATATATATATAACAAAAAATATTGGATACTCTTTATAACATAGTAATAACAATGATTTCATTTTTATAATACCATTATGTTTAGTATAGTATTTGTGTGATTTACCATTTTAGATAAAATAATATAATTGAATTTATATTAGACACATTATTATTAAATTCATGATATTGTTTATCTTTACTATGTTATTAAAAATATTGCATTATATCCTAAGACTATCCTGTGAACTAAACCTAGTCATTATTTTGAATTCATAGTTAATAGTGTTTTTGAAAGTGTTAGTTATCATTGATAATTAATGTTAATAGTGTAATTTTGAGAGGTGGTACATGCGCATGTAATGTAAATATATCATTTAGGATTTTATATATTAAAATAATGATTAAGGAATTTGGATAAATTTTGAGAGAAATTTGGGTTTTTTTATTTGAGTCAAAATGAAGATAACTAGGATTAGTTTCATTTTTTAATGGATAATTTGGGTTATGAATGGATAAATATGAGCTTCATGCTAATATTTACATTAAAACATGAATGATAAAGGTATATTATAAAATAATGATGAGGGGAGTGGGAGAAGAGAGAGCAGAGCAAAGGAAAGAAGGATCTTTTAGTTCTTATAGTTCCAATTAGAACATTTTATAAGGTTGGTGATGTATGTATTTAATGTTTTAATTAGGTAAATCCTATGTGTATATTTTACTCTATGTTTTTATACTTAATATAAATTTTAATATTGATATAAGTTTAGCCCTTTGGATGCCTCAACCATCTACAAAACTAAACCTTTATCCCCTAAATCCTTATGGAATGCCAAGAAATTATGTGTTTGAGTAAATTTTATATAGTTAAATGCATTTATTTATTTGTGATGGATAAATACCCTATCTTAATAAATATACAACCCTGGGTACATGGTTTTGATATACATAATAAATGAGTTTTGTTTAGAAACTGTATTGTAGATATACACTTAGATTTATATCTCAAAATTATGATTATATATATCTAATACATATGAATATGTATATTTTAAATTATTATGGGTATAAACATGAATTATTTATTAATTTGATGAGTGAATGGGTTTATATAGACATTTTATGTATTATTTACTATGAAGTTCATCTAGGGTTAGTGAATATATATATATATATATGGGGACTGTGTACATTTTTCATTTAAAATAGTGAAATTATTTATTTATGAACAAACATTATGTACCATTCAAACCATGAAAATTTATGTATGATCTATGTATGTATTTTTTACAAAAAACCATGGAATTATATACACATGGACTATTTACTTTTATATATAAATAGTGAGATAAAATAAGTATAAATGGTGTATATATTTTTTATTCAAATGATGAACATATGTATATCAATATTATGTATAATTTTTTATTCAAAGTATGAAAAAATGTATATTAAGACTGTGTGCATAATCATGTTAAACCTAGTTTGATAAGCTAAGTTTAAATCAATTAGATATGCATGTTTTGAGGAATAGGACATAACTATCCCAAAATGATATAGTGAGTAGTTAAAGTCATATACCCATCTTTTTTCATAATATATATAAGTTTTTTTTATGATAAATGACAATTATTAAAGTTTAGGTATTTGATAGCATATACAAATAGTGGTTATTAGTATCTATTTAATAACTATATTACTGGGATCTTGTATTCATGTTATTTTATTCATGAGACTTGTGTTTTGTTATCTAGCTTAAAACTTGCATGGAAATCAATAACATATCTATATGTATCTGAGACGCTAATATATATAGTAAGTTGATAGGTCTGATGTTTGAAAAAGACATAAGTTAATATGTTTGAATTGAGCATAGACTATAAAATTTTAAATTCTTATAAAGATTGTGTAATGGTTATATAGTTCATAATGAATTTGAGTTAGAGTTGACTTGAGAAACTTGAAATGATATATAAACCAAATGATCAAAATAAGGGAAAATAGGGATTGGGAATGTTGAGACCCTATGTTAGATATGATTTATATTTAATGACTAGTTAAGTTAAATGAATTGCTTAAATCATAAGAAGTTATTAATAGAAAATAAAACATGTTTGTTAGTATAACAAAACTATAATTATATATGTGGACATATTTATTAAGAAGTTCATAGTATGCATGTATTTGATGATGACAATATATATGAAATATATGTTAATGATGACTTAGGTACTTGTATACATACATGTATTATATTTTTACATTGAAATGTGTGCCTATAATTATAGTTTACTTATTGTTAAATTATGTCATAAATTTTTTGAGGGATATGACACTATAATTATATGTATATCCTCCCAAAAGTGCAAGTTGTATAAATGAAAGATTGAGTTTCATGTGAGAAAATACTTTGTTATGTAATATTTAATCTTTGAAATTATTATGAATGGATACATGTAATTGAGTAATGTGTACATAAAAATAAATATATGATGATATTGTTTTTGTCATAGAATTAAATACATTTGAATTTAATTACAAAAATTAGAAACATGTAGTTCTAAGTATATAGTTATTTTAGCTGGTATAGACTGTATTTATTTATGTTTATTACTTATGTGATAAAATATATAGTTGAGATTTATTACATGCATTTGATAGACTAAATGTGTGTTTTTTAATTATTATTGTATATATCATGTTTTATGCTTGCTATTACTAATTAATCTTTTTGAATCTATTGGTTATATATTATATTAACCAAATCTTGCATTGTTGGTATTATCTAAGCAATGAGATAGACTTCACTAGCTTACTTAGCATCACCAATACCAGATGAATGTAATCTGATTAAGTGGTGTGTATGAATTTGACTATTGTTAGAGATCAATAACTATTTTAAAAATATGTATAAATTAATATTTATTTAAATAGTTGTGTATGATTTTCATGTTTTTGCGATATCATGTTAAAATGTATTTTTTATGGTACACATCATGTATTAGATATCTTATAGCACATAGGTAATAGCTTGTCTCTTTGGAGTATCACACCATCACTATCTACCCATGTATGAAGGGAGGACCATTCCATAATTATGGGATTTTGTGGGGGATCGATGGTTTGTTTTTGGTGGGGGAAAATGCTTGAATGATGCTCTCCCTCCCCACAATAGTACTTATTCAAAGACTACACTTGAGATCATCAAAGATCTTAGAGTTCCTAAGACTCATGCTATGTGAAGTTTTATATCTTGTATTATACTTATTATATAAAAATTATTCTTGATGGAAATGTATTAATTACTCATTAGACTTTGAAAACAATGGTTTTATTATTGTACCATTTATGGCTGGAAATATGTAATTACTTTCTTATGTAGTTATGTTTTATTTCATATGATGTTAGTGATTAGTAACTTATAGATGTTACATGTTTATTTTATGGTTAAAATACTTAATGTTTTATAGGGCCACTAATTAGATACTTTTGCTAAAATATAATGAAATAATATGAGGGTTTTTTTTTTTAAAAATATTACATAATTCTAGTAAACCCCAATGGGAATGTTACATTGTGGTATTAGAGCTATTGCTCAAAATCTAGGATTTTATGAGTCCATTAATGTTTTCACATCCTCATGTTAAAATAAAGTATAATGGTGAAATTTATAGAATTTTTAGAGGATCCTTCAAATGTCAATAAAAATATCCCTCTATTTTATCCTAACCAGTTTGTCACTAAGTGTGTAATAAAGTTGGTTCAAATTTTTATAGCCATGAATGAAACTAGGGACTAAAATTGTAGCCTTGTAATATGAAATTCATTGATATGAGGAGGAACCCCATTAGGATGTACCTAAAGGTCATCCTGCTAAGTAGGAAATCCATTAAGAGCAAAGACATGAGGAAGTGTCTTAGGATATGAGAACACATGTAGCTATAGAATTGGTTAGAGATATGAAAAAGATAAATCCACATAAGTTTGATGAAATAATTATGGGAGATGGAGGTGAACCATTTTTTATTAATATATAGAAGTATTTTGAGACTTGAAACTACTCTAAGGTCATAAAAGAAGTCTAGGAAGCATACCAGTTGGTTGGAAAAGCAACTATGTGGTGGGCCAACAAGAAGTTGAAAATGAACCTTAACTCAACCACCATTACATGGGAGTATTCTATGACACTATTAAAATCATGGTGGATTCCATAGTTATATTTTTCTATAATCTTATAGATTTTTAGAATCTAAATCAAAAAGACATATCGGTGAATGAGTACTATGAATAATTCACTAAAATTTTGAAATATGTACCTCAATATTAGGTAGATGAGAGGTTCAATATTAACATCATCATGGGATTAAAGCCCTATATTGGTGGAGAGGTGGACATTCATGGACCATACATCATGGACCAAGTCTTTGAGAAAGTAGTCAAATAGGAATATAAATTGAAATTTATTGATTAGATTAGAGACAAGTTTAAGTAAAAGTTTTGAAGTTCTAAGACAAATTTTAAAAATAATAAATAGAAGAAAAGGAGTGTAGACTTAAAGAGTTAGTTCAAGAGTTAATGTACTAGATAAAATAGTGGTTCAGGTAATAAGAAACTAGGTAATGGTTTCAAAGGTAGTTTCAAGGGAAACTAATAGTTTAACAAAAAGGGAACACCTAGAGGTTGCTTCATTTGTGGGAGTGACCATTTTTATCATTAGTGTACCCATGATAAGTAAAGTAAAAAAGGTTATTCTCCTTAGAAAGGAATGTTTCAACAATGTATTCACATGATAGTTGATAATCATGAAGTTGAATTCCAAGATTCACACATACAATTATTAGGTATTTTATTCAAACATCCTATTTACATTTTGATATATACATGGGCTAGAGAATGTTTTATAGCTCCTATAATTATAAATAAGTTATCTATAAAATTTGGAGTAATTGAAAATGCATGTTTGGTATAATACGGTAATGATTTAAAAGTCAAATTTGATTAGTGTTTAGCAAAATCATAGATTAGGTTCATTGAATTCACAATAGTAGTGGATATTTATATAACAACATAAGTATCATATGATGTGATCCTAATATTTAAATGGCTTGTGAAGCATAAATATAATGTTGAATACTATGTGAAGAAGGTTGAATGTCTAGATAATTTTGAAAATTAGACACAAATTCAAGGTGAGAAAAGAGAGTTGAGTCTTATGAAAATTTTCGTAATATAATTAAGTATTAAGGAAAATGATTCTAGACATTTATCATAAAGATAAATAAAATGGAAGAATCTAAAGAACCATACCTTAACGATTACCCTTTTCTTAGGAATTTTCATGATGTGTTTCCAAAGGAATTGTAAGGATTTCTTCCTAAACATGAGTTTAATTTCTCTATAGATATCATACCTAGATTAGAACCTCAATATAAGGCACCATATAAAATGATACTCACTAAATTGGTCAAATTGAAGGATCAACTCTAGGAGATGTTATCTAAAGGGTTGATAAAATAAAGTGTGTTACCACGGGGTACACTAGTTATCTTCATTAAGAATAAGGATGATACTCTTTGACTTTGTATTGATTATAGAATGTTAAATAAAGTAACTATAAAAAATAGATATCCACTACCTCGTATAGATTATATTTTTTATCAGATGTGAGGAGAAATGGTATTTTATAATATTCATCTTAGATAAGGATATAATCAGTTATAAATGATGAGGATATTTATAAAATGGTGTGTATAACTTGATATGGGTAGTACAAGTTTATAGTGATACCATTTGGGTTGATAAATGCTCTTGTAGCATTCATGAATATCATGAACAGTGTATTTAAAGATTATCTAGATCATTTTATTTTGGTCTTTTTATATGACATTATTATATATTCTAAATATGAAGAAGAGCATCTTCAACATCTGAAACTAGTTTTACAACATTTACAGAAGCACGAGTTGTATGAAAATTTATCCAAGTGTGCATTTTTCCAAAAGAAAGTGAAATATCTACGACATATTACATATGAAAATGGTATTTCAATAGATCCAAAAAATTTAAGAGCCATTATGGAGTGGATAACACCAAATTTTGTCCAATAGGTAACGCATTTCATGGGATTAATAAGTTATTATAAGAAATTTGTTTTGAATGTTTCTAAAATAACTAATCCAATTACCCCTTTGTAGCATAATGATCAAAGTTTTATCTAGTCATATAAGTGTGAAGTAGATTATTAGGAATTGAAAAGGAAGCTTACCTCAACACTAGTGCTAAGATATCTTGATCGTAATAGTAATGTTTTAGTGATCAATGATGCATTAGGAGACGGACTAGGAAGAGTCCTTATGTAGGATAGTGCAGTGGCAACCTATGAATCAAGGAAATTGAAAGCATATAAGGTGAACTATGCCCATCATTACCTATAACATGTAGTGATTATTCATGATTTACAAATTTTGAGGCATTATTTTTTTGGAAAACCATTTGAGGTCAATATTGATAACTTGGAACTCAAGTACATCTTCACCCAACTAAATCTAAATCTCATTAGAGATATTGGTTAGAGTTTTATGTTGATTATGATTTCAATATGAAGTATATCAAAGGAAATGAAAATAGATTAGTTTATTCCTTAAGCCATAAGTGGTACATATAATTTGTGGCTAATATCAAGAGTAATTTAAAAGATCAAGATTCAAATTCTCACCACCAGATGAATTATATGATTACTTCAGGAAAGTGTTGTCTAAGAATAATTAGAATCCTATGTATAAATGATACAAAATAGAGATTGATGATATTTTATGATACAATATAAGGATGTATGTAATATATATGGAGAATATAAGGAGTGTAGTTCTAAAGGAACTACATAATTCTCCATATTTAGGACATCTAAGAGTAACCAATCTTATTATAGAACTTAGACCACTTTATATATTGAAGGGAATCAATAAAGATGTAGTGGACTTTGTGTCACATTTTCTAGAATATCAACATGTGAAACCTAAACATGTGCATCTAGATAACTTATTTTAACCACATGACATACCCGAATAGAAATGGTAGGTGATCCATATCGACTTTTCCCAAGGTTTACCATAGTCATATAATAGGCATGACATGATCTTGGTTGTAGTTGATAAACTAACCATGGTATCTCATTTTATATCAAGTAATTTGATAGATGATGCACCTATTACTGTGAAGATGTTAATAAATGAATTGTATTGATTGCATGGATTTATGGGTAATATAATTTTATATTATGATTTGATGATGAATTATAGGTTTTGGTTAACTCTAAATTCATCTTTAGGTATGTAATTAAACTTTAGCACTACATATCACCCATAGAAAAATGGTCAAAATGAATAAGTTAATCAGGTGCTAAAGGACCTCATTTGTATGTATTTCATGGATACAAAATACAAGTGGGAAGAACACCTTTCATTGGTTTATTTTTCCTATAATAACTCATACCAATTATCTTTGAATATGGCACCATTTAAAGCATTGTATGGAAGAAGTCATAGGACACTAATTAATTGGGACAGTTTGGAAGATAGGGTAGTCTTTGGACTTTATATTCTTTCATAAATGGAAGATAAATTCAGCTCAATCAAGAAAATATTAGTCAAGGCCAATGATAGGTATAAGAGTTACTTTGATCTAAAGAGAAAAACTAGGTAGTTTTCAATAGGTGATAAAGTGTTCTTGTGGTTTAAACCATAGAATATCTCAATTAAATTTGGGAAGTCAACAAAATTTTCACCAAGATATGTGGGACTCTTCTAGGTTTTAGAAGTGGTCAATATTGTAGCATATAGGATTGCTTTGCCACCATCCCTAGCTTTATTACATAATTTATTCCATGTATCTTATCTTTAAAAGGATATAGTTGATCCTTCACATGTGTTGGATTTGAATGCTCTATAAGTTTTAGATCCTAGGGGATTTATGGTAGAACCAATCAGAGTAATTGACACTCATAAAATTCATTTGCATAATAGATAAGTGTCACAATGTAAGGTCTTATGTTACTAGTACTTTAAGGATAGTGCTAATTATGAGGACTACGATGAGTTATACATGATATTTCCACGTGTGTTTATTTTATTTGATGCTTCATACTATGTTACTTTTTGCTAAATAATGTTTTTTTTTATAAATAGTATTTGAATAAGTTTTGTCAAGATGATGACCAACTTTAAGGGGAATGATGTCACATCCTAATTTCTTACTAAGCTAATTTAATTGATTATTTATGGATTATTATGATTAGTAAATTGATTGATTACTTTTTAACTAGGCTATAAGTCATATGTTGTTATGGGGAAATTGTATGTTACTTTGATTACATGATTACATTGCTATGAGTTAATTTTATTTGTATATATTTTACATTATGGTTATGTTGATTAGTTATTATAATAGTATTTTATGATATATATCATGATGTTAAAATCTAGCTATGTTCTTCTCATGAGTTAGATGTAGGAGAGATTCATCCCTCAGAGCATGACAAAGGGAGAACATCATCATATAAGATAGCTTAAATGGAGGTATTTGGGGATGATAGAGGAATGATTAGAACCCCATTCACACACCACATTAGATATTAATCATTTTATGCATTGTTTGAATTGTTAGCTTTAGTACATTTTTTATGTTATCTTCATTTAGATAATTGATTGTGCATTAATTATGATTTAATTTATTTTAATTCTTATGTCAAATAAAATTTGTGTGATTGTATAATGTCTATTATACATATATTTAGTGTATAATGTTATTGTATGATTATGTCATGTTACTGAACTCATGATTGTTAATATTTTATGAGAACATAAATATATGTGAATAGTATCTGGTTACTACTATCTATACTCTAACCATAATGTATTTATAATGTTTTAGAACATTAGTTTGTTATAATATGATATTCGGTAAATATTACTATATGTCTTGAAATCCTTAATATATATAGATAACAAAAGACATTGGATATTCTATATAACATAGTAATAACAATAATTTCATTGTTATAATACCATTATGTTTCGTATAGTAGTTGTATGATTTACCATTTTAGATTAAAAAATATATTTTAATTTATATTAGTCATATTATTATTAAATTAATGATATTATTTATCTTTACTAAGTTATTTCAAAGATTGCATTATATCCTAAGTCTATCCTATGAACTAAACCTAGTCATTATTTGGAATGCATAGTAAATAGTGATGTTTTAAGTGTTAGTTATCATTCAAAAATAATATTAATAGTGTAGTTTTGAGAGGTGGTACATGGGCATGTAATGTAAATATATCATGTAGGATTTTATAGATTAAAATAATGATTAAGGAATTTTGGGAATCTTTGAGAGAAATTAGGGTTTTTTTGGTTGAGTCATAATTAAGCTAATTGGGATTAGTTTCAGTCTGAAATGGATATTTTGGTTTATGCATTGAGAAATATGAGGTTCATTCTAACAATTGCATGCAAGCATGAATGAAAAAGATAGATATAAAAATAATGATAAGAGGGGAGTGGGATAAGAGTATGGCATGGCACAAAGAGGAGAAGAGAGAGAAGAGTGAAGGAGAAAAGGATTTTCTAGTTCATAAAGTTGTAACTGAAAGATTTTATAATTTTGGTGTTGTATTTAATTAATGTTTAAATCAAGAAATGCCCATGTATATTTTCCTCTTAGGGTTTTGGAATTAATCTATATTTAAATATTGATATAGGTTTAGCCTTAGGGATGGCTCAACCATCCATATAAATAAACCTCTATCCCCTAAATCCCTATAGAATGCCAAAAAAGTTTATGTTTGAGTGAATTTGATAGGGTTAAATGGTTATATTTATTTGTGATTGTAAAATTCCTTATCTTAAGAAATATATAACCCTAGGTAGATGGTTTTGATATACATAATAATTGAGATTTGTTTAGAAATTGTATTATATATTTACTTAGTTATATTTATATCTCAAAATTTTGAGTATATCTAGGTAATACACATGACTTTATATATTTTGAATTATTAGGAGTATAGACATGAAGTTTACATTAATTTGATGAGTGAATAGATCTATATAGACATTATATTTATTATTTACTATGAATTTCATCTAGGGTTATCAAATATATATACGGGGATTGTGTTCATTTGCCATTTAAAATAGAAAAATTATTTATGTATGAACTAAGGTTATGTGTCAATAAAACCATGGAAATATATGTATGGTCTTTGTATGTATTTGTTATATAAAACCATGGAATTATATACCCAAGGATTGTGTACTTTTGTTATTTAAATAGTGAGAACAAATAAGTATAAATGATGGATTTATTTGTTATTGAAACTATGAGCATATGTATATCATGACTATGTGCATATTCATATAGAACCTAGTTTGATAAGCTAAGTATAAATCAATAAGCTATGCTTGGGTTGAGGGATGGGACATAACTATCCTAGAATGATATAGTGAGTAGTTGAATTCCTATACCCAATCCATTTTCATTATATATATATATATATATATATATATATATATATATATATATATATATATATATATATATATAAGTTAATGTTATGAAGTTGACTATTATTAAATTTTAGGTATATGATAGCTTATAATAGTAGTGGTTATTATCATCAATTTCGTAACTATATTACTAGGATCTTGTATTCATATTATTCTGATCATGGGAATTTTGTTTTGTTATTTAGTTCAAAACTTGTGTCAAAATCAATAATGTATCTATATATACATGAGTCATTAATATATTTAGTAAGTTGACAAGTCCAATCTTGGAACAATGTATAAGTTAATATTTTTAAATTGGGCATAGACTATACATGTCTAAATGTTTTTAAATACTGTGTAATGATTATATAATTAATTACAAATTTGAGTTAGAGTTGACTTGAGTTAGATGACACTTAAGAAAATCAAGATGATATATAAACCAAATGATTTAAATAGGGGGAAATAGGGATTGGGAATGTTGAGACCCTATGTTAGATATTAATTTTTAATTAGTGAATAATTAAGTTCAATTGTATATTTGAATCATAAGAAGTTCTTAATATAAAATAGAACATAATTTTTAGTATAAAAGAACATTAATTGTATATGTGGACATATATATTAGGTAGTTCATAGTATGCATGTATTTGGTGAGGAGCATATATATGAAATATATGTATATGAGGACTTAGGTACTCATATACATACACACATGTGTGCACATGAACACACATGTGCATGCGTAAAAACACACACACACACACACACACACACACACACACACATTACATTTTTACATTAGGATATGTGCCTATAATTATAGTTTATTGAATGTTGGATTAAGTCATATAAATTCTAAGGGATATGACTCTATCATTATATACATGGCCTCCCAAAATTACATCAAGTTAAATAAATTAAGTATTAAGTTGTATGTGAGAAAAGAGTTTGTTATGTGATATTTGATCTCTGAAATATTTATGATTGGCTACTTGTAATTGTGTAATGTGTAAAAAGAAAATAGACCATGATATTGTTGTTGTCATAGAATGTACTACATTTTAATTTAGTTATGAAAGTTAGAAACATGTAGTCTAAGTATATAATTATACTTGGTTGGTGTAAACTATATTTTTTTATGTTTATTAGTTATGTGATAAAAAAATATAGTTGAGATTCATTCCAAACATTTTACAAAGTAAATGTATGTATTATTTATTACTCTAATATATAGCATATTTTATGTTTGCTAGTAGGAAGTAATCTTTTTGAATCTATTGGTTATATATTATATTAACCAAATATCACATTGTTGGTAATAACTAAGAAGTGATATGGACTTTAGTAAATTAATTAGCATCACCAATACCAGATGAAGATAATATGATCAAGTAGTGTGATGAATTTGACTAATCCTAGAGATTAATAACTATTTGAAAACTTTGGCCAAATTAATGTTTAATTAAACATTTTTATTTCATATTTAAGATTTACATTTTTGTGTGATATCATGTTATAATGTATTTTATTTATGGTACACATCATGTATTAGATATCTTATAGAACACATGTACTAACTTGTCTCTCTGGATTTTTGCACCATCACTATCTACCCATCTATGAAGGAAGGGTCATTCCATGATTCAGGGATTTCACAAGGGATTTATGGTCCATGGTTGGTGGGGAAAAGTTCTTAAATGATGCTATCGCTCCCCACAATAGTACTTAGTTAGAGACTACACTTGAAATTATAAAATATACTAGGGTTCATGAGACTCATGTTCTTTGGAGCCTTATATCTTGTATTATACTTATTATTGAAACATAATTCTAGATGTAAATATAATTAATTACTCATTGTAATTTTATAGTAGTGTTTGTATTATTTTACTAGCCATATCTTGAAATATGTAATTAAATTATTATGAAATTATGTTTTGTTTCATATGATGCTAGTGATAAATAACTTATAGATATTAAATGTTTATTTTTTGGTTAACATAATTAGTATGTTATACTAGGGTCACTAATTATATTCTCATGGTGAAATATAATGAGAGAATATGTGGGTTACTTTAACTATATATATATATATATATAATTCTAGTAAATCCAAAAGGGGATTCTATAGTATGAGTTATCACTCTTGGGTTGAAGACCTTAAGGTCTCCATAGGCTGAGGTAATTATGTATTTATATCCCAAAAATAGTTTTAACAACTGATCTATCTTGGAATCTATTTAGTTAGGGCCCACATTGATCATCTGAGGGTTTTCTACCAAATTGAGGTTGATGAGATGACATTTTTGGTCCTCTAACTTAGGCCTCATTGTTTATAATGTGGGGTCTAAAAGGTCAAATGCTATATATAATGAAATCATACCTTTTGGGATCCAATTTCCATGAATAGTAAGGATCCCATCTTTGTTTAGTTCATTATTAGGGTTGTCCCTATTTTTCTCATCAATAATATGCGTTTTAAATATACTCATGTTATTAAGGAATTGGATGATTTTCTAGTCATCTTCATAGACTTGAAATTTCATCACATTTTCAAAGATAGAGGGGAAATAGACAAGGTCCATAAATGAAACCCTACAAATAGGTGTCATCTATTGGGTTAAGCTTGCTAATATAGATGCATGTGAGTCAATAACTTGATTTTCTTCGTAAGGGATAGTGATGATGTTGAATGTGCTAAACATTTTGATTATGTCCTAGGGTATATGTTTATACCTTATGAGGTATGATATTTTGCATTTAAATTTACTCATGATCTAGTTGACTACCAACTCAAATTCACTAAATACACTAGGTTTATTTTCCTTGTGTTTCAATGTGAAATATAATCCTAATATTAACACTTCATACTATGCCAGATTGTTCATGCATGGGAACTATAGCCTTTATGATGTTAGGTAATTTTTTCCCCATGGTTTTATTAATAGAACACTAGAACCACTACCTTGTTTATAATGAACCCCTTCTACATAGAGAGACCATAGGCTTGGTATGTTTAGGTAGTTATAAATTATATATCTATCTAGTTTATTACTTAATATATATATTCCTAAGTCTAAATATGTTACGTTCACTTTTTCATTAATGACATTGTACTAATTTATTATGTGTTTATTTTGGGGATATCTATCTAAACTAATTATATTAACTACCCCTCTCCAAGGTATCCACATATGAGGAAATTCCATGGCCATATAAAAATTTAGGGCTTTACTCTAATATCTAATGAGGAACATGTCATAGGCCTCAAGAATATCTACTATATAGATGTATAAGAAGTGTTTAATCATAATTTATAATTATATTTTTATGTGGGCATTTATAATATATCCTACCACTCTAACCTTAGAATTATGTAGTAAAACTACCACCTTATCTGACTTGATAGGGACCAACCCAAACTTTTTGTAGATGCCTATTAGATTTATGTTGGCTATAACTTCTATGTCTATGAGGAAATTATGTGGGTTTTTTCAAAATATTATAACTATATAAATTAAGGGAGGCACTTCCATCTTATTATTTTGAATGAGCGCATTGTAATGTGAAACTTTAGCTTTTGTATGGGTGGGTTGTGTTGGCTTCTTAGTTTAAGACTTCAATAAAAAATCATGTTGCTCTATAACCTAAAAAGTTCATGGAGTGTGATGTTAGATTTTTTATTATTCATTTATTTCACTATAGTATAGCCTTGTTTTCTCTAAATAATTAGGGTTTTCTTGAGATCCATAATTTATTGAAGTTTCATAGGTAGCGGGTGATTCCTAGTATTCTAGTTAGGTGGGTTTGCACCATTATTTGAGGGAGTTAAGGTACTAAAGGGTTGATATGGTTATGTATTTGTAAGTGAATATTTTTTTCTTTGGAATTATTTAAATTCATACACTTCATTATTACCCTCTTCCATCTCATTTTATTCTTGGCCTAGGAATTCCATGCTTTCTAGTACCATGGTAGTGATATGAGCTTTACCTATGATAGATGAATCCAGGTGATTGGGAACCACCTCATATTATTCCATTTCATTATATAATATCTCAAAGTCATAACCAAACTCTATGAATTAAATTTATCCCATGGTATTTTTTATGATACACTCAACATCAAGTTAGGCAAGTCTATTTTGAAGATTCTAGAAACCTATTGGGCAATATTTTATAGGGATTGTGGGAGGAAAAATTGTAGTTCCTATCTGGTCTTTGATAGTGAATTTATTTTATAACTCACTACATTGGAGTTACTCATTTGCCTTCGTATCCCAAGTAAATCATTCCTAATTTTTTTACCATTCGTTGAAGGGCATCTAAACTCATTCTTTATGGAATCCTAGGGTATAGTCTAGGTATAACTAATTATTGTTAATGTTACTTGGTGTTACAACTTTGGATCCTTTTCATGGTTCCCTGGTTTAAGAAAACCCATGTGTTAGTTTGGTTTAGTATGACCCAATGGGAATTGATGTGATATAGAGAATGGATATGCATTGGGATATTCTAATTAGCATTGAGTAAGAGTCTCAAAACCAACATTTGTGGTAACACATTAAGAATTTAGGCCATTATCCAGCCTTGTGTGTTTAATTACAAGTCTACTTTAATGGCTCCTACATAATCTAGGGGTAGGTCTACTATTTTTATATCTCTTATCAAAAACATATCCATCCAAGGGTCCATGAATTCTTAAAAATTTGAAGTGCTAGTTAGGGGTTGGGTTAGTAGATCATGGTAACCTAACTTCACATCTTTTGAAACATAGCATTGAAGTTATTGATAGGCTAGTCAGGATCCCATTTAAAACATGAAAATTATTGGTATAGGACATTAGGGTCTATTAATTTCATAAACTTGGAAAGGAAAGTAGCACTGAAATGATCCCAACTAGGGTTTGAGTCCTCAAAGAGGTTAAAAAACTAGTCATATGATGATTTCATCAATGTCAGTGGGAAAATCTTACACACTATATCTTTGTGTTCTACATTTTAAATCCTTATGTAATTTTATTTAAGGTCACATGCTATTTGGTATTCTATCCTAAACCAAGTATGAAATGGGGAAGTTACCTCTTGGGGTTTTGGGATAAGTTATGGACAACTCCCAGGACATTAATGGTTGAACTAGTCAACCAATCCATCCTAGTTAGCTTGTTTGGGAGAGTTTGACATGTCAAGATAGTCAGAATCATGATAGGTATAGGTATAATGAGCTTGGTTCTTCTATGGAATATTAAGGGGAAACCACTTAGTGACAATGATGGGACCTATTTATGGTGATAGGTGGATTAGTTTACAATATGATTCAAAAATAAAAAATAGTTAGTATGTTATTACCAACAAACATGGTTTCAAATAAGTCAACACTCAACATATAAATTATTTATACCTTCCCTTTCATCTAATAATTTTAAGTGTGTTTTAAACACACAAAAATGGAGAGAGAGTGTAAATGAGAGGAAATAATATTCAATCAATAAAACACTCTTTAGGGTTTAGGCCCCTATTGACAATTATCCATAAAATAAAAGGTGACCTCTTTCTAGTGCCATATATTATTTGATCCAATATCTCATTCTAAAATATTAGTGAGTTTAGGTATTTTCAAATAGAATAGTGGGGAATAGTAATGAAATTTCATCCTCCATTTTAGGATTGATTTGAAATCATCCTAGGGTACAACTGTAAATATTTGGATTCATAATGGAGCCTGTATGAATAATATATAAGAGATAAAACATATCCACCAATGATTCAGTGTTGATAACTAAATGAATGGGTGGATTATTTGAAACTATTATGGATATTTAGGCACTTTACTTAAAAAAATGGAAAGGATAGTTCAATTACCAAAAAAACCACAAGAGGAGGGAATGGTAAGGTGGCAAAGAAAGTTTCTAAAACCAAGTGAAATTAATGCTTTACCAATTGAGATGAACATATATTCCATAGCTATACCACTATGTTTTGAGTATCACCAAGGTATTTATCTCTAATTTTACATAATGGGAAGATTCTAGGGAAGTAGCTTAAGAATGCTTAATTTTTAAATCCTTACTAAATAGAAATACTAGAAGGATATTGTAAATCACACAAAACTTTCCAAAATAGCATGCATGCTAACACACTAGTTATAATTAATTATGGACAAAATGAGATGAATTCACAAATATTTTATGATAGGTAGGCACATCATAATCATTACATTCATAAAGTAAAATAGTCTTAAAAAACTATCTAGCACTAATATTCAGTTAAAACTGAAAGAAAGATTCTTAGATAAATAGAACATGTGTCACTTAAAAGAATTGAAATAACATTCATTAATATAACCAATTTATTAAAATGATCTAGCTAGATGGATGAAGGAAATCATAGGTGAAAACCTAGCTTGATTCTAACAACACTTTTGAGCTCAAAATTACTAACCTCAAAATTATAACATAGTTATAATTATATTGAAATGGATGGGACTCACCTCCAAATAACATGATATTCCCATCCTAGGCCATGATGGACACTCCTGGTGGTTAAAACCATATAATTCAAACAAAAGATAAAATCCCCTTGAGCCTACTCATATAAAGAATTATGGGGGACCACTAAACTAATAGGTGGAGGAAACATGGAAGAGTTGGCTCAGAACTACTTAAAATTCAACTCCCTATCTTCTATCATGACTACCATAAGGTCAAACTCTCAATCTAGCTTGGTGAGGTTCATCAAAGGATCTTTGAAGATTATCTTAGCCTAGGATGTTAGTCTTTGGTACACATATAAGAGAGCCTCCATTGATACTTAGACCTCCAAAACTTGTCTCATATTCACTGTAGATTGTGTTGAAATATCAAGAACCACCAAAGCTCCATCCTTCTTTTGCCTTGGCCACCTTTCCCTCATGACTTGATCGAAGTGACCAGGTGGACATCAAATTTTCCCTTACCCAACAGAGTGCCATTCAAATGGAATAACACCAAGATATTTATTTCTTTGATGTAATCCAATAACTTCCTTTTTCCATCTTCTAAGAGTCCCATCACCACTAGGGATAAGGGAATCCATTCCTTCATTTTAATATTCATATTTTTGTCCTAGGTCTAATACAAGCCAAAATATGAAATGGGCATCAATTTGATCTCTAGGTACATGCCTTTATTAACCACAATAGTCCACTTTTGATACTTATCATTAATTTTAGTGACCCTCTCTAGATAGTCTTTGGTTTACTAGATGAGTACAAAAGTATCCTCTATATTCACTACCACATTCCAAAGAGTGGAGAAATGTTGTAAGAGGGTGTCCTTGATGTTCCAAATTAATATGGGATAGGAAAAGATCTTGACTTATGCCTTGATAGTTTGGACCTAGCTCTACATGTGATTGAGAATATTCTCTAACATATCATGTGTTGCTTAGATAAATGAGAATGGGTATTCAACCATTTTCTCTTATCCTGTAGGATTACTAACCGTGGTGAGAGAGAATAAGTCCAACTAGGTATGTTAAACCATAGGTTTTCCTCTTATATTAACATTTAGGTGAGTATCCTATAAATTATCCCTATGGTGAGGTCAAAATACCATTGTACCTCTAGGGTGCCTTACATCATCATTTTCATCACCTATAGTACTATGACCACATGTCAAGTCTTGAGATGTGTTAATGGGGTAGTAGAGATGGTAGTGGTAGGTAGAAGATGAGGTGAAGGAGCAATGGAAAAGTGGAGGGACTGAATATGATAGAAGTGGAGGAGGAGTCAAGGGAGTGAAGAGGGAAAAAGAATTGTGATTCCCAATAGAACATTCATGCATATACTGACTATGGGTCATGGCCACCTGAGGGGTGATGACCCCTGAGAGGGCGTATTTAGCATAAGGGATGAGATTAGGTGATTAAATTCCCATCCCTAGGTAGTCAAGGTGATGGAAAAATAGGGATGACAAGTTATGAGAGGAGCCAATAGGGTAAGTGATAGAGGATTAGAAGAGACTAATAAGGGATGTCAAATTGGAGTAAATGGTATATAAATTATGGGTTGGGCATGAATTGCATTTTGATTCTTCCTCAACCTTTTACGTAGGTCAGTTCCAGACACTACTATGTAAGGAACTAATGTAATGAGGGCCACATGGGTCAACTATGATCTTTTTTACATTGTTAGAGGGATTATAAGGATGTCATAAATTAGTGGAGACATGGTTATGAGTGCAATTATATAATAGTTGAGGTAGCCAGTAAAGATGGGTTACTCATGGGTACTTAAATTTGAGGAATGATCAGTGGGGAGACCAAGAAAGTTCTAAGTTGGGGAGTAGAAGGGGTAGATGGAAATGAAGGAGGCAAGATGCTATGAATGACATATGCCATGGATGTCTGGGTGAAGAGTAGAGGTGGTGTAATTGGTAAAATGGTTGGTGTTTCATGAGTCAACTAGAAATAAGAGGGAGTAAGGGGAAGAAATTATATCATTTCTTACTATTGATCCCACTTTAGGCTCATTTTTGGATTGTTGTTGATGTCAAACCTTAGGGCCTAGTTTTTTATGGAGCTATTTATGTTTTGGATAATTTTTGTTGAATAAAATGAGTTTGACTTGGACGGGTTTAAAGTGCCTGAGATGTTGGAGGTGGAAGAGGAAGTTCCATGGTTGGGGGATCCATTGGTAGTAGGGGATAAGGAAGTGAAATCTCTTGTATGATTCTTCTATAAATCATGGGGGGATTTGGTGTGACATCTATAGAAAATATAGAGGGATTTTGAGAGGAAATGGAGAATTAAACCTTGAGACACCTCTCCTTCATATGGGATTTGATCCTTATGATCACCTCTTAGTCATGTATGACATTTAAATAAAACTCATCATTAGATACCATATGGTATCCATAATTGAGTTTAAGTTAAGATAAGTACTCATCTGAATGGGATTAGATCATGTGCTTTAGGTCCCAATCTCATGGCTTGACTCTTCTTAATATCAAAGAGTCCTAACCAATTGACATCATTAACAAGGGAGGGAAATACTGGTATACTTGGTGCCTAATGATGATTGGGAGAGGTGAACACAACTTCTTCTATTGACTGATATAACATCCAAAAATGACTTATACCAATTAATTAGTAATTTTGACCTTTACAAGATGATATAGGAAATTATATGGTAGGCAGAGGGGCTCCTTAAGGATGCCTATGACTTAAATGATTGTCTCCTTTTATAGATACTAGTATTATTTGATGGGAGCCTTTAAATTTTTGATTTCTTGTGATCAACAAGTCATAGGGTCCTTGTTGATCATGTTGTATACCACTAGGTAGAAAGACTCACAAATGTTTGGGGTATTGTTTATGTACTGGTGTCCATATAATTTGTATAAAAATACATGGACCACAAGGACACAAAGAACCCATGAAAGAAAGGTAGAGGAATTGAAAGATAGTTTTCCATAAACTAAATCTACAAGATAAATCATTATGTAAAAATGTCCCCCTACATATACATCTATTGTGTTACTGACTATGTTAAAATTGACCATGCCACCTAGATCAAGGACTTGGGATCCATACAAGATAATATTAAGTAGGGGCACCTACTATTCATTGATATGAAGGTAATTTGGGGCCTTGAACAACCAACTCACTAGGATCATGCCAGTCCAAACCCACTCCTTGAAGGTGTAGACCATGTATGAATTGACATCCTCTTTATTAACCCATTTATCATTTGAGTTCTTTGCATAGTTTTTGAAGACATCATAGGTTTGGAAGGTGTTAGTCTAGGTATTCACCACCTATTTATATGAAAAATTCAAGTCTAGGGAATATAGTAAGCCTTTAAATCCATGCTTAAGATGTTGGTAATATAGTTTCAAGAGCTGGCTAAATAAACCCAATTGTAAATGTCATCCTAAACCCACCTAACAGTAAGGATCATCTTTCCAAATAATTTAGTGTAATAAAGGACTTTAGGCTTGGATATAGCTCAGTGTAGGCCATAATTTTGATATCCTCTCAAGGCATATTTAAACTCAACTTCATCATCATTAGTAATTGATTTTTGGGGAACCATCTTGATAGAATTAAATTTTTTCTATCTATTAAATTGAGTCAAACCATCTAGGAATAGAGTGTGCATGTACTTAATATCATCCTTGTGGTTTATGGAGTAAGTTCACATTACTACATGATGAAATTTGGTGAAAAATCTCTAGGCAAAAGAGAAGGTAGTGAAAGTATTAGGTGGGAGTAGGAAGCAAGGAGGCTGAATTTGGGAGCTTAGAAATATAGAGACTAATGATATTTCTTTAGAACACTTATAAAAACCTATATTCATCCCCCATACATTAATTTAATTTAGTGTCCCATATATTGTGGACTCAAATTTGAGTGGGTAGATCAATCCTCAAATTGGTTTCCCAATCTAGAGTTAAATTTGGATTATATGGTTACACACCATTTACTAGATCCAATAAAAGCAATGTGACATTTTTAACTTGTCTAATCAGGGACTAGTTCCCCACTTCATTAAAATTTAGTGTGGGGTAGGTGTGTATTCACCTCACCCTTAATGCTTCCCAAGAGATCTGAGTTTAAACCATTTGTCACATCTTGATTAGTCTTCATGTTAATGATCAAGACCTAAGCATAGATTAATATTTCATTTATATATCCTTGGGGGAAGATGAGATGTAAGATGGAGACATGCAACATCCTCTTATTAGGATCTTATTGTTCCATCTATTCTTCACTTTGGCCATATTAGGGCCTTTAGGAGTCCCACATGATAAAATTTTTAGTTATGTCATGTGTCATTGCATGATATGTTAGGCTCTCCTAGATTCTGGCATCCTTGTTAGACTTAGAGACTAAATGTTTTGAATGCAATTTATGTGTCACCCCCTTACTACATCAGGATCTCCTAGGTTATGACATCCTTGTTAGCTTGATAGATTAACAAGATTCACAACAAAGAGAACTTCATTAGTTGAATTCATACACTAATATCCTTTAGGGCACATTGCATATCTTGGTTTGGGTAAGCTCTCCTAGATTCTAAAATCTCTATCTAGACTAGGAGACTAACCAATCTATCACTGGTTTACATGGTATTCATTGGGTAGACTATACTCTCATGGGATTTGACATCTTTGTCAAGTCTAGGAAACTAGACATTCTACTTTTTGCATGCGGTGATTGGTTTGAGCACTGATAGGATTTGACCTAGGTCAACATGGTGATTATTGATTTCATTGGCCCCTCCCAAGATCATACATCTATGTCATATCTGGGAGACTAAAATTTCTAATAATAAACTTCATGTCACCCACTAATTTCATCAATCCCTCTTAATATTTGACATCTCTATCACAATGGCAGATATATAAGTCTAACAATGGTTACATGAGGATTTATTATTGCAAAACCTCTTACTATCACTTAACTATATATCCCAAAGCTATAGAGTGTCAAAAATTTGACATGTGGAAGACCTTGTAGAAAACATAGAAAATGACTAAGTGAAAGTGAAAGGATGAATTATCAATTAACTTCTTACCTAGAAATGAGATAGGCTCTGTAATATAATGTAGCACTTTAGGGTCAAATACACTAAGAATATGACCTAGACTCTTGAAACCTCTGAATAAGGGAAAGCCTACAATATTATCATGTTAAACATTTGAAACAAGAGTTACCACCCTAATCATGGAGTACATATAGGATTTGCCTTGGTATCTTTCATAAAATGAAGAGGCCTTCTAGTTGGATCTACTAGTCATTATCCACATCATTTTCTTAGGGATAAAAAGCAAGAAATGTGGTGACCTAGGATTTCAAATACTTGACATTGGTAGAGCCAAATAAAATGTGAGAATGGGTCTAGGATCAAGGCTACAAGTTTTTTCAAAATATGGGTCCCCCATTTCTCATGAAAATGGGGTGAGTAGGACACAATAGAAGTTATCCTAAAAACTCTAATATATTACTCTAATTCTGAGGACTCATTTGTTTAGTCCTTATTGTGTCTTATGAGTGTTATTTTGGTTTTAATCTATGTTTTGTAATTTTAATTGAACTTTTATGTAATTTTGGTAACTTCTTGATAGATGTTTTTCTTTTGTCTAATTTTGTTTTGGTTGATTGCTATTATATTTTCTTTTTTTATTAGTTTCAAAAGCCTTTAAAACTCATTAATTTACCTATATCAAATAAATAATAATATATAATACCACATCATGAGACCATTTTAGGCTCCTCAACCCAAACACAACATACATGTTCTTATGAGACTTAATAAAATTAAATATTATACTAATAATGGTGTTACCGATACCTATGATCATAGTTTTGACTTTAAGAGGACTATTCATGTAATCATTATATATTGTTTGAAAAATGTGACTCTTTCACAACAAATTATGGAGAATCCTTTTCAACCACTTCCTCCATATAATCCTAAACAAAGTACACATCAACATATTAGCATTGAGTATATTGTGATAAATGTTCCTAAACCTGAACCAAAAGAATTTTATGATTCATGACTAAAACAACAATGGTAAAAGAACCATAGTTTTTTTTATTTCCTATTAATTGGGTTCATTCTCACAAAATTGTAATTTTATTATCACTTTATTAAATTATTTCTCCTTGGGAATACATTTGATTATGATCTTATGGCATCAAAATTCTACCAATTTTTTTTAAAGTTCATAAACATCACAAAGGTCATGTTAAGAGTGATGCACATAACGATGCTAATTCTCACTTCTAGATCTATTATAATCTTCTTATAGATCAATCCAAAATTAATAATTCTTAAATTAAATAAAACAAAAACTCTTATCAATAAAAAATTTGACATAATTTAACTCCAACTACAAAATTCATAGAAAATTGGTTAACCCTAGCTTAACTAATGAATAAATCTTAGTTAACGTGAATGAAATAAAGTTAATTATAACCAATATTTATTCTTACTCAAAAATTAAAAATAAAACCCCATAGCTTAGTCCTATTATATGTATCAAATTTAAATATCTCTCCCATTATAAAAACCAAATCTAAACATTTGAAAAACTAATGGTATAGCTTGACTGATATAATAATTTTATTTTTATAATTTATCATTAGGGATGATAAATTAATTTTATTAATTTATATTTTATTAAATAGTATCATATAATTTTATACTTTCATCTATGACTACTTACATTGTATCAATTGGGTTGATATTTCAAAAAAAAATTAAAGTACAAAATTTAGTTCAAGATCCTTATACAGTCATACATATTGTCATTCATACTTTTATTTATCAATTAAAATAATTTATAATACATATTATCATTGAGGAATGAGATCTTATTTATGAATTATTTAATATCTAGAGTTGTATTCCTTTTCTTGTACTTATGAATATTTTTTCTAAACATCACAATCACATATTAGAAACTCCATTTGATTTGAACATTATTCAGCCATTATATATAGGGTAGGAAGATATCTCAATTTATTATAAAGAAATTATAATGTGTCATTGTGAGTAATTATCTATTAAATTTGATAGGATAAGAAATTAATCCTTATCTCTCCAATTTCCAATCCAATCTATGATAGTCAAGGAGACTATGCTTCATGTGGATGACATTCCTATTTTTATGAGTGTTCAAATTAGTCACACTAAAGTAAATTCTATCACATGAAAATACACTACATTCACCTACTTGGGAACTATCTAAAAAGTTAAATGTGACATAAATCCTTAGACACGTGAATAATGTAAAAAATGTGGTAATTTAATGATTATGAACACTAAAAATATCATAAAGTATTAGTTTTTTTAATATCAACATTTTAAATATCCCATTAAGTTAGTGAGAGGTTATGCTAGTAACCTTGAGGTTATGGGGAACAACCTACCTAACCTTATTGATTTTGATGATGATGAACATGATGAAATCATGAAAAAATAGAAATTTTAATTTTATTCCTATCATAAAATCTAAATTAATACTTGGAATTTATATAATTTTGTGTTTATTTAATTTAAGTAATACAAAACTACCAAATATCCTTACTACATAGGATATAATGGTACACATAAATTTGAGTGTATCTAGAAGAGTATTATAGATTTATTTTAATTTATAATTTATGTAAATTACATATAAGATATGATAATTATCTTTTTTATATTATGTAATGGTCTATAAAATGGTACAATCATCAACAAAAGTATGGAATGGGTGCATGGATGCTCAATTATAGAAATAGAGAGTTTGTGTATTTAAAGGATAGGATTACCCATAATTATCCTCTTTCTGTTAATAGACTAGGAATTGAATAAGGTTTTTTAAATAGAGACTACATATAATTGGATGATTAGGCAATGAAAATTATATTTGTAGATAAAGGAGAGGTTAACCTACAATTCAAATGAAAATATTAAAGGGTTCCAAAGCCTAAGCCTATTTTGTAAGGATATAACTCTCATTTGATCTCAACAAAGGTAAATCGTTGTAATTATGTTATAAAATTAAATGAAATTAAATGTATGTAAGTGGGTATAAAATAAATTAAATTATGGGTTAGATGGTTATAAATGGATGTGGTGAAATGGTCAACAAAATGGGGATCTATGCAACTTAAAGTGATTAATGAAAAATCTAAGAAATTGTATGTCTGCATCAACATATTAAGTATAGAGAACAACCTAAACAATGATACA
>JARHVA010002043.1:1895000-1955000 GCA_037957365.1 Torreya grandis
ATAGTATTATTCCATTATTAATGTTTATATGAATGAAATTAGGTTGAATATATATGTTGGACTTAATTTTTATGGGTTAACTGTGCATATAGTCTTCTTTCTTATTGGTTAGAAATGAATGTATGTTATTGTGTCATGGCATGTTTAATCATTTATGTTGAAAAATATTATTAAATGGTATTTTTTTTGGGTTTCACTCATTTTATACATGATTGTAAATTTTTGTTTGAATGGAATACTTGTTGTTAGTATGAATCCTATATACTCAATTCATGTGTAAAAATGTTGATGTTCATATACTTTGTATACTTGTTCATGTTGAAAACATATCACTTAATTATGCATGATCATACTTTTAAATGAGGACATAGGAATTTGGTTATTATTTAAATTAAATTCCAATTATAGGAAAGGGTAATAAACTAGTTGTTTATTATTCTTAATATTTTTACTAAGTAAATGTATGTTTATAAACTAATTAAGAAAGAGTGAAAGTTGTATAGGCTGAATATGTTCCCTTACTTTAAATATAATGGTTTGATTGAATAATTAATGTTAGAATAATATATACTTGTTTGTAATACACTTTATATTTACATTAATTATTTCCTATTATTAATTATAATGCATTTTATATTTACTAATATCATATCATTTATATAGATTCAATTATAGGCTATCATTATACCTTATCTGATAAATAATGAAGTTGATCAGAAATCATATAATTAGTCATTTATTTATATAGTGGTATTCATGATTATTAATTAGACAACTTGAAAATTTAAAAATAATATATTGCCAATGGTGTAGTGATCCTAAGCCATGAGGAAGATGATAGCCTTGACTGGTAGTAATCAAACAATTGCCTACGATGCTTTGATTTTCATTTATTTTATGATTTTACTATTTTTTAGGTAGGGATAAAATTTGTTGTATGACTATTGGAATTTGGTATAATCTACATGTGTTAATCAATTTCTATTTGATAATTATATTATTTTCATTTCATCTATTATAAATTAATGTTAAAATATTATAACATTAGATCTATTCTCATTTCATAGACATTTTGTAACCAAATGAGAACATAGGGTGTGTAAAGTTATTATTTTGGTGGGTTTAAATTTAACCATTTAACTATCTATGAGTGGAAGCAAAAACCATTGAGGAGAGTGAGATATTTAATAAGGGTTAAGGACCTATAAATGGTCCTATATAGAATAATGATTATTGCATATGGTGCTAAAGACCTATCCATGTACTTGTACATTGATACACCTTGAACCCTATAATCCATCATTTATGCAACTTGCTTCCCCATTACATCCTTTGTGAGTAATTAACCCTAGCTAATTATCTTAGATAACCTCCTTCAATTTTATTTATGCGTATGTGAGTACACTAAATGAGTATCACTTATTTTAGTGAGGTATTGGATCCGAAAAATAATATTAAAACATACTCTAATAGGCAATTCTAAAATTATTTTGGGGTTGTTTCATCTGGTATCAGATCAATGTTCTACTATATAATACTTTGGGAATAAATTTTTTAAGTTTGAAATCTTTTGAGTTATTACTTTGTAACTTTTTAGGATGGTTAGAATGAAATTGAGTGGTAGAAACATCCATAATAACTAGTACAATGTTAATTTAGTTACAAGTAGAGGTAGAGGCCAAGTTAGGGGTCATGATGCTCCAATATCCATTTGGAATCAAGAGGAACTACCCATAAATAATTTCAATAGTAGTAATGAGGTTTTGAATGCTAATGTAGATAGTGGGAATCCAATCATTAAACATGAGGAAATACTTAATGTAATCTTGATAGCCTTAAATAATTTTCAAGGAAAGATTGATAGTCGAGATCAAAGGCTAAAAAATCTTGAAGGTGTATCCTAAGATGAACTACCTAGATTAGAAATGGGCCAGGTAAAAGGACCAATAATCCAAGAGATTCCTTTTATTGTGGTTAATCCAATCATTAAATAACTAAAGAAACTTCCATTGCCTACCTTTTATGGTGAGGAATCTAGTGAAGCAACTGATGCATGGCTAGTTCACCTACATAAATACTTTAACCTATATAATATGCCATCAAATGTACAAGCCAGAGTGGTAACTTATCAACTAGTTGACCCAAATCCTTGTGGTGGAATCACCTCTATGTTATAGAAGGATATTAGCCAATGGATCTAACCTGGTCAATACTTGAAACATTATTTTAGAAAAGGTATTTGAATGCCAATTATAAGTAGTAGAAAATAATTGATTTTTAGCTACTAAAATAAGGAAGCATGTTTGTTGTTGAATATGAAAATACATTTTTAAATCTATTACATAATGTGAATTACATGTATGATGAGGAAATTGAGATCACCAAATTTAAACTTGGGCTTAAAAAAATATTGATGCATGACATCAATATGACAAACTCAAGGACCATGGAATTTACCATTGAATCAGATTATTAGTTTGAAGAGAAAGAGAAGTCTCTTTAAAAGGCAAGGTAAGAAATCAAATAAAATAGGCAAAAATATGGTGATGCCAAAATATGTATTATAAGGTGCTCACAGTGTTTAAGAAACACTTCTCATTTTAGAATTCAAAGAATTCAAAGCATGAACTATAGTTTATGATAATCCTATTATCTATGATAGAATAAAGGAAAAACAAATGATTGTTTCACAATATTTATAATTTTTTATGGTTGGGAGCTACCATGTCCTACAAATCTTTATAAATAATAAGGTGATCTATTATAATTAAGGTGAATTATGCTTAATTCTAAGTCTAAAATCTAAACTAAGATGGACATATACAATGAAGTTTTAATCTAAAGTGAATTGGTTAAAAAAGAAGTAAAAGTAAGGTTAGAGAGAAAATATATTGCTACTAATATTCATTCTAAACATTATGACAAAGTTCAAATATCCTCCAAACATGTACTTAAAACCAAAGTGTGATATCAGAAAGTTATATCTCGAATCTTACCATACATCAAGTAAACATATAAGGAATGTGAAAAATAATATAAATAAAAACCAAGATTAATTTAAAGATTTACCCCTATAAGTAGATAACTGGTGCACATCTATAAATACAAAGCAAATAAAATGTAGTAAAATAGAGAACCTTCAATTATCTTAGTAGAAGCACAAGTTAACAATTATACATTCAAAGGTACACTCCAAGAGTTTACAAGAACTATTCAAATCTAGAATTCAAAACAAACAAGTGAGAGAGAAGCCATATAAAAATTCACATGGAAAAAATGAGATAATCTTGTCAAAATTATCTGTTTGCATTAGTTACTCAAAGTTTTCACTAGTTTTTAGCTCCAAACTCCCTCCCATTTTATTATTGACAGTGTTATTTTTATAAGATGTAAGGTAATATGTTGATTAGTCTCATCCAATTACATTTGTACAATTATATAGGATAGGTGTACTTTCTATTGAATTCTATAACAAATGACCTATTCCTTTTAATAGATTAGTTTATAGACAATGTGCTCTTACAAATTACACATGTCGATAGAAAATAATATCT
The DNA here is from genome assembly GCA_037957365.1 of Torreya grandis. Lineage (NCBI taxonomy): Eukaryota > Viridiplantae > Streptophyta > Pinopsida > Cupressales > Taxaceae > Torreya > Torreya grandis. Next base: position 1,898,555 of record JARHVA010002043.1, read on the forward strand.
TATTCCAAAAAATTATACAAGGTTGGTTATAATAGGAATGTTCTCAATTCATTTATCTGCTAAGTCCTTTTTTGGTCTTTATCCATTATATCTAATGTTTTTTTATCATACTAATTTTTTTGACCCTATCTATTAGTAACCTAGCTAGACTTTGGGTTAGCTTCTAGATCAAAGTGTTATTGTATAGGTGATAATCTAGGTCTCCTTGGCTTAGTCCTTCACATCCTTAATCCATAAAATATTTATTCTATCATTTTTGATTATGTGGCACCTTCTTTGCACTTTTGTTGCATCCTAATCAAATTTCATTGATTTCAATCCTCTTTGAAAAGTCCATCTTTGCGTTGAACCATTACATTATCCTGCATAGATCAATACAGACAATGGATCTTTAGATTATTTATATCTATCTAGCTATCTTAAATTTGACATCTACATGGACATTATTTGACTTCTACATGGATGTCATTGATGGGTGAATGATAATCAAATTTAATCTCATCTATGGGAATCTTTTATATCTTATACTTGATGTCGACAAGACCATCATTTGATGTTTGTGTGGATGTCATCGATGGGTGTGTGACTATCAATTTTAAGATAATCAGCAAAGATCTTCACTATTTTAGATTTGACATCTAAGTGACCATCATTTGGTGTCCATGTGTATGTCATTGATAGGAATGTGAACATAAATTTTAAGAACATCATTAAGGCTCTTCACTATATTAAATTTTAAAACCATGCAACCATCATTTGGCATCTATATGGACATAATTAATAGGTGTGTGGCCATAAAATTTAAGCTCATCTTTAGGATAAAGTATCAAGTTGGCCACTTGTAATTTTATGGTTCTCTCTATTCCTACATGTTTGACATGTTGATTTCTCAAATATTATACTCTTTGAATTGGTGGTCCAAGGTTATGCCACTTGGTAGTCCCATAGGAACTTGAAGCTTTGTTGAAAAGTCTACACTGATCTTGCTCCATTCGATCAAGATCTATAAGCTATAATATGTAACATTGATCACTAAAAGTTTCTTGATGTTTAAACTAGGACCAAATCTTTTCATCATCAATCTCACTCCATTTAATCTTGGTCCTCCACTTAAATGTGGGTCATTGATCCTATATGCAAGAATGAACTTTAAGATCCAGACTTAGGATAAAAATATTAATATAAGTTCTTAACATAATATACCAAACCTCTTTAATTTAAAAGGGACTCACCATAAAGGCTTAGACCATGGTTTTAAAAATAGAACAAAAGGGACCTGATGAATGATTAAAGGGACTAAGCATTGGAATTTTAACCTAATATTTTTAAACTAGGCTAAATATAACAAGGTACCCTTTGGAATATGACTTAGGATAAGGTCTTAACATAAGGTTTCATTGTATAAATAAATATGATGGAACTTTGGGATAAGGCCTTAGGCTAAGTAGTAAAAGTGACCCTGTATTTTTAATTGGATAATCTTAAGATAAAAGGGATCATGGATTACGAGATATGAAAAAGGACCAAGCATGAATTTTTAGCCTAAGGTTTGGTTGTGTTGAAAAGCATGACAAAGTATTATGATAAAAATTAAACTAAGTCTATGGTATTTAAATTTATTTGAGAAATTTGTTATATGATTTTGATGTCGAGGTAAATGTTTTAGAAAAAATGTCTAAAACAATCCTCTTGAAGACTCATTTGGTAAGGCCTTTGCTAGAATAAAAGTCCCAAAGGGAACTTATCATGAGGGAAATGGCAATTTCAAAAGTCTAAAGGATAATTGAGGAAAGAAAAGGAAATTTTAAAAAAGCCAAAAGGGTAATTCTAAAGATAAGGTGCCTCTTAAAAGAAGCTCAAAGGGTGTGTCTAGAAGTTAAAGTACTCTGTACAAAAATCTCAAATGATAATTGAGGAAGGCAAAGGACCATCTAAGAAAAACCAAAGGGTAATTTTAGAGGGAATATGTCCATTTCAAAACTTCTAAAGGGTACTTTACATAAATACTAAAGGGTAATTAATCTAAATAAAAATCCAAATAATAAGTCTATTAAGGCAAAGGGTAATTTAGTTAGGAAAAGATGTTTTAGGCCTTTTATATTGGACAAAATAACCAAAACAAAAATATTGAAGGGTCACTTGCAAAAATACTAAAAGGTAGGTTTATGAAAGCTGAAGGATAATTGGCCTTTTACAAAAATCTTGAAGGGTATGTTTCAAGGGCTTGAAGGATAATTTTAGAAAACTTGAAGGGTATGTGCCTTTCACAAAAATCTGAAGGATAAATTTTGGAAAAATTACTATAGGAAAGATGTTTCAGGAAAAAAACCTGAAGTGTCACTTCAAAACAATAAGTCCAAAATAAATATGTTGAAGAGAAAGTGCAAAGAAGATGAAGGTCAATTTTGATAGACAAAATGACTAATAGAATAAGTCCGTGGGGAAATTGTTTTAGAAAAAAATGTCTAAAAAAATTATCCCAACATATATAAGTCTTAAGGAATAGATGAATTGCATAAGTCATGAAATAATTCTTGAACATAAAAAAAGACTTTGCATTTAGATTTATACCACATGAAAAATAGAAAGGTTTTAAAGGGGGACTCGAGAAGAATAAGAACTTAGCATGGATTTGTAGACTAAGGTTTGGTCATGTTGAAAAACATGACTAATCCTTAGAAAATAAAAATAAACTAAGACCATATAAATATTAAAAATGTTCCCATGCAAAAATTTCTTGATAGATTCATATCAAATACTTAGATTAAACTTAGATTAATGGTTTAGCTATGCTAATATGAATATAATAAACCAAAGGTTAGTAAGGAATTAAGTTAACTCTAGAATCATGAAACCCAAAAATTTTTCATTCTAAGTAGAATTTATTGGGCTTGCAACCTAAAATATAGATATCTAATGTTAGCACTTTAGAGAAGGGCAAACCATAACCATGGACAAATATGCTAACACAACTAGGTTTAGGTGATCTTTAAATAAAAATAATGTGAAAACATGCTAATGATAATCTAATCAATTATTATTTATATTTGAAGGCATAAATTTATACAAGGGCCCCCATGTTTCAAAAATGGGGGTATGTTGACCTCAACACAATATAATACCAAAAGTCTTTCTCTCATGTATAATAACTTTAGAAAATCATACCAAAATCATAGATTTACTAGAAATAATAAGAATTTTAACAAGTTTTCTATTCAGAACATAAATTTTAAGTCCAAAGGTTTGTATATATAAGGTTATTTTAATAAGGAACAACCTTAAAACATATAGTATAGACCAACCATGGGTGAAAATACCATTCTAGTAGCTCCTTCTAGACCTATTATATATTGGGAATGTGGTGATAACCAATATAAAAAGGAATACCCCAAGATGAAATTGGTTTAATCAACCAACCAATGGGTGTACACTACTATAGACAATTGTAATGTTTATTTTTTAGGTTTGTCAAGAAGTGTTATCATTTATGTCAAGGTCAAGTTGGATGTCATTGATGTCAAGGTGTATCTGGTAAAGAGGCATGGTGAAGTAATATATGACAAGGAAGCCAAGTGAAAAAGTTATAAGAGAGAATTTAAAGGAAACATATTATCTCTCTATTGAGAGATAATTTGAAGCCAACTTGATTATTTCTTTGAGTTTGATATCAAATTACAATACAAGATAAGCATGTTTATGTAATAGTCTTTGAGTATGAGGTTCTTGAGAAGCCTAGTCATAACAAACATAGTCATATCATGAGCTTGTGAAAGATGTGCATGAATAAGTGTGTATAGATGTATGATACTATATAAGGATCATGAAAGGAGTGTAATTAAGGTGTATAAACATTAAGTAATGTTTGAAGACTAGTTATCAAATTATCAAGCCTTTGGACTTTATAGAAGACTCGAGAAGGCTTGAGTATAGGATGCCTAGTATTATGCTTGAAGGAGCATTGTGGATCACTAATATGGATACAAAAAATCATAAGAGGATGTTTGAAGTTTCTTTATCATTTATACAAAGATTTTAATCACTCAATAAATCTTCAATATGTGTCTATAAGGACAAAACCTACAGGACTAAACCTACAGGACTAACATGTAAATAAACTAGTTCTAGACTCTACCTAACCTAATAAGGGGTCATGAAGTGTTTTCAAGATGTATGAAAGATGAAAAGTAGTGGTAGAGTATATGAAATGTTTCTTAAGCATGTGAGTTATTTGGAGAGTACTTTTACAATAGCTATAAGGTCTACATTAAGGTCTAATGTGACCTACAGATCAACAACTTAGAGAACAAAAAGAAATATGGTTGCTTAATAGGGTGTTAGGATCAGTTTCCAAGGTAAGAATGGATAGATGAGAATTGATATATTTAATTCATGTTTCTTCAAGTATATTTACCAATTTTGAATATAAATTATTTAATAAATCTTATGGAATGTAGTTTTGAGGTTTCCTCTGTGCAAAAAATAAAGGATTCTCTACCTGAGAAGAACTTTCATGTACTCCTTGGTATGTGTAACCTCTACATGAGAAATTGATCCTTTCATTTTAGATTTTTAAGGATATTATGTCAAATTTATAATCATTTGTTCCTAAATTAAGGGCCCAAGCTTTATGAATGATTGTTAAGACTGTAAGAAGGTTTAAACCTCTCTTAAACCCTAATGTTTACCTGATATGGAATATATAAATGGAAATGGCTTATAATTTATTATAAAATATATTTTTATGATTGGATCATGTAATTGACTCTTCCAAGTATCTCTAGGTGGCATTGGTTTTTCATATGAGTAGTGTACCCTATAGGAAAAGCCTTATTTATAGGAAAATTGATATAGAAGGTAATCTTGATCAAGTGAAAGTTGATCAATGGATGAAAATTGAATATTGTGAATTTTTTAGGTGAAATTTTTTTTTATGAACATGTTCTATATTTCATTTATTCTAAACTAGTCATGGAATTTTTCCTATCACTAAAAGGCCTAGTGATGTAGATAGTGAGAAAACCAAGTAGAAGTGAGAATGAGATTACGAATGTGTTTCCAAGGACTAGGGATGCATCCAAATGAATGTATTTTTTTATAAATAAATATAAAACATGTAAATATTAGATAAAATATTTTTAATTTGTTTTATATGTTGAATACATCACTCACAAGTTAACCTGTCTTATGTAGATGAGATAGTGAAAGTGTATGATTGTGAGATTGGTCTATACGACCAAATTTGTTACTTAACCATAATGCCTATCTATCTGATAGTTGCCAAATGATATATAATATAATATACATGAAAAAATAGTACTTAAAAGTTCCCAAATAGGTGTTAAAATTCATAATCACTATAACTGGTCCTCAAGGCAAATTAGTAATTCTAAGATAGCAAGTGAGAGTGATGAGTTGGAGGATCTCTAAAATTATCTAAATAATCCAATGAATATGATTTTATTTTTTATGTCAATAATTTTATATTAATACTTTTCATAATATTTTAAATCATTTAAAGTGATTGAAATGATAAAGATAAGCTAAGTAGACTGGTTAAAAATTGACTATGTATACTAAAGATAAGAGATTGTACTATAAGACCAATATTTATAATTAGATATTGAAATATTTATAATTAAGAGTGATATATATATGTAAAATAATATATTTAATGTGTCATAATTTATTTTAAGTTTTATTTTTGATATTAAAACTCAAATATTCATGACTATGTTTTGAGAAGAAAAGCCAGTTCTATGTTGGCCTCTTATAGAGAAGGGTTTGAGCATTTTTTTACTTGAGTTTTAATGTATAATTCACATGATGATGAATCTGAGATCATGATTTTTATATTTTCATTATTTTTTACTATGGTTGTTTGGAAAATTTGTGTTTGTTCTTCAATTGTTTGAGATAGACTTTATATGTAGACACAGGGCTAATATGAACTATTTGAATGATGTTCTCTATTTAGTGATTTGAGTTAAAAATTACTATAGAGACTACATGATATTATAATATTTATATTTTTATGACATATTAAGTTATTCTTCCATGTAAAGTGTTTTAATATTCTCTAAGAAGATCAAAGGGTAACATGTGCAAATTAGGCCTAAAGAGATTAGGTCTCCACGAGACCTAAAAGAGAGATAAGGCCTATTTTTAAAAAATTAATGTATAAAGAGACTCAAATAAATTTTTTTCCATGTATATAAATTTTTATAAGATCCATTACAAGGCTGACCTAAGAGGATAAGATTGATTGGCCAACCTAAAAGGATATGGACAAGAAAGTCTTTTTTATATATTAGGCATTTTTAGGCCAAAAAATGTGTGTAGAGGGTGCATATGTGAAGTGAATAAGACGAATATTGTGTGAGAATAAAAATTTGTTGAAAAATATCAAATAAATGATATGAATTAGTTATAGACATATACAATGTTTCATCAATTCTTTCATGATAGTTTCAAGCCATATAAGGGCTAATTGAGCAAAGAAGGTAAAGAACAATCCTAATTGTGTGAGAGGTATATTTGAGTGTGATATACCAACATAAGACTATCATAAGTTTTTAGAGATTAAAAAAATCAAGGTGGATAGGTTCAAAGTGTTTATTAAGTGGGTACATGATTATCAAGGGGCTTATAGCCTCCTAACAAGTTTGTGCTTGCTAAAGTCAAGTTGGTGCTTGTTAAATATAGGGGTTGGTGTTCCTTGTTGGGTTGGTTATCAAATAAAATTGATTAATTATATTATAGGACATGTTTTAAAATATATGTTTTAGTAATTTTTATTCCCCTTAATGGTTTACCACATATATATTATGTTCATGTGTTTCATGCTCTTGTAGATTGATTTTTATGTTTTCTAAGATAAACATGCTTGTCTAAATGATATATTATTTCTTAAGTAAAATTGTTTAAAAAATTTAATACTAATTCACCCCCCTACAATAATATTTCTTCCAACATTTTGTATTAGACCCTAACTCTTTGAAGTAGGTCTAAAGGCCTAAAGGAAGTTCTTAGAAGCAAGGATGGCTAGTCATCAAGCTCAAGTTGATTTATATAGTAGTAAGGTTCCATTGTTTAATGGATCTAACTATTCCATTTAAAGGTTCATAATAAATATATATTTGATGTCACAAGGACATGATATTTGGTAGTATGTTATGGATAGTTATACTACCCCTCTTATTTCACCACTAGGTATAACAGGTAAGAAGGCTAGCGAAAATAAATCCAAGGTAATGAATGTCATTATTTGTGGCCCATTAGAGGTATAAATGGTGAAGTTAATACATTATGACTTATCCAAAGAGATATAGGACAAATTAAAGACAATATATGAAGGTTATACTAGAGTAAATATGGCTAAGTCACAAACTCATAGAAGATAATTTGAAATATTGAAAATGAATGAAGATGAAACTATTACATCCTACCTATTGAAGGTTGATGAAATTGTCAATATTATTAGTGTATTGGGAGAATAAATAAAAAATACATTGTTATTAAAAAAGTGTTGATATCACTAACTCCTAAATTTGAGTCTAAGGTATCTATAGTAGAAGAGATGAAAATTTTGGATAAGTTAGAGATGGATGGCCTTCATGGCATCTTGACTGCCTATGAGATGATAACTAATGAAGGGAGACCTAAAAATAAAAATGTAGCTTTCAAATTTGAGAATAAGTCAAAATCTAAGAAGGTCAAGGATGAGGAATGATCAAATGTTGATGATGATCAACTAAGATCCATGTTTGCAAGGAAGTTGAGGTTTGGATCTAGTAAGTATAAAGGTAAGTCACCCTTTAGATGTTTCAACCATGGAAATATTGGTCACTTTTCATCCACATATCCTAACAAGGATAAATCTAAACATAATGAAGAACATGTTGACCATCATGGAGATGAAAAAAAGACCTATAAGCCTAATAACAAGAAGGAGTTTAGCAATTATGAAGGCCAAAAAGGAAATTTCAAGAACAATAAAATATTTTATAATAAGTAAGATAATCATTTTGATGTAAGTGACTCAAATAAATCTTATAGTGGCGATGGTATTCATGAACCTAAACATGACAACAATAAAATCTTATTTATGGACATAAAATCAAATAATGAAGGGTATTTAAATAGGAAAGGCATTATGGTTAATGATGAATCAAATTTAGAAGAAGCTAAAGCATATCTTGAGGTATTATTGGTAAGTGCACTAGAGGAATTGAAGTTTCAAAGGAAAAAGAATCACAAACTAAGAGCACTAGTTAATAAATATGAGGAGTAGATTAGCTTGTTTGAGCAAAGGCTGAGTAACACTTCCAAAGAGTATGATGAGATCATCAATAAAGTTGAAAAACATATAGATTTAGTCAATGTAATCCTAAAGGACAAATAATAAGAGTGAATCAAGTACAAAACTGAAGTGGAATCCTTCAAAGTTGAGTTAAATCAAACATCTAGTAAGATGATGAGTTTTGTGAAGTTTGAGAAGAGCATTGAGGCATTGGATGATATCTTGAGTTGTAAAAAGTTTTATAGTGACAAAACATGTCTTGGTTTCAAATAAAACCAAAATGATGAACCCCAAGTCAAAGAAAAGACTATTGAAGACAATAATTTTAACATGAAAAGACCTATCAAAAAATCAAATGCTATAAGGTATGCCAGTTCATTCAATGGTTATTGTTTTGTGTGCAATCAATTTGGTCATAGAGTAAGAGAATGTAGAAGACCCTCAAATAATGAGTTTTCATGGAACTATGGAAGGAGTCATAACTCACATTTGTCAAAATTTATGTATAAGGTGGTTTTATATAGTTGTCATGATGTAGGACACATTATAAGGTTCTATTCTAACAAGGTTAGAAGGTGATCAAATCAAAATAGGAGGTTGGAAGCATCTAGAGTGATATAGAGAATAAAAATTAATGTTTTGAAACCAAAGATAATGTATATGATTCATGATTAGTCCACAAGCTCAAGTGGACTACTTGTTCTGATAGAGAATGATTCAAATGAGAAAATAAGTTAAGAATGCCTATTATCAACCCATATTGATCAAATGGATATTGAAGAGATCAACCCTATAATGTAGATCAAGACTAAAATGTATTTAATGGAATTCAATTAGATGAGATCATGGAGATGTAGTAATATCCCAAAATTGTAATGTTTTCATTCACTATAAGAAGTTATGACTCGATTAGGCTTCATGAAGACACTAGTCAAACAATAAATGCATTATGGATGCTTGGTTTGAGGGGGATCTATTAAATTTTTTGACTAGGTTTGTTCTACATTGAGATGTGCTCTTTCTATCTAGATTCATATAAATAAGGTATGCTTGTAGTAAGGGGGATCATGTTGTCTTATTGGTTCAAATTTTATGTGTTGAGCTCCTATAGTAAGAAGGTATGGCCTCATATGATAGATACGTAAGATCCTTTTTCATTAATGTCAAAGGGGAAGAAATTATAAGAAATAAGGATTGACCAAAAGTGGGGAGTTGAAAGGGGGAATTTTAAATAGTGTTTTTCCATCAATGACAAATGGGAAGTTTGTTAAGAAGTGTTGTCATTGATTTCAAGGTCAAGATAGATGTCATTGATGTCAAGGTACATTTGGTAAAGATAAGTAAAAGTGAAAAAGTGAAAAGAGAGAATTTAAAGGTAACTTTATTATTTATCTAAGGTTGATATCAAGTTTCAATACAAGATAAGGATGCTTATATACTAGTCCTTGTGTATGAGGTTCTTGAGAAGACTAGTCATTAAAAGCATAGTCATATCATGAGCTTGTGCATGATGTGCATGAATAAATATGTAAAAATGTATAATACTAGCTAAGGATCATGAAAGGATTGTAATAAAGTGTTATAAACATCAAAGAATGTTTAAAGACCAGTTATCAAGCCTTTGGACTTTGTAGAAGACTTGAGAAGGCTTGAGTATAGGATGCCTAGTCTTATGATTTAACGAACTTGGTGGCTTAGTAATATGGATTAAAAAAATCTTAAGAGTATATTTGAAGTTTATCGAGCATGTATATGAAGCTTTGGAGCACCCGTTAAATCTTCAAGGTGAGTCTACAAGGATAGAACCGATAGGGCTAACATGCAAATAAACTAGTTTTATACTCTATCTGACCTAATAAGGTGTCATGAAGTGTTTTAAAGATGTATAGATGATGAAAATAAGTTTTATTGAATAATAATTTTTTATTTAGAATGTGATTGAGGTGGAGAGTGATTGGACAATAGCTAGAAGGTCTACTTTAAGGCCTAATGTGAGCTGTAGATTAATAACATAAAGAACAAAAAGAAAGATGGTGGCCTAATGGGGTGTCAACATTAGTTTCCAAGGTAAGAATGGATATATGATAATTTATATAGGTAATTAATGTTATTTTAGGTATATTTACCAATTCTAAAGATAAATTATGAAAGAAATGGCATGCAATGTAGTTTTGAAGTTTCATGTGTGCACATAATAATGAATTCTCAACCTAAGAAGAACTTTCATGTACTCATTAGCATGTGTAACCTATAAATTATAGCCTAATAAATTCATGGTAGATGAGTAAATGTAATATCTCAAAGTTCCAAGCATCGGTTTATGGATTAAGGGCCCAATATTTATGAATGATCATTAAGATTATAAGGAGGTTTAAACCTCTCTAAAACCCTAACATTGACATGATATGGAAGATATTGATGGTAATGAATAAAAATGGATTTGATGACATAATTTTATGATTTTATCATGTATTATACTCTCTTTAGTATCTCTAGGTGTCATTGTATTGTCATATGAGTGAGTGGACCCTATAAGAAAAGCCTTATTTATGAGGAAATTACTATAATAGGCAGTGTTGATCGAGTCAAATTTTATCAATGTATGGAGGTTAAATATTTTGACTTATTTTTAAAAAAATTGTTTTATGATAAAAATAAATACCTTATATTTACTACAGTGATCATGGAAGTTGTTGCATTGCTAAAAAGGCCTAGTGATGCACACAGTGAGAAAAACTAGGCATAAGTGAGAATGAGATTAGGTATGTGTTTCCAAGGATTAAATATGGATTAAAATTAATGGGTTTTTTATTAAATAACTATAACACATTTCCATATTGGATATAATATTTTTAATTTAGTGGATATGTTGAAGACATTGCTCATAAGTTAACCTATCATGTGCATATGAGACAATGCGTGCATAATATTGTGAGATTCAAGACAAAATTTTTTACTTGACCATAATAAATATATATCTAAGAGTTACCCAATTATATAATAAGATAATTCCCATGAATCATTATTTCATAAATTTGACCACACAGGTGATGAAAGTCAATCATCATGACTAGTTCTCAAGGCAGAATGGCAGTTCTGAGTAAGAAAATGGGAGTGCTAAGTTGGAGGATATATACACATATTTTTATGACATGAATTTTCTATTAATAATTTTCATAATCTTATAAATATTTAAATTTTATTGAGGTGGTAAAGATAAAGTAGGTAGACTGGTTCAAAATTGACTGTGTATACTAAATATAAGAGATTGGTCTGCAAGACCAATATTTAACATTATATCTTACAATATTTGTACTTAAGAGTGATTTATAGATGTAAAATAATATATTTAAGTTTTTATATGTGATATTAATTATTATTTATAATATTAAATATCAAATATTCATGACTATATTTTGAGATCAATTAGCAGTTTTAAGTGGGCTTCTTGAAGAGAATGGTTTGAGAATTTTTACCCTGAGTTTTTAGGTCTAATGAACATGATGATGAATATATATTAATCAGGATTATTTTTAAATGTTTTTAACCATGGTTATTTGGTATATTTTTGTTTGTGCTTTAATTGTTTGAAATAGACTTTATGTGTGTACACAAGGCTAATATGAACTATTCTAATGATGTGATCTAAGTAGTGATTTGTGTTAAAAAGTGTTATAAAGCCTATATGATCTTATAAAATATCTATTGGGATGACATATGATGTTTATATTCTATGTAAAGTGTTTTAATGTTCTCTAAAAATATCAAAGGGTAATGTGTACTAATTAGGCCTACTGGAGATTAGGGCTCCATGAGATGTAAAAGAGAGATAAGGCTTATTTAAGAAGGGTCAGGTTTAAATGGACTCAAATAATGTTTTATCCATGTATATAAAGTATTATAATATACATTTCATGGATTAACTAAGAGGATAAGATTTATTGGCCAACCTAGAAGGATATGGACAGGAAAAGTCTTGTAAATATACTAGGCATTTTTAGGCATAACAATGTGTATAAAGGGTGTAGATGTGAAGTGAATAAGAAGAGGAGTGTGTGAGACTAAAAAGGTGTTGAAACATATAATATAAATTATATGAATTATTCTTATACATATATAGGTTTCATTAATTCTTTCATGATAGTTTCAATCCATATAAGGACTAATGAGCAAAGACGGTAAAGAAGAGTCCTGATTGTGTGAGTGACAAATTTGAGTGTGATAGAAAAATAAAAGATCATCACAAATTGTGAGAAGGAAAAAAGAGAAAGCTAGATAGGTTTAGAGTGTTTATTAAGTGGTTTCTTAATCATCAAGGGGGTTTTAGCCACCTAAGAATTTGGTGTTTGATAAACTTAGGGGTTGGTGCTCCTTGTTGGGTTGGTACTCAACTAAAATTGATTCATGGTCTTATAGGAAAAGCTATCCAAGTTGTGTTTTAGTGGGTTTTTTTTCCCTTTATGGTTTCCCACATACATATTGTGTTCATATGTTTGATTTTCTTATAGACTGATGCCTATGTTTGCTAAAATGAACATGATTGTCCATATGATCTATGATTATGTAAATAATATTATTTAAAATATTGATGATTGATTCACACCCTTATATTATTCATTTTTATTCCAAATAGCCTATCCTGATAAAAAATAGATGTACTATTAATGGGTTTCATTTATCTATTATAATTAAATTAGGTGGAATTGATAGTCTAATATCTCTTAATGCTACTAAATAATGTAGAATTGAACCTGAAATGATAAGAGTAGGTTGGGAGGTTGAGTTCGGAACCAAAAAGAGGGTACCTATTATTGAATTATTATAACAAGCTAAAATTGATCTTGGCATCTTCAAAACCAAATTAAATATTTTCCTATCACTTTTGGGGTCATATGATCTCATTCTTGAAATGGATTGGATGCAAGATCACCAAACCACACTTGATTGCATTGGTAAAAGAGTACAGTACATTGATAACCTTGGGAAACTTTTATAAATGCAATTATTCAAGGGCTTAAAAGGTGAAAGACACGTTTATCCTTATATCTAAAAAGGGTGTTAGAAAGATCTACACGATTTATACAACCTACCTACAAAATTTACCTAAAGACAAGGAAATAGTGCATGCATATTTTCATATCTTGAATGATTTTATGGATGTTTCCCCAAAAAGTTACTTGGATTACCACATAAGCATGAATTTGAATTTTCAATTGATACTACATTGGGATAGGACCCTACATCTAAGGATCCTTATCACATGAATGTGGTTGGCCTTTATAAATTAAAGGTATAGCTATAAGATCTTTTAGACAATAGAAACATCCAACCACGTGTGTCCCCTTAGGGTGCTCTAGTTGTATTTGTCAAAAAGAAATATGGAATTTTAATATTATGCATTGATTATCTCCTTCTTAATAAGGAAACAATCAAAAAATGATATCCCTTTCCAACTATAGATTATTTCTTGTATCAAATGAAAGATGCAGTAGTATTATTCAAGATTTATTTAAGATTAGGCTATCATCAATTGAAGATCAAAGAAGGAGACATTCATAAAATAACCTTTCAAACTCACTATAAGAATTAAGAGTTTATGGTCTTACCATTTGACTTAACTAATGCTCAAATAAAATTTATGAACCTTATGAACAATATGTTTAGAGAATTTTTGGATAAATATGTGTTGGTGTTCCTTAATGATATTCTTATTTACTCTAAGAATGAATCTAAACATGATTAGCACCATAATTTAGTCTTTCAAAGACTAATAAAACATAAGTTTTATGGAAAAATCTCCAAATGTACATTTTATGAATCTCAAATTCATTATTTTAGCTAAATTATTTCAAAATATGGCATTGTTATAGATTTAACAAAGATAAAAGCCATTTAGGGCTGGCCTGCTCTAACTAATGTGTATGAAGTGCACAACTTCATGGGCTTACCTAGTTATTACTGATGGTTTGTTGAAATTTTTCTAGTGTAGCCCATCCTATCACTTATTTTTTGTGAAAATGGAATAAATTTGTGTATATGCCTTAATGATAAGAGGCTCTTACAAAGTCTAAAGTGTTGTTAACAACAACACCTATACTTATTATCTCAAATATGAATGGTAATTTTGAGGTATGGGATGATGCTTTTAAGGAATGTTATGGAGGAATCTTGACTCAAGATGGTAAATTCATAGCTTATGAGTCATGTAAGATCAAGGAGAATGAAAAAAACTATCCTATGCATGACATGGAGCTTGTTTCCATTATCCTTTCTCTAAAATAATGGAAACATTTTTTATTGGTAAATCCTTTTAACATGAAGTTTGATCACCACAACCTAGAATAATTATTCTCTCAAAATGATTTAAATTCACACCATCATAGATGAATAGAATTTTCAATCAATTTTGACATGGACATATCTTATGTCAAGGGTAAGGAAAATTATGTTATTGATGCCCTCGATATATGCATGTACCTTGTTTCCTTATCTATACTGCAAGGAAATTTTAGAAGTGTTGTGTTAGAATAACAACTCGATAATGAATTCTACCATGAAGCAAGAGTAGGTTTGGCTGATGAGACTATAGTAAATAAGTTTGATAATTTTTCTATTAAAATAAAAGGCTTTGTATGACATAAAAATTGAATTTATGTACCTAGGTCAAGTGACTTGTGAAATTCTATGTTAAAATAAGTGCATATAACACCTCACTATGCTCATCTTGGTTTCAAAAAGATGATACATGACCTGAAAGGACTTTATTTTTGGCTTGGAATGAAGTGTGATGACACTTATTTTTTGGAAAGATGCTTGGAATGCCAGTAGGTTAACGCTGAGCATTGCCATCTTAGAGGGTTTTTGTACCCTCATGATATTCAAGGAGGAAAGTAGGCTATAATATCACTTGATTTTATTGTGGGGATACCTAATTCATGAAACAAACATGACACCATACTTGTGGTGATTGATGAGGCTAGAAAAGTAGGCCTCTTAATTTATAGAAATCTAATGGAAGATGCTTCCATGTTTTTGGAATGTTTTCTAAATGAAGTGGTTAGACTTTATGGTACCTGAAGTAATTATTTTATACCATGATAAGATATTTACATCAAGGTTTTTTAAAAAATTGACTATAACATTTGGAACATGGTTATATTTCAATTCTTTATAACATATAGAAATGGATGGTCAAAATAAAAAGCTCAATCAAGTGGTTGAGGATATGTTATGAATGTATGTCATGGACTAGAAAATAAAATGGGTAGATTGCCTCTATTTGGTTGATTTTGTAAATAACAATTCATATCATTCTAGAATAAAAGTTGCACCTTTTGAAGCATATATGGGAAAAAATGCAAAAACCCACTTGGCTAGGATAGCTTGGATAATAGGGCTATCATTAACCATCATATACTACTAGAATAGGAAAAATAGCAAAAATTAATACATCGTAATCTATAATTTGAATCTAATTAAAAAAAGATTTATGCTAACCAGAAGTGGAATCCACATGAATTTAGTATGAGTGAAAAAAAAATTATACACTTTAGAGTGCATAAAAGTTCATTAAAATTTGGTAAAACTTCCAAGCTAGCTCCATGTTTTGTCAAGCCCTTTGACATTATAGAAAATATTAGTCCTCTTACTTATCAACTACCTCTTTATCCTTCTCTATCAATAATTCATGATGTATTTCATGTTACTTTATTAAGAAAATACATACCTTATCCTTCTCATGTTTTGGACTAGAAACATCTATAGGTCATGAAAGAGGAAAAGATCAGATAGAACTAGTGATAATACTAGACCATTTCAATGTTAAACTATATAACAAGGAAATTCAACAAATTTTGGCTCAATGGGATCCACTAACCAAAATAAGTGATGCTTATGAAGATGCACATATTTTTAGGTAGGATTGTGCCAAGCTATTTGAATAGTCACTGAGATGGATCCCTTTTAAAGGGGAGGATGTCATGAACCCACATTTTAATACTTTGATATGACTACTTAAATATTATTTTTATCACACGTATAGCTAATTAGATTTTATTAATGGATTTTGATATGATGATGTTTTACCTATAGGTTGATGGACATATTATGTTCAATTTAATGCACTTGATGATATAAGACTAATTGATGTAATTAATGTTTTTGTTATGATTTTCTATTGAATTAATTATTATTTATCAGGTGTTACTGATGTATATGTAATGGTTATAGGTATTGATATGGCCTAGGCTAGATGTTGGCATCGATACTTGGGGTATCAAAGTGATTCTGAAATAGTTAGAAGAGTTTTGATAAGTATACATGTTTTTTTAATTTAGTTTCTTTCCATTGGATATTCTTATCATCTTCATTTTTTTAGTTTTATTTTTATTCATACCCTGGTTGCATCTTGTCTTTCATACCTTCATCATACTGCTATCTAGCTATTGTATATTTATTATGTGGATTGGTATATTATATTTCTCTTATTTATACCTCCCACTTCATACTTCTTCTCTCTCTCCCATGAGATCGTTGCCACCTCAAATTTTGTTGAACTAACTCATTGCTTATGTGATCATAGGTATCTAAGAAGGGAGATTAGTATAGTGTTATTTCAAGTAACAAAACTCAAAAAAAAACACACTAAAACCTATACTCCTAGCCTAGAACATTGGGAGAGCTTAGTAATAAGAGAAAAAAATAAAATCACAACTAAAACATAAAGGACACAAATATTTTTACCTTCCTTTAGAGCTTCAAATGCTTTATTGAGTGGATTAATTAGCTTATGCATCAAGAAGTCTTTTGTAAATGAACCCTGTTGGCTCCTTCTCTCCTTGGCACCATATGGCTTTGATCTTGTGCTAGCTTAATATTTTGGAATTATAATACTACTTGTAATAAAATACCCTGTGTCTCTCTCCAAATTTTCATTATAACTTTAACTTATGAGAGCTTCAAAAATGAAGAGACATGGCATTGTATTTATTACCTAAGGATTTAAATCTCACCCAAGGTGAGTTAGGGTGGGTTTAAGCTTAGAATGGGTTTAAACCTAACCTAAGTGAGTCAAATATAACCCCAATAGAGTTAATAGTTGTAAAGTAATTATGATTTGAAATTACTAGGCATGGGTCTCAAAAATAGATATTTTAATATATTTTAAAAGAGCTTAACAACTCATAAAGGCAATGATTAAAGAATGAGATATTTTGAATTTTGAATTTCCTTTTTTATATATTCATTTATTTCAAATGGATAGTTTAACTAGGCATTTAATTTTTTTTAGCTCTTTAATTGATTTTGATAAGTCTTTTAACAATTTTAAGATTTGATTTAAGTGTGTAAGTGCCCCACTTAATAGATTCATGGGCCAAATTGTTTGTTGTGATGCTTAAAGGTGATTAGGGATGAACCCATGAGAGGTTATTATTTCATATAGCAGGATGCCCCAATTAGTGATGCCTCAACATGATTATGAGATTTGATAAATGATGCACAAGCAAACTTGGAATGTTAGTGATTCCTACATTGAATTTGTAATGGTTGGTTGTAATCAGTTTGAGTTCTATTTAGAAGCTAGTTATGGCCATTTTTACATGTCTACAATTTCCCCCTATTTGGAAAGGTGTTACAAGATATAGGCATAATAATATCTTCTCAAATAATAAAAAAGGTCTTATATGCCTATGACTTCAATGAAAATGGTTGAACTATAGATGCCTCCTTAGGGGAGTGATTGGAAAAGGGGTTAATGATCAATCCCTTGAAAGGAGGAAATGATGGGAACAAAAAAATAAAAGGATGGGGTGGAAAATACTAATTTTACCATATGTGGTTATAAGTAGTGGCATATTGAGCTGCCCTAGTTGGGAAGAAAAACAAGATGATTTTCCCACATGTGCTTATAATCATTGGCATATATGGGACAAAAAAGGTAATAATTTTACCAAAGGTGGTTATAATCATTGAAAAAGGCTTAGGGTAACAAGATAATTATTTTCATAAAAGTGGTTATAATCACTAGTAGGATAAAAACACTCCTTAGTTGGGAGGATAGAGATAATGGTTTTCCCAAAGGTGGTTATAAGAATTATCACAATGAAAACATGCCCTAGTTGGGAAGAGAATGATAAGTATTTTCCCATACTTAGTTATAAACTATAATATCCAAATAGATAAAAACATAATGATTTTTCCATAGATAGTTATAATCATTAGCTTAATAGGTGGGATGATACATAATGATTTGCCCAAAGGTTGTTAGAAACATTAGTATCACAAGTAGGACTAGATATAATTACTTTCCTAGATGTGGTTATAATCATTAGTACCCTGATGATGTCAAATATGACAATGAGGATTACGAACTAAATCCAAATTCATAGAGTAATATTAAGCTAGTATAGAGGAGAAGACAAATTTGGGTAACTTGCTATTATGGATATGCTCATCTGAATTAACAAGGGTTAAAATTATTTTCTTGTTTAATTACTCTATATGTGATATGATGGGGATAGATGGGGAGTTTTTTAGGTGCCAAGGATATATATCATGGTTGCATTGATTTGTAAACTTCTCAAGCTAAGTTTTTCTATAGAACATGATGGTAGGCATCATGATATAAAAAACCATAATAACTTGGTTGAAATATGCATAAGGACTAGTTCCCAATCCAATAAATAATTAAAAATAATGCACCAATAATAAAAACCATGATGACAATGTTGACATATGAATATGGATAGACTTAATAATAAGGCACAAGGAATCACCAAATGAATACATATAGAATGAATCAAGGCATAATAAGGAAATCAAACAAATAAGCAAAAAATCAAACAAACAACTAAGCAAATAAACACACAAAAAACTTTAAAGTCAAAGTAATAGAAAACATCTTATTGTCAACCAAGTTAACTTCTACATGTGAAATCTTAATGAAATGAAAAATGGGTGGTTACCCTAATCAATAATATATGCAAAGGTAAAGGTCACACCCCCAATTTAAATATAATGTTTTATAACAAACAATGGATTTTCGCTAGTAGGGCAGATTGTCAAATGACTAACTAGGTTTAAATAAGACACAAGTTTTTGGATCTTGAAAAAATTTGATTTTTTTTGGATTTTTTTGAGTATCTTAACTTGTTATATATTGAAAATATACCACTAAATTAATGGTGATATCATGGTGAAGGGTTCTCACAAAATAGTGAGAGTGTTAGCTTAAGTTATTCACAAAATGGCAAGATCATATGGAAAGAGGGATTGAGCTGACCTCAATATGAATTACATACAGTGTTGATGCTTCTAATTGTACCATGTGTGATCTTAGTGTTGAAGAACACTTCTCATTTTAGGATTTTGATAATCCATGGCATGAGTTGTAGTTTCTGACTATTTAGTGATTGTCTGTGGTGGAATAGAAGTAAAGTATGAAAACTGTCCACAATATTTATTTGATTTAGTATTTAAATAGTATAGACCCTAGTGGCTCCGAACCACTAAATCCTGATAACAATGACCTCTAAGCTAGAGTGAATCTTGATAAAAATAAGAAAAAAAGGAAGGGTAAAGAAGAAATAAATGTGACTATAGGTTTTCATCTCAAATATCATGACAAAATTCCAATTACTTTGAGCACATTTGAGCTAATTTATGTTATAAAATAGCATAAGCTCAAATTATATCACAAATTAGGTAAAATTCAAAGGAAAAATATGAATCATAAGTAAGAACCAAATTAATTTAAAGGTTTTCTATTAGGATCTGGATAATCTAAGTACATCCAAATATAGAGCAAATAAAATGAAGTATATTTGAGATATTTACAGTCAATTAAGCATTTAGCACAAATTAACAACCCTAAAACAAAGAATGTAATTCAAACAATAAGACTCATTAAAATTCAAGATAACTCCCTATAATCAAGATATAGAATAAACATTTAACAAAAAACCATCAGGTAATCTTTTCATAATTCCTTAGTTGTATTAAATGATCTTGGTATCAATTGCCAGAAAACTCTCTCCTTACAAATGGTAACCATCTTTCTATTTATAGGAATTAGTTAACCAGTTAACTTTCAAAAATATCTAGATGTGGATAAGGACAAGTTTCCTTGATACAAAGCTAAAATATGACAAAAAACATGCCAACTTGACAAGAGTATATGCTAACAAATTAGCATATAATTTTAAACAAGAATATTCCCTTAATAATTCCATTGGTGGGTCCTTCCAATTAACCTTGTATAAAAATGTCCTTCACCTTGGTGTATTACTCCTTGATTAACTCAAAATCCATACAGGATTCATTAAATAATCACCTTCTTTATCTACTAACTTGTCAAATTCACTATCTATCCAAGATACACATTCCTTGACACATTATACTTCTATAATTTTCTTCCCTACAAAAGTAATGGTATTAAGGGTCTTCTAGTTGTCCTTAGCTAAATGACCTTGGTTGTCTATGATGCCTTGGTTCTGGGTATTAGCCCTCTACTTAAATTATTCATCATTAATAAAGCCTAAAGTAGTGGTTTAAGAAGGGTTATTTAATAGATTCCCTAGAAGTTTCTCAATTTGGTTTACCAAATATGTGTCTCTCTTGCTAAATTCCTTGACATCATTACTCTAGGTGATCAAATATTCTTGTTTATCTACTGAAACTACCATGAGGATATACAGATGTCTAAGTTTTATAATCTTAAATTTTAAGGCCGACATTGCCTTATGCACCTTGATGAGCTCCTCCATCTGAGCTTGAGAATTATACCATTGGATGATTAAGGTTTTTTCCATCTCAACTTGATGGCACAAAGCACTCAATCTAGACTTAATGCTTTTCAAATTATTAAATGCATTCATCAAGGATTTATTCAGCATTTGCAATATGTTTTAGGAATTGTCAAGAAGACTTGCACTTCCAAATATTACTTTTCTTTTTCCAAGTTGTGGATCCTCTATTTCAATCTTGAACTCTAGCCAAGGCCATTGTTGATTGGGCTAGTACCACACTAGCTATATCCTCTTGAAAAAAAGGATGTTCCCCTATTGTTTATCCTAAAATAGGAGTTAAGCTTGTAAATGGGTCCACCTTCTACAAGGTAAACTCCTTAGTACCAATAGTGACTTTCTTGGTCACTACTCTTTCAAGAGTTGATGTCTCTAGATTAACTTGGACTTTTGGATCAATCTCTTTCACTTGTGGTTGTTTGGTAATCTCTACATTTGAATTCCTAGAGGCTCATGGGGTACCAACACATTGGATTTCCTTGTTGTGAATAATCTAGATGCTTCTCTCTATTTTTTTTTCAACATATCCTAAATCCATGATTTGACATTATCCTGAATGCTTATGTCCACTCGAGTCAGAGTTAGTGAAGGAGAAAGAGATGGGATTTTATATAACCTCCCATAAACAAACCAATCAAGAATGGTTGGTCCATAAATAGGATTTTCATCACTAAGGAGGTTTATTTCACTAGTGGGGTGAGTTAAAGTTAACCTAGATCTCTTTCTTGGATTTGGAGGAACTAAGGCTAATTATGTCTATCTCTTTCCACTACTTAATGGAATCAATTTTTTGTTGGCTTCCTTAGATGGGTCTTCTTCCTTATCTAAACCATAAAAAGTCATGATGTTAACAAGGGTACTCTTCACTATTTATGTGGTTTCCAAAGGATCTACGCTGATAACATATATTGGGGAATAAGGCCTTGGTGGGGACACCTTAATTTGGAGGCTTGAAATAGGTCTTTGCTCAATCTTATATTCATTAATTTTAGCTTTACCTTTTCCTTTTTCATCCTCAAGTTACTTATTTTGAGGTGAGTTTATCAATTATCCCTACCGAGGCTCAGAATATTGTCCTTAAATAGGTGGTTCTTGATGTGTAGTCCTAGATGGTCTTGGAAACAAGTGATACTTTAAAGGATGTAATTGCCATATTTCTCCTAAAGGCTTATTATCACTGACCAGCTTACGTTATAAGGTTCTGTTGTAGTTTTTAACTCTAGATAAGACTTATTCAAAGTTATTTTCCCTTATGTAAATACCATCCCCCATACCTAGTTGATGCTTATACTCAGTCTTTGGGACCTTCCTACCCTAAATATGGTTAGCCACTCTATTATTGGTGTCCAACATCTTAAGATTATCTAATTATAAATCAAAATAGTTCCTATGTACCACCATGATCTCCAACTATTTCCAATCCTTGATTATAATCACACCAAATTCCAGTGGGAAAGGATGAACATGAGCCTCTTTACTATTTTTACAATGCCAATCTATGCCCTAGATGATGTGATAAGCAATTTATTACTCTACAAGTTTACTAGAAACATATATGGGTAGTCTATATGGATGGACCATGATTCCCTCTATCCTTATTATAGTGAAATTTGGATATAACCACACATCCTCCATGGTCTCCACTTATTTTTTGGATTAGAGGATGAAGTCTAGTTGTAGGAATACCAATGATTATCTCAAAAATGACTGGGAAGACACCATCACATATGAATTTCATATTATTCCTATATTTGAAAATTTGTAGTTTGGAGTAATGATGGGAAATGGTAGTCCTACCATCAGGGGATTAATTTTAGATGCCAAGGAAATTAATAGAGGTAAGGAGTGAGTCTAAGAGGTAATAAATCATAAATAAATGTCTGGAGATCTTTCTCTTGATGGTTGTAAACTATTTGGCCAAGAAGAAACTTATCAAGTCTCCAATGGGAGGGGTTAGGTTCTCCTCAAACATGCAATGGATATAAGACACCTAGACCTTACTTACATAAGTTATAGAGAGGCACAAAATGATCTATTCAATAAGGTCATATCTACCATAACACCTTCTCTAAATTTGGTAATAGGGATCTCACTGTTAGGGGTCCTAAAAATATGGGAACCTTGGATTAACCAAGGTGAAAGAACTGAATCCAAGTTTTGGGAATTTGTCCATTCTCTCAGGGAAGGAAGATCAAAATGAGGTAAAGGTAACTTATAATAAGTCTCAAAGGCCATGGGAGCTATGCCTTCAACATTATTGACATTTCCTTCATGAATAATCCATTCTCCATTTACTTTGTAGTTAATTAAAATAGGAACAAGAAGGTCGATGTAATGGATTACCTCTAGTTTAGCAACTATGTGATGAAGGCCTACCATTTAAATTGATACTAAATCCTTGTATCTTTGGTACACTAAAGTATTCCACTTTTCTTCTTGAGAAATTGATTGTAAATCTTTGACAAAGAAGAATAATTAAAACCAATCCTTTATTCCATGTACATTCAATGCTATTGAATATAATTATGTGTCTTTAAAGACCCTTCCTTCACCATTTGAAGTTAGATAAAGCTCTGCTTCAATCTTCATTTGTTGTCTACCAACTTCCATTGATAATAATGTATTGTAATTTCAAAGCAATCAAAGTTCTCACTAAGGCACTTACTCTGAATTTAGTTCATAATTATCTCAAGTGTCACCTAATTAATTTTAATTTATTCTAACCTTATTTATGGAGGGTTTAGGGTTTTTCTATTTTAATTACCAAAACATCAAACTTTGATCTCATATGTGTCTTAGATATGATGGAACATTTCTTATCATCTCTCCTATGTTTTTAATCATGAAAAATCTTTCATTTGGATCCTTCATACTTAAATGGAGCTTATGTGGTAGGGTTCCATGCCTTTCATGGAAATTTTCATAAATTACATTTGAAGAGTGACCATTGGTTCTCAAAAGTCCCTTTTACTTTACTTTGAAAAGAAAAATCTAGGTCCTTGCATTTCATTGGTTCTTGATCTTTGAGCTTGTTGATTATGCCATCTATCAAGCTTTTGAGTCCTTTGAAAAGTCTTCAATTGGATCACACCATTAGATCAAATATAGTGAGCAAATGACCACCATCAGATCCTTCGAGACATCTTGAGGCTTTTGTGTTGATGTGTACTATTGGATCAAATATAATGAGTAAGTGATCACCATTGGATCCATTAGATTTAAAACCTCCAATCAAGAAATGATCATTGGATCCTACAAGAAGCTTACCCTTTTAATCATTAAAACACTTAGGCCAAGATTTTGTATTAATCTTGTCTTCTTAAGAAAACCAAGAATTTATTAAAAATATTTTAGAAAACCCCCTTTGAATAGGCTTTTAAAAAATTATTTAAGTAAAATTTGATGGGTTTGATCCTATCAAATATGTTCTCATAGGCATTAAATGACAGATTTGAACCTATCAATTTTAAGACAATAAAATATTTTTGTTTCAATTTAAATTTGATGGGTTTGGTCCCATCAAATACATCCTTGTAGACGCTAAATGATGGGGGTGAACCTATCAATTTTAAAATAATGAAACTTATTGATTTAATAATTGAATGCCACATGTAAAACCATTGGGAGATCTCAAATCTTTAGGGAGTGCATAAGTTAAATTTGATGGGTTCATTCATATCAAATACATCCTCGAAGATGTCAAATGATGGTGGTGAACCTATAAAATTTAAGACAATTAAATCTTTCTATTTTAATTTAAATTTGATGGGTTCAGTCCCATTAAATACGTCTTCGTAGATGTCAAATGATGGGGGTGAACCTATCAATTTCAAAATAATGAAACTTATTGATCTAATAATTGAATTCTAGATGTAAAACCATTAAGAGATCTCAAAGCTTTGGGGATTGTATAAGATAAATTTGATGGTTTCAGTCTTGTCAAATACATCCTCATAGATGTCAAATGATGAGGTTGAACCTATCAATTTTAAGATAATCAAATATTACTTTTGTACCATTAGATTTAAAAACTTTGATCAAGCAATCATCATTAGATGTTTATTGGGTCTTGAATTAATAACTATATGCCTTTATAAAATAATTAGAGCTTGATGTACCATTGGATCAAATCTAGTGAACAAGAATAAAGTGTTATATCTACAAAAGCACATGAACTTTAAGTTAAAACCTGATTTTGTAGAAAATTTTCATTAGACTTTCCCATGAACATTTAAATTCAAAATCACTAGGGTTTATTATTTAGTAACCCTAACTTATTTCATGTAACTTACAATTAATAACCTTCAAGATGATTCTTAGCAACATCAAAACATGCTCAAATAATCTTTCACACTTATTCCAGGATATAGAAGTTTAGGAAACAATCACATGGGTCCCCTTTCAAAAAATAAGATGGGAGGGTGTTGGTCTCGACACATTGCCTACATAATCCCATGAAAACCTCAAGTCTTATTGGTTCTACCCATACAAAAGGTAGTGAGAATTGAATAGGTCATAATAAGTTTTAAAATTGAGGCAAATGGCTAGGTAAATAGATTTAATAATAGTAAGGTAATGTAAAAATGCATGATAAAAGGTGTTGTTCCTTATTTTCCAATAGGTGGTTATAATTAGGAAATAATGGCATAAGTAGGTGATACTAATTTTCCCATATGTGGTTAAAATTAGTGGTACTCATCAAACATAAATGAAAGATAACTTTCAAGGTCAACTGTCACACTGCTTTCATAGACTGTCATTTAAACATGAAATTCTAAAACTATTAAAATTGGATTGGAATGCCCTTATATAAGGTGTGTGAAGAACTAAAGGAACCAAGATCAAAAGGGTTGGGTTGGGTAGGTAAAAACATGCTTTGGTCAATAGTAAAGGTATGGTAAAATGGTATATGGTATGGCATAAGGAAAATAATAGGATGCTAGTTGGCTATAAGGGTAATAAGGTTACCCCCAAATGATAAGGTAAGGTAAATGGAAGGGTATGAAATAATGCCAAGGGTAATGTCAAATGAAAATGTTAGGGTAAATACACAATTACAAAGGTATGGTTTTTGGTAAGGTAAATGTTTTGGCTAGGTAAATAGTTATATTATTCTTACTGATGTGGAGATGCACATCCTAATCAACATATGATACAACCAAAATAATCAATCATATAGATTACTAGCCCACACCTCTTTTGAATAGTTTATATATCAAGAACCTACTACAAATTTGGATTCTACTAATTTTATTTTGATCTTCATTTGTAATTGATTATATTTCATTCAAACATCGAGATAGAATATCTTTATAGCCTCTATGAAGGAAAGTGCAACTAGGGATGGTAAATATGGATAAATAGTGATTGATAAGTTTGGTTTGGAAATGAAAAGGTGGATGATAATGGAATGTATAATGGTTGGGAAACAAATGAAGATTGATATTTTTAAAAAATCATAACTTTGTTAAATTTGGATATAACATAACTTTGGTTGTTGTGGGGATGAAGACTTTTGAATATGTTCTCAATAGGACCACTGTATTTTTCTATTATTTTTGTTTAAGTGTAACTACCATCTGATTATGTTTTATATTGGAAGCTATATTGATGTTATCTTTGATATTATCTTCATCATGTAGTGAAGAACTATTTTGGTCAACTAATGGTACCTTAACGAGGTTTTCACCAATGAATTTGTCTTAATTATCCCATAGTACCTCTAAGAAGGTTTTACTAAGGAACATTGACTTTTGACTTGGATTGTCTTCTAGTGCCTCAAACAAGGTTTCATTAGAAGATGTTGAGTTTTGAATTTGGTTTTCCCTTACTGCCTATAAAAAGGTTTCAGTATGAGATTGGTCTTATTATACATGAATGTGGTCTTGGCCCCCAAATATTCTATAATTGATATGTGACCATGGATATAGTTCAATAGGGTGTGATCCCATTATTCCAAATAGACACTTGTGGGAGGTGTAATGTCAATATAATGGCTATGTTGGTTGGTGGTAATGGCATGTGGAATCGTAATGGAATGGGGATAGGCCTCACAATCCTCATAGAATATACTAGGAGAACTTGTGTCAAAGTAGAAGTAATCATCCTTGAATACCATAGAGGGATCACAAATACATTGTAACAACCATGAATATATTCTAATTCTAAAGTTGAGTTTAACTCAAGGGAATCTAAATCCATTAAAGAGACTAATGATGATTATACTTCTAATTGTAATTATGATGTCAATTCAAGAATATAACGTATCTTCAATGTTGATTCTTCATCTAGTATAGATGTTGCTTCAAGGATGTCTAGTTGAATGTTTGGTATTGGAAAAATAATTGAATATGATGGCATATTGGGATCTATAGAGACTTGTTTTTTGAAGTGAGACTCCTCAACTAGGGGTTTAAGGTCAATACACTATTCCATAGATATTGGTTTGTCAAAATGAGACTCTTTAAAAGTAGTATAATGGTATAGGTAATGATATTACCAAAGAAGGTTATAATCATTAATAAGTAACTCAACAAATACTAGCTAATTAGATTAAGACACCTCAAAAATTGATATAGTATCAAAAGGTAATTCATCATACATTTACTTGTCACAAATAGGTATTTCAACAAAAATATTTTGGATTGGTTGGTTCTCTTGGCCTTCAATTGCAATTAATTGTAAAATGTTGATTTTGAATATATCTTGGTCCTCAAATGATTAGCTTGGTTGGAGATGTACTGATTGGCTTAGTTTTGGATCAAAGATTGGTATGGGTTTTATAAAGTGGGGGATGGCTGGAAATTAATGATGAACTATCAGTGGTTGGATAATGATAGGCTTATCAAAGGTTGGTTTATGGCCTACGAGGGTAATGATACTCATCTAGTCACACTTGTGCAACCTTGTTCAGATAATGATATACCATACTTGGAAGGGCATAAAATGGTAATGTTATGGTATTATGAATCTTGGTTACTATCCTGAGCCAAAAGATGAGGTCCTAAAATGGTAGTATTTGGATGCTATAGAGCTTGCTTTCTCATAAAATTTGAAGAAGGGTTAATGGTATAGTTGTTAAAATGAATACCATGAGTAATGAAAGGGTGAAGATCATACATCAACCAACCTGAATAAGGTATCATTGAAACTTATGATTAGATTTGTTCCCTTTATTGAGTATTTTAGGAAGGATAATCATCCATGTTTTAAAACATTTTTTCATGATGGGGGTCTCAAATAAAGTTAGTTTGTGTGGCAATTCTATCATAAATCAAATTGTATATGTATCCATTACGAGTGTAATGAGACATATCCACATCAATGATGAACATTGCTTAAAAGGCTGAGAGTTATACAAACTCTTAAAAATAATGTTCAAAGGACAAATGGTTTAAACTTGTTCTAAATTGGTCTATGTAATGGATATGTATCTCCAAAATATTATGTGCTAAAACTTAGTTTAAGATAGTCTAATGTCAAATGTCTTAACCAAAAGGTCAAGTGGTTGAATAAAAATTGACATGAAAAACTCTAGGTTCAAAGTGTTCTAAAAAAATCTAATATAAGAAAACAAAAGTTTTTAGGTCTTTTGGAAAAGGGATAAAAGCTAGACTTTAAATAAAATAAAGGTAGGATATGTTAACCTAATAAATTTGAAACACTTTGGCATAGACTAGGCATTCAACTTTAGGCATGAACTTGGTCAATTATTATAAGGCAAAAAAATATAAGCACATATAGATAGACTATTTCTCACAAATTTAGGCATATACAGATAGGTTATTTATCACAAATCTAAACACAAACAATAGTTTTCAATTTGAATTAATAATTGACCTAAGTTACACAACCCAATAGAGAAATATTGATGTCTAGGCCCAAATTACACAAGGCATAAGTACAAATCAATCAATGTTTGGATTTGAAATTTTCAAGGTTAATCAAAATCTCAACATAGGAAAATTAGGCTTCTTTGAATCAAACAACAAGTTAGATGAAATTTAATGGCATAATGACACTAGGTTTAGATGAAAAAGGCACACATGGCTTGGTTTATAATTATAAACTTGGACACAAGGCAAACAAGTCTATGAAATGATTTGAGTAGCATAATAACATTATCATTCTCTAAAGATGCAATCAATGGTTTGGTGTCAAGACTAAATGGCACAAGATTTGAAATGAATTGGGTAGGGTAATGTTACCATTTTCAATCATGTGACACACACAAACATATTTTTCAAAAAAGTAAAGTAAAGGTGTAAAATCAAATGGGTGGCGTGATGCTTTCTCAAACAAAGGAGTGATGTATGAATAAGAATATTCTTATTAGGGTAAGGTAAAAAACAAATTCAACTTTAAAAATATGAAATAAGAGGATGAAAATGACATAAACACCTAAGTATAACATCCTAAATCTTAAAATTGACAAGTTTGCATAATACTATCAAATTTCATCAATATAATCACTATTGGGAGTATTTTAAGTGTTAGTCCAACAATAAAAATGCATGAAAAATAGGGTGTCTATGCTCCATGTTCTCTCAAGAGTTTATACTATGACATATAACTTTAGGCTACTCATATTGCATCAATAGTATGTCTATGGTAAGTGTGGTTGTTATAATCTATCAATTTCTATGCATTTCTAGATGGTCCCAAGTGTGTATAACATAAAAGATGCTCACTTCATTTAGATCTAGGTCAACTAACTTGTCATGAAAAGGTTTTTTACTTTTCACAACCACTACATCCATCACTTTATCAATGTAATAAGATTTTTGAGATGCCCCTTATAGTATGAAGAAATATATTACTAATGATGTTTGTTTAACCACTTAAATAAACATCATAGTAAGATGACCTCAATTTTTATACCCCACCATGGAGTGGGGTTGAAATGGTGTTGGGAAATGAATTCATTGGTTAACGATTCCCTATAAAACCCATGATGAGGTGATGAACTCTCACTCATAAGCTAAAATGTATAAAAATAAAAGATAATTGAAAATACTTTAAGGTCACATTTAGATCACCCAAAACATACATATTTTAGGAGGACCTAAATGATGTTCTTTTCATACTTTTAGACTAAAGCAACTGAGGCAATGAATGAGTGATTTTGGTCACCAATCTCCCTCAAGGGGATGGCGGGAGAGCATACATGCATCAGTCATTTTGCTAAAACAAACAACTTCTAACAAATAAAATAATAAAATGAATGCTCTCAATATCATGTAACTAAGTGTTTAAAGTTCCTTTTAATGTATCCAAATGAGATGTGCTGTGAATTTTAATCCCCTTATCAATTTTTTTGTTGAAAAATTTGACAAATAAAAAATTATGTAAATAAAAATATTATAAAATTCCAATTTAAAATGTTAAATTTTCAAGTGAAAAGTGTTTTAAATGTCTCTTTATGGCCTTTAGGTCCTAAAAAACATGTTAGAAAGTCCTTGTTCTTAGAATCAATTAATGAATAAACAAATCACTTCCCAAATATTTATCTTAGGTTTACACATAGTTCAAAACCAAGAAACATAGAGCAAACTCACAACTCTACAAAAATGCAACTGTCAATGCAATACTACAACTTGTGGGAAAATAGTGTATAAAATGCAATATCACTACTCTAGTGGAAAAATCACTAATCAAAAGGAAATATATCTATGCTAAGCATCATTGTATTGAAACTTAACCTAAAAAATTAGCATAACCTCTAGTGGCTAGGATTGAATATTGTGATGACTTGGCCATGTCATGACTTATAAAATTATGGTATTATGATATCATGACTATTTAAATCATGATATTGCAATATCACAAAAAGTTTCGACAAGTAGAAATAGTCAGTAGAATAGTAATAGTTAGATGCAAAAACATAGAAATAGAGATAAAATTATGACTGTGTGAGTTTTGATATTGCCATAATATCATGACTCTTGAGAGCAAAACCATGACTATACAAGTCAACTTTGTATCTTCTATAAAAATATCCTTTAGCCTCCAATTTTCAAATATTTTTGTTAACAAGCTTAAAGTTTCCATATAAACCATTATTAGAATGATCTTAAAGGCCTTAGGATCAAATTCATGGGGTGTAAGTCCCACTATGCATGCCATTTTTTATCATAGGAATCCAAGAAGCGAGGTTATTATAGTGTTAGTTCAAGCAATGAAATTTAAATAAAAACACACTAACACTTGCATTTCTATTTTGGAACTTTGGGAGAGCTTAGTAATGAAAGACTAAATGAGAGCAAAACTAAAACATAAAAGACACAATCCTTTTACCTTCCTTGGGAGCTCAAAATGCTTTGTTGAGTGGTTTATTCAACCTGTGCATCTAGATGTCTTTGGTAAATGAAGCTTGGTGGTTCCTTCTCTCTTTGGCACCATATGAATTTGATGTTTCTTTAGCTCAATATTTTGGAATTATAACATTAATTACAATAAAATATCCTATGTCTCTCTCCCAATTTTCATTATAACTTTGGCTTATGAGAGCTTAAAAAATGAAGAGACATGGTATTGTATTTATAGCCTAAGAATTTAACTCTCACAAAACGTGAGTTAGGGTGGAGATTAAGGATTAGAATGGATTCAAAACTAACCTAGGTGAGTCAAATATAACCCCATTAGAGTTAATATTTGTCAAGTAATCATGACTTGAAATCACTAGGCATGAGTCTCCAAAATAGATATTTTAAGATATTTTCAAAGAGCTTGATAACTCATAAAGGCAATGATGAAAGACTAGGATATTTTGATTTTTTGAATTTAATTTATTAGATATTCATTATTCAAATGTATAATTCAACTAGACATTTAATTTGGTTTATCTTGTTAATTAACTATGATTATCCTTCTAGCATTTCCAAGATTTGATTTAAGTTTGCAAGTGCCCCACTTAATAGATCCAAAGGCCAAATTGATTGTTTTGATGTCATAAGGTGATTAGGGATGAATATGTGAGAGGTTATTATTACATATAGTAGTATACCATAACTAGGGATGCCTCCACATGATTATGAGATTCAATGAATTTTTCATAAGCAAATTTTAGTCATTTAGTAATTTGTAGGCTTAATTTATAATGGTTGGGAGGAATCAATCTGAAGTCCAGTTGAAAACCAGTTGTGGCTAGTTTTAGGTGTCTACATTTTGGACTTAGACACTCTAAATGGAATCACCTAGACCCCTACCTATGATCCCCTCATGGAATATTAACATGGTTACTTGGTGTATGTTGTTT
Organism: Torreya grandis; assembly: GCA_037957365.1. Taxonomy (NCBI): domain Eukaryota; kingdom Viridiplantae; phylum Streptophyta; class Pinopsida; order Cupressales; family Taxaceae; genus Torreya; species Torreya grandis. Next base: position 1,930,914 of record JARHVA010002043.1, read on the forward strand.
GCCTAGTTGATTCAAACAATATGACATTAAAATATTTAAATTTATTATTTTTATTATTGTTGTTTTTTTATTTTTATGGACTTGGTCATTTATGACCATTTCATTTATTGTTTTGGCATGTTAGGTGCCTTGGGAGGTGGTTGATGGTATTGGAGGGAGGTTTATTTCTCCTTCCATTCAATGGGCATAGGATGGAAGGAAAAGTTAGAAAATGTGGGGGGGGGGGGGGGTGTGGAGAGGACGCAAGTGGGGAGAAGAATGTAGAGAGAATGGAAAAAATATGTAGTTGGGTTTTTTCACTTCGATTTTGGATTTTGTTGGATAGCTTTTACTATACTATGGAAAAATAAAATTATTGGTAGATCATATATAGGACGTTGTTTGCTCTACTTGGGTTTTTCTCCACATCCATTGTTCAGGTAGGCCATTCTAGTGATTGTCTAATTCTAGTTACTTTTTCAATGAATTTATAAAATAAAAAGGAATGTTGGATGCATAATGTAATTATGAAGTTGTAATAATTCATGATAGTATCAAGTACCGAAGGGTTGAATAAAACTTTCCCTTTTGCATTTAAACTTGAAAAAATAATTTGATTATGTTATCTAGCTTTTATATATATTTGTTCTATTTTGGCCTAGGTGAATGTTGTTGTCTTGAGGGTTCTATAAAACTTTTGACAAAGGATTGTGTGTTTCAATTACATATTTTAAATGTTATGTCTATGTATTTTTAAACCCATTATTGTGTCTTAAATTAAACTATGTATATTTTGTGTTGTTGACCCTATTCTTATTGAGGAAATGTTGCAAGTTTTTGGAAAAGCTATGACTACATATATTTCAAACATATTATATGGATGAATTTTGTTTTTTCATAAAACCTTGCATATATATTGAATATTTCTATGTTATTATATTCCTTTGGGGATTTTTTTTACCTATGAATACTCTAATGGTTATTGTACCCTATTCATTACTTCCATAATATTAAGGGTTTCATTTTATGACTTGGGGTTTTAAATATTTATTTGGGCATTAATTTTATTGGTTTATTCAAGGGGTTTCATCTTTGTTTGGTTCTATTATATTGATTGGATGCTTGCATTTAATCATTGAAATGGTTATATATTTATTTAAATAATATGATTTCTTTATATAGATTTGAATATATGTTCATTTTCTTAGATATAAATACTTGACGGGTAAAGCCCTAGAGGAATTGTGACCTATAGCTTAGTGTTGGCTTTTGTTTAACCATTTCTTTGAGGTATGTTATTTTTATTTAAAAATGTTTAAACCCAATTTTTAAATTTGGGGATCATGAGGTTGTGAGACCTCATGATGATCCCATGAATCCATTATATCAATTATTAAATTTAAATCAATTTATAGTTTGTGATGATTGATTGAATCATTAAGTTAGCATAGTGGAAAATTTGGTATATGGATGGAAGACATGTTTGAATGAATTGAATCGTGTTAGGTGTGTTGAATATTATTAAATTGTTATTTATATTGGAATATGGCTCTAGGATGAGTATACCTCACTTGGGTTATAATTTTAAATTCTTATCTTGATTAATTGATTGTTTAAATTCTAATGTTGTTGTATAAATATTCTTGGACTAGGCTTAAAATAACTATGTTTTTGTTGATTGTTTATAATCATGGAATATGTATTGGTTGTCAATATGTTTAAGGCTTACCATATGATTGGAGGATTTCCAAATATAGTATTATCAAACATTATGAGCATGGATATAGTTTATAAATCCATAATTATGACCTTCGAATAGCCTACAGTGGATTATCCCACTTTTAGTTTATAGCAATGTCATTTACTTGGTTATTTATGTCTCATCTTGGGATGATGTATTATTAGTTAGTTTCCTATTTTACATTCTATTGATATGTTGAGTCATCCAATGTCTTGGGAACCCTGACTTGCTCAAAATCTCTTCGTAACCCTAGTTTCCAAAACTACCATACAAATGATGGATGTGGTGGTAAGGGTCACTGATGGTTTGGATCATAGGGATGGTTGGGAGGGTTTGTTTGATATGGTTACATGCTACTCACACTCATGGATGATCTTTTGCACAAGTGTGATGTATTTGGTAGCATTTTATTATATGTTTTTCATATACTTTATAGCTTAATTATATTATCATTTTCAACTAGTATGTTTAGTGAATGTAATTATAAGTTACTTTCATTAGCTTAGTTAAATTAGATAGCTATTGTATGTTAACCCTGTATTGAAAATGGATCATGCTGAAATGAAGTAAAAGGCTTATAAAGTTGACATATGGTGAGAAGATGAAGTTTCACTTACATTTTCTAGATTCAATAATTTATATGTACTTCACACTTATATCTTGGAGGATTAAATGATTATCATTATTGTTTTTACATTAGTACATTATGTTGTTAATTATGGTAATAACTTGTAGTTGATCCTGTTGTCCCCCAAAAATATCACTCATTTTCGGGACAACATTTGAACTATTTTGGTCCTATAGATCAAAATCCTCTCTTCCCCTTTCAAAAATTGTTGTTAGCATTCAGGTTCTTCATTTTTCAAACTTTCTAGAAATCTACAGACTCTATAGACTTGAATCTATGAAATTTTTAGGTTTGAATCTACAGACTCTGTAGGCTTGAATCTATGAACTTTGCAGGCTTGAATCTATGAACTCTGCAGGTAGGCTCAAATCTACAGACTCTCAAGGTTGGTTTCTACGGACTCTACAAGAAAGAAATGGGTTCAACACTTAGCCAAATAATGAATAATGAATCGATTGGACCATTGAGCTATTGAACCAAAGTTGGTTCAATCGATTGGTTTAATCGATAGGTTCAAAGGTTCAACCAAAGCTTAGAAAGATAAAGGAAGCAGTGTTTGAGCAAGACACAAAATAAACCAATGAACTGATTGAACTTTGAACCAAAAGAGTTCAAAGTTTAATGGTTAAAAAGTTCAAAGGTGGCTTCAAGCAAAGAGAGAAGCAACCTGGATGATTCCAAAGGCAAGTTCAAATGAAAGTGATGGTTCAACCAAGGAGCAGGAAAGTGATTAAACCAATAAAGTGATTGAAGCAATAAAGTGACTGAACCAAGGAGCTGATAAGGCCGCCCAAACCATTGAAAAAATCAACCAATGAAGTCCCCACAGATGTCAAATTTAAGGTAAGGGAATATCCATTGAAATTCAAATAAAGCACGAAACTTGAAGGAAGAACCAAGTGACTGGCTGAAAAGATAGCTCGATAGCTCAAATAGTAGCAAGAAGAGACAAAGCTGGAAAAGATAAAAGCAGAAAGGGGGAAAATATTGAAATGTCTACGTAGAAGTAATTTTAGTAGGTGGAACAGTCCACTAAGCAGGTATTTTAGCTTGCAATTTAAGGACGTTGCTTGTTTTTTTCCTTCCATGAAGTAAAGACAAATGGACAGTTGCATAGACATCAAAGGTGATAGACCAGATGATCCAGACATGGGAGAAGACATATGGGATGAAATGACATGCCATAGTTAAGACAGCTGTGCTATTTTCAATGCAATCCTTTGACAAACTTAGAAATGCATTCAAGGCATTTAATGCACAACATGGGCCATTTTATGGAAAACAAGCACCCAAGTCTTTCTTGCGGTGGTATATATATTCTAATCTCTCATTTGTTACAAGGGAGACTTTTCATTTTACAAGAGCGAAACTCTACCCATTTTGAATGAAGAAGACTGAGACTTTGAGCTCAAGTTGTAATTTCATTTTCATTTTTATCTAAATGAGAAAGCAGTTTTTTCACAGACTTTGTGCTATTCTGACTTGTGTCATTTTAGAAGAACATTCTTACATCTATCTTTTAAAGGTGTCCTTATTCATTTAATTTGGTAAGAAGAATTAGTGAAGGTAATAGGGAAGTGTCCTAAAACCAACTGTGGGAAGACTTTGTGCTTTCACAATTGATTTCAGTCTATATTTTTTTTCTTCTTGTGTTGAGGATTCTAGGGTGACTTATGCCCCCATTATCCTTTGTGATATACTCTTTAGATAGTTTAGGTGGAAACTTTGCATTCTGCTTCATCTTGTTGTTACTATGCCCTCTAGTTAATTGGTTATTTCACTACCTGAAAGAAACTCTATTGTTTCCTACAAGAACACTTCTAAAAGAAGAGAAGTGCCTTCAATGTTTACACCAGGATTTTCTCTTTTGTCTATCTGCATCATCTCTAAAAGAAGAGAGATGGATGGTTTATCCTACCCCCATGTCTTACTTTTTACTTATTTATATTATATATAGCTCCTACGTATCTATAGGGAACCTCCCCTTGATGAGAGGAGAGATTTGTCTCTGGTTGATGTAGTAAAGCTACACACCTAGCTGACCAATCTTCTTGCTGTGATTGATCAAACCTATTTTGTTGATCAGTATGCTGATTGACAAAATATTCACCCAACAGTTTTTGGCGACTCCGCTGGGGACATAGTAATTTTATGCAATTTGGAACCTCAAGTTTTATATTGAAAAATCACCCGTGTCTTACCCATTATAATTATAACCCTTATCCATTACAAACTCTAGAGACTCATTACATGTCTTACCCATTATCATTATAGCCTTACCATCTTCCTCCATCTCTGTTATATTAACTAGTCTACAAAACTAGGCCTATTGGGAAAGAGTGTGCAGTTTGAAGCCTCAAGCTGAAGCACGGGCAGTGCTTTTCCATTTTTGTTCTACAATCTAGCCACTCCATCCAGATTTGTTATCCCTATTTTTCATAATTAAATCATGGAATTTTGAGGCCCCTGGGGTAACTCTTTTGGTCCACTTAACTTGACTCCACCTTTGCATGAACTCTTACGTAGTTCAAGACAGAATTTCCCCAAATTATTTGGTGATGTGATAGTTCACCCTGATGAACACATTACAGCCTTCAACATAGCCTATGGTGTTATTGGGGTGGAATTTGAAGATGTGGCAGTCAGGATTTTTGTGGAGACACTAAAGGTGATATTGTAGACTATTTATACCATATACAAGCTGAATCATTGACTGAATGGGATACACTCAAAGCCATGTTTGAAGCAAGGTTCAAGCCTATAGAGGATGTGCATGCTTTATTGGCCCAACTCACTCAGATGAAGAAGGAACCTCATGAGCCTATGAGGGATTTTATTGCTAGGTTCAACAAGCTGAGGCACAGGATTCCCATGGTCGCCTAACTGACACCTCAGAATCTCAAATGCTTCTTCATCAACTCACAACTACTTGAAGTGAGTTTTTTATTGAGACGGGATAGACACATAAACCTTGAGGATGCTCAATACTTGTCTACTAAGCTAGAAGATGAACTTATCTTGGTAGGAAAGATAAGGAGAGATCCTAATAGAGGTAAACCCTCTCCATCTTTTGAATACTCACCCACAACCACCACTGACCCAATGGTGCAAAAGATGGCAAATGAATTGCTAGCCTTGAAAAGGAAAATGGCACAAGGGATGTCATCTACTCTTACATATAGAGATATGTTGAGGACATTTTAGAATCAGGCATACCAAGGCAATGCCACCAAGAATCAAGGACAGCCAAATCATCTTACTCCCCTAAAAAGGAACCTTACCCTTGAATCACCTCCAACTAACTTAGTAGTTGGATATCTAGAAACAGAACATGTTTCCTATTTCCAACCTAAGTTTGAGCAAGAAAATGGCATTGATCTCTTTAGGTAGGATCAAGAAGAATCAGTTGGTGACTCCCACATTGGTTTCCTAAATTACCAGGATGAACCCAAAAGTGAAGGTGAAGCAGTCAAAGAATAATACACAGTATTCACCTGGTCTACGAATTAGTTAGCCCAAAAAGATGATAAAGAAAGAATAGAGGAATGAACTCAGCCTACAATTCCAATTTCTATGTGGGGAACCACTCTGCCTTTCTAGTCAAAGGACCCAGTGATTTCCAAGAAGGTTAGCACATCAAACATCTCTACACCTTCTACTTCAATGTCACAGATCAACCCTCCCCCTCCCAAAAACCAAAAGGATGAACTCCCATCCTCTCTTCCAATTCCATCTCAGTCATTTGACATGATTGGTCATGTTAAGAAATCCAAAATTCAAATGACTAAGTTTGAATCCCTGCAAGCCAATCCTAAGCAGTTAAACATTGGTGAAGAGCTAGGTGTGGACCTATCTGAGGCAAAGATTGTGGTCACCCAAATATCAGCCCCTGTTGCTCAAATTTTGTTTGAGTCTTTAGGTAGGAGTAATTACTCCTTGACCACAGGGGATGCTCATGTCTTAGCTAATCAAATTCCCATGGCTAGAAATCCAATATTTGATCCAAATTAGGCATCAAAAGAATTGGTAGGGTGAAGTACAAATCAAGAAGGATCTTCCATCTCTGATGAAGAGTAGAAGATTAGCTTCTGATGATGCTTGGATCCTGGAATCTAATGGCATCAATTATTCCACTCATGCTAGATGTAGATCTCTATTGATCAGATTGAAGACTGGTCAAGATGAAGAGATCAAACTCATTCACACCAAAGGAGATGTTGAGTTGATGGTTTGTTAGGGGTCTAATGCTAACAATCAAAATATGTGATGGACTGAACCAGTAGAACAATAAGCTATGGTGGTGGACCATACTTTTGTACTCCAAAATCAGCAAAAGGAGCCCTTTGCCAAGAGAGAAAGGAGTTATGGTTTTCAAATTGAAGACCACGTCCTACCATGGGGCAATAAGACGAAAGAGCCAAGAGGAAGATGCATAAAATTGGTTTCCCTGGTGGAGAGCTCCATTCACACGTCACCATTTCTAAGGATAGAATGGTTTCCTATTGGTTTATCAAGATGGCATCCCCTTTTCTTTACCTCACAAGGAGCATCATCTGAAGTACTTCAATTCTTGAAGTATTAGATAAGTTCACCTATACATATGTATATCTATATAGTCTTTAGTTCTATTTTGTTCTTTTCATTTTCATTTTTTTTGGAACCTTTCCTTTTGGGTAACTCAACTTCGTAGCCCAATGGCACACTTTAAGGCACTGGAGATTCTAGTTTCTACTCCCCTCAGCTGTTCTAAGTTCTCATCTGAAGGAAGTTCCCCAACTAGAGCCACTTGTTGTCCCCTAAAAATATCACTCATTTTTGGGACAACATTTGAACTATTTTGGTCCTATAGACCAAAATCCTCTCTTCCCCTTTCAAAAATTGTTTTGAGCATTCAGGTTCTTCATTTTTCAAGCTTTGTAGAATTCTATGGACTCTACAGGCTTGAATATATGGACTTTGTAGGCTTGAATCTATGAACTCTGTAGGCTTGAATCTACGAACTCTGTAGGCTTGAATCTATGGACTTTGTAGGCAGGCTCAAATCTATGGACTCTCAAGTTTGGTTTCTATGGAATCTATAGGAAAGAAATGGGTTCAACACTTAGACAAATAATTAAGAATGAATCGATTGGACCATTGAACCATTTAACCAAAGTTGGTTCAATCAATTGGTTTAATTGGTAGGTTTAAAGGTTCAACAAAAGCTTAGAAAGATAAAGGAAGTAGTGTTTGAGTGAGACACAGAATAAACCAATGAACTGATTGAAATTTGAACCGAAAGAGTTCAAAGTTTAATGGTTCAATATGGTTCAAAAGTTCAAAGGCAGCCTCAAGCAAAGAGAGAAGCAACCTGGATGATTCCAAAGGCAAGTTCAAATGAAAGCGATGGTTCAACCAAGGAGTAGGAAAGTGATTGAACCAATAAAGTGATTGAATCAAGAAAGTGATTGAACCAAGGAGCCGAGAAGGCCACCTAAACTATTGAAACAATCAACCAATGACATCCCGGTAGACATCAAATTTAAGGTAAGGGAATATCTGTTGAAATTTAAATAAAGCACAAAACTTGAAGGAAGAACCAAGTGACTAGCTAAAAAGATAGCCTGGTAGCTCAAATCATAGTAGGAAGAGACAAAGCTGGAAAAGACAAAATTAGAAATGGGGAAAAGCCCAAAATGTCTGTGAAAAAGTAATTTCAATAGGTGGTATAGTCCACTGAGCAGGTATTTTGGCTTGTAATTTAAGGACGTGGCCTATTTTTTTCCTTCCATGAAGTAAAGACAAATGGAAAACTACACAGATGTCAAAGGGGATAGACCAGATGATCCAGACTTGGGAGAAGACATATGGGATGAAATGACTTGCCATAGTTAAGATAGTTGCCTTATTTTCAATGCAGTCCTTTGACAAACCTAGAAATGCATTCAAGGCATTGAACACACAGCATGGGCCGTTATATGGAAAATAATCACCCAAATCTTTCTTGGAGTGCTACATATATTTTAATCTCTCATTTATTACAAGGGAGACTTTTCATTTTACAGGAGTGAAAGTCTACCCATTTTGAAAGAAGAAGACTGAGACTTTGAACTCAGGTTGTAATTTCATTTTCATTTTTATCTGAATGAGAAAGTAGGTTTTTCACAGACTTTGTGTTGTTATGACTTGTGTCATTTTAGAAGAACATTCTTATGTCTATCTTCTGAAGGTGTCCTTATTCATTTAATTTGGTAAGTAGAATTAGTGAAGGTAATAGGGAAGTGCCCTAAAACCAAATGTGGGAAGACTTTGTGCTTTCACAATTGATTTTAGTCTGTGTTTTATTTTCTTTTTGTGTTGAGGATTATGGGGTGACTTTGTGCCCCCATTATGCTTTGTGATATACTCTTTGGGTAGTTGAGGTGGAAACTTTGTGTTCTACTTCATCCTACTATTACTACACCCTCTGGTTAACTGGTTATTTCACTACCTGGAATAAACTCCTAATGTTTCTTGCAAGAACACTTCTGAAAGAAGAGAAGTGCCTTCAATGTTTACACTAGGATTTTCTCCTTTTTCTATGTCCATCATCTCTAAAAGAAGAGAGATGAATGGTTTATCCTACCCCCATGTCTTACTTTCTACTTATTTATATTTTATATAGCTCCTATGTATTTATAGGGAACTTCCCCTTGATGAGAGGAGAGATTTGTCTATGGTTGATGTAGTAAAGTTGCACACCTGGGCGACTAATATTATTGTTGTGGTTGATCAGACCTATTTTTTTGATCAGTACACTGACTGACAAAATATTCACCCAATAGATCCTATGTATGTTTAATGTAGCATTAATTTCTTTATGTAGTTCTATAGAACATTTATATAGTCTTTTGACATCAATATGATATGGTTAACCTGAGTACATATTTACTTACGCATATATATCACTTATCATATAGTTATTTGAGCATACATAAGTATGTTGGTTTAATTGTTAATAGGTAAGAAGTTACCTTCAAGGGATGTTCATTGATAAACTAACTATTGAGGTAACATGAGTATATGGAAATCTTGTTTTAGTTGATTTCAACTTGCATATGAAATATATAAACAAGTTTAGTTAACTCTTATTCCTAGCATATGTGGGAAGCATGAATAGAATTCTTCTTTGCATTCCTCGGTCTTATACAATTATGTATATATGTATGTTTATTATTACACAATCTATTATTGTTTGATTTACTTTCTTAAATTTTGTCCTTAATTATATTTCTATAATTAAATAAAATTCTAAGTTAATTTATATACTAAGGGATGCCCAGTATATGAATAAGTTGTATTAATTCCTAGAATGAATTGTCAACTTATAGATGAATGATTAGACTTCTTGGAAAGTTATGATGAAGGAAGTGATCACGAATTACTTGTATTGTGAAATATAATATGTTGATATTATATTATTTAATTCCTAATGTTTATAATAATGAAATTATGTTGAATATATATGTTGGACTTTAGTTTTATAGGTTGAGTATTCATATAGTCTTCTTTCTTGTTGTTTGGAAATGAATGTATGTTACTATGTCATAACATGTTCAATTATTTATGTTAGAAAAGATTCCTAAATGAAACTTTTATTTGGGTTCCACTCATTTGGTACATGGCTATAAATTATTACTATTGATAATTTTCCTTTTGTTGAAGTTTGGCATCGATGTTGTCATTGATGTCAAAGGTTCTTGAGAAAGGTGTTAATGAGGTCATTAAAAAATGTAGCTATGGGATAGGATATCGATAAGATTTTAAATTATTTGAAAGTGTAAGACATGTTTTGTATATGAATTTATGACTACATGAGTGATGTTAAGTTCAACATGTAAGGTCTTTATTGAGAAATTTCTCAAGTGCTTGAACCTAGTAAGTGATTTGAGAAGGTATGTGCATAGGATGCCTAGTTTTATACATGGATGGTCATGATGGCATTGTGAGATGAATGCACATAGGCATGAAATTTTCTATGATGTTTATTGATAATGTATATGATGCATTAGATCACTCATGTGAGTTTCAAGGTGAGCTTATATGGGTAGGACCTAAAGACCTAGTTTACACCTAGATCACTTTTAGACCCTGTCTAGCCTAATATGGCATCATTATTTGTTGTCAAGACACATAAAATATGTAAATCAATGGTTTAGCATGGTAATAGGTTTTATGTCATGTATATGGGGTTTTGAGATCTTTGACAATGGTTAAAAGGTCAGTTTGAAGGACTAATGTGGTTTGTTAGTCAAAATCTAGAGAGTAAAGAAAGAGATGGTGGCCAAATAAGGTATGAGATTTAGATTTCAAGATAAGAATGAGAATCTAAGATTTTTTAGTGGTATTATTGTTTTTTCCAAGTTTTTTGACCAATTATGAGGTTAAATATTAAATTTTTAAGATTAAAAAACTATTTTGAGGTTTCTTGAGTGCATAGTTTGAAGAGTTATCTACCCGAGAAGTTTTTTCAAGTATTTATTGGAACATCTAACCTCTACATGGGAACCTGATATAATCATGGTAGATGTGAAAGGGTCCTAGCTCAAATTTATAGTCATTGTTTTTGAGAATGTGTGACTAAGCTTTATAAATGATTGCTAACATTGGAAGATGGTTTAAACCCTCAAAGAACCCTAATAGTGACTTAATATGATACAAGTTGTTCTAAAGTGTTCAAAATGGATTTATATGGATAGTTTAGTGATTGGAGGTTGTAGTAAACTCTCTCAAGAATATTCCAATATAATTGAGTCTTTAGGTGAGTGAGTGGATCCTATAGGAAAGGCCTTATTTCTTAGAGATTTATTATAGCAGTCAGAGTTGACCAAGTCAAAGTTGTTAAATGGATGGAGGACAAAATTTGAGAATTTTATTTTGTGTTCATGAAGGTTTTTTTTACAATTTATATCCATTAGGTGTGATAAACTAGTCATTCAAGTTAGCTATCCGCTAATAGACCTAATGATGGATACAATGACAAACATAGGTAGAAGTGATAAGGTGTTTAAGAATGTGTTATCATGGAATATGGATTAATCCATGTGCATATAGGTGTTTTTTAGGAATTTTAACAGAATCTCATGTTTTTTATAAGTTTTGGAGGTTATTGGTTATAGTGAAAAAAATTCTCACAAGTTGAGTTGTCTAGCTCAATGAGGTCTATAAACAGTGAGGTTATGAGATTAGTATACAAGACCAATATTTCCATTTAAACATATTATATATATATGTGTGTGTGTGTGTGTGTGTGTGTGTATATATGTGTGTATGTATATATATATATATATATATGTATATATATATACATATATATACATATATATACATATATATATATATATATACATATATATATATATACATATATATACATATATATATATATATATATATATAAATTTTATAATGATATCATATGATCATATACATGAATAAACATTAATTTAAGGTATCTACAAATGTGTTGAAGATCATTATCACTATGATTGTACTTAAAGGTATTTTGGTAGTTCTAAGTTGACTATTTGCAAAGAAGGGTTTGAGACCTTTTTCCATGAGTTGTAAGTCTAAATAATATTATTATGTATTTGAGATAATATATATTTTTTAGTTTTTTATTTCCATTATTGATTATCTATTTTTTTTTAATCTTTAGTTGTTCAAGATATAATTTATGGGTATGCGCATACCTAATTATGAATAGTAATAATAACACAATTCAAGTGGTAGTTAGAGCCTAAATGTGTCATGGACCTAAGAAGAAAATAGTAGGGTCTATTTTAGTGGAATATAAATTATTATTTATTTTGGTGGTGTTTTAAGGTGTTCTAAGAAGATCAAAGGGTAATGTGTACTAATGAAGGCCTAATTGAATTAGGTCTCCTTAATGCCCAAAGAATGATTTGGTATTTTTGATCTATGGCCAACCTAATGTAATGTTTGATTCATGATTTTGGCATGTCCTAAGGCCTATTGTGTGGAAAATATAAGTGATCAAGTGTGTATGGATGACCAAGAGGTGTAAGAGCAAGATCTTAGTATAAGAACAAAGCCTAACATGCCTAATTATCTAGTTAGAGAATGAACAAGTTAAAGTGAAATATATATTAATTTGAAGAGCTTAAGGAGGTATTTTAGAGAATTAAAATGGTGTAGAGAAACTATCATGAAAATATAACATGGTTACTAAGTATGAAAATTAATGTCAAATGATCTAATCAAGTCAAGAAGAGGGATAGTTGAGCAAAGAATCCTAGAAGGTAGTTTGAGAGGGATATAAGTGTGAAGAGTGAAAGAGATGGTAATAATTAGTTGGTTGAGAAAAAAGGTGATATTAAGGTAATCAAAGAAATGAGGTGGCTGAATTAGTACTGAGTCATCTAGGGGGTTGGTGCCTCGTTACAAGTGAGTACTTGTTAAAGCTTAGTTGGGTTGGTGCTTAAGCTAGTTAGGGTTGGTACTACATGTGAAGTTAATGCTTCAATAAATTTTATATTTTGATGATTATGATTGTAGTCCATTTTCATAAATTAATGGGTTTTATTCCCCTTGAAGGTTTCCCAATCACATGTATGTTTCTTATGTTATGCTCATGTGAATGAATATTTATGCATTGCTATATATTTATATTGCTTTGATGGTTTAATGAATGTTAAAGTACATGTGAAATAAAGTTTTAAAATAATGATTCACCCACCCACCTCCTAGTCATTATGTTTTTAATAATTGGTATCAGATCTTGGTCCTTTGAAATAAGTCTAATAACTTGAATGTGATATTAAGAATCACAAGATGTCTTGTGATCAAAAGAAAGAAGACAACATCTATGATGAAGACATATACTTTGATAGTGAAGAAGGAAAAGTTGAAGTAGATCTTGAAGCAAAGATCATAAGTGCCCTTGATGATTTGAAGCTTCAAAATAAAAATATCAAGGATCTCAAAAGTCAGTTAGCAGGTGTCAATACAAGGTTTATATCAAAAGAAGTTGAGTATGACTAGTTGAAGATAGGTAAATATTCCTTAAAGGTTGAGCATGAGCAACTCATAAAAAAGATGAACAAGTTTGAGAGAGAGCATGAGAAATTAGAATAAGTCAAGAGTGCCAACATGAAAATAATAGTCAAGCATCCCAATGCAATAAAGGATAATCCGTCATGGGACCATGGGAAAATGAGTATTTAGTCAAGAGGCAAGTACTAAAATATTTATTGTTACATCTATCATAATATATGAGACATTGTAAGATTCTACTCTAATAGAGTTAGAAGGAACTCAAGATTCAATAAGACATATGAGACTCCTAGAATACATGTGAAGAATAAAACATTAGTATAGAAGCCAAATCAAGTTGGGACTGATAATGTTGAGCTCAAGAGTCAAGATGGACTATTTTCTAAAGAGGAATATAAGAGTAAAGAGGATTCTATGTTGGCTCATACTTCCTTTCACATTAAAGATGAAGACATGAAATGGTATATAGATAGCGGTTACTCAAGCCATATGATAGGAGATATAAATAAGTTCATCTCATTGAAAATGAATGTTTTAGGAATAGTGGGGTTTGGAGACAACATAATTGCCAATATAGTTGGTAAGGGTGTCTTGAGTTTGGACAATGGGAAGACCAAGACACAAAATGTATTATATGTGGAAGGTTTGAAACATAACTTGTTTAGTATAAGTCAAATGTAAAATGAAGGACACAAAATAGCCTTTCATAAAAGAGGGTGTGAGATAAGGAGAGACAAATCAGGAAGGCTAATTGTTATTGTACTAAATAAGATCAAGAAGGAGAGATGATTCATGAGAAATATATATGAAAGTTGGATATGGAATAAAAGATTAAGTCACCTAAACTTTGATAATATAGTTAGGATTAACACTAATAATTATATGAGGAACATGCCTAAGATCACCAAACCTATAAATGTACTTTTTCAAGCTTATCAACATATTAAGTAAACTATAAAAAGTTTTAATTCTGAGTACTCTACTATAATACCCTTGGGGTTAATACACTCTGATCAATGTGGGCCTAGAAGAATTCAAAGCATTTCAAGAGACATAAACTTCATGTAACTCATAGATTATTACGTAAAAATGGCATGGGTTATATTATTGAAAGAAAAGTTAGAAGATCTTGACAAGTTTAAGGTATTCAAGGCTCTTGTTGATAATGAGAATAATGAAAAGATCAAGTGTCAAAGATTTAATAGACGAGGAGAGTTTTGGTGAAATAAATTTTATTACTTCAATGACGTTCATAGATTAATTAGACAATTATTAGTAGCTAGGACACCTCAGTATAATGGGGTAGTGGAAAGAAAGAATAAGAAAATTTAAGAGATGGATATAACTATGCTAATTGAGTCTATATTATATGATGGATATTGGAGAGAGCCAATAATCAGTATAGTCTACATTTTGAATATAGGATATATAAGGACTAATGGAAACAAGACACTTTATAAACTATGGAAGGGGTAGACATAACAATGTGGAACAATTTAGAGTGTTTAGGAGCAAATTTTTTATCAAAAGAGATGATGAAGACTTGGGAAAGTCTGATTCTATATCTAAATAAGGCATATTTTTAGGATACTCATCAATGAGCTCAACCTATATATGTTATAAAAAGAGGCTACAAAAGATAGTGGAAATCATCAATGTGAATATTGATGAGACAAAGAAATCACACTCATAGTCAAAGGACACTTTTGAGAATCTAGAATTTAAGAATGAATAAGAAACAATAGAGGTTAATGATGAGGATGAAGAATTTGAAGAGAGATAGGACTCAAAATGACCCTCAAGATAGATTCAAGAGATCACCCTGAATCTCAAATTATTGGCAAAAAAAATTTACATATGAAAATAAAGATAAGACTAGTAAGTAATCTAAATCAAGAGAATGTTTGTATAATATCCAATATTGAACCTAATAATATTATAGAATTAGGAAAATAAAAATTTCAGATAGATGTTATGAATTAGGAGTTATACCAAATAGAGAATAATAAGACTTGAGAACTAGTTCTTAGGCCTAAAGATAAGAATGTCATTGGCATAAAATGGGTGTTTATAAACAATTTGAATGAATATGGAGAAGTTACTGGGAACAAGGCTATATTTTTATGAAAGGGATATGCACAAGTTGAATGGGTAGAATTTAAAGATACCTTTACACCAACATCAATATTTGAGGCCATTAGATTATTTATAGCATATACAAGATTTAAATGGTTCAAGGTATACCATATGGATGTCAAATCTACTATTTTTAATTGGAATTTTGAAGAGAAAATATACATTCAGTGACCTTAGGGGTTCTCACTACTAGATGAAAAATAATATGTTTGCATATTTAAAAAGGATCTCTATGTTTTAAATCAATATCTTAGAGATTGACATTCTAGGTTGGATAGGTATCTGTTGGATCAAGGATTGAAAAGAAGAGTTTCAAATGGTACTATATACATTAAGACAAAAGATGATCATTAGTTTATAGTATTTATCTATTTGGATGAAATCATATTTGGTGGAAATAATGAGAAAATGACCAAGGACTTTGTAGAGGTGATGAATGAATATTTTGAGATGTCCATGGTAGGAGAACTATCATTCTTTCTTAGGTTACAAATCACTCAATATTAAAAAGGTATATTTATCTGACCAGCCAAGTTTATAAGAGAGATTTTGAAGAAGTTTGAGATGGAATATTTTAATGTAGTTAGTATACCCATGATCATAGGGTGTAATTTAAGCAATGAAGATGAGTGTTCAAAGGTCAGTTAGATGTTATATGGGTCAATGATTGGAAGATTTTTATACACCATTGTCTCTAGACCTAACATCATGTAAGAAGTAGGTATTGTGGGAAGGTTTCAAGTAGAATAAAAGGAGAATCATATATAATTAGTCAAAACAATAATATGGTATCTCAAGAGGAGTATGCAGTATGTTTTATGGTATCTAAGAAGCAAGGAGTTCAGTCTAATAGCCTATTAAAATGTAGACTAGGAAGAAGTTTAGATGATAGAAAGAGTACTAGTGGAGGAGCTTTCTTCTTAGGTGGGTGTCTAGTTTCATGGATAAGTAAGAAGTAACCATCAATACAATTATCCACTTGTAAGGTTGAGTAAATTGCATTCACTTCATGTTACACTTAGGAATTATGGATGAGATAGACCCTAAAATACTATAAGGTGGAATATGATGGTCCTAGCCCTATCTATTATGACAACACAATTGCTATAAGTGTCTCAAATAAAACTTTAATGCAATCAAAGACCATGAAAATTACTATTAGTTATCATTTTATAATAGATTAGGTAAGTAAAAAAAGTGCTAGACTTGAATATATTTATACACAAGATCAGATTGCAAACATTATGACCAAACCACTTCCAAAGGTAACATTCAAACACATATGAATGGAATTGGGTGTAATTCTTTCCCCTAAAAATCATTGAAGAAGCCAAGTACCTAAGGGGAGATAATCATGCTCATTATATCATATAATAGGTGAGTTTTTCCAAGAAGGTATGTATGTATATAGGGGGATCATGTTTATATTATGTCTCATAAAATCAAAGTTTTGTGTGTTGAGTATTTTGGTTGTAAGGAGTGTGATCTAAGGAGTTGCAAATATCACTTTGTCATTTATGTCAAAGGGGGAGAAAGACTAAGATGGGGAGATAAAAATGACCAGTTTGTAGTGTATTTTTTCATCAATGATAAAGGTGGACATTGTTGATCATTATTCCTATTATTGAGGTTTGGCATTTATTTTATCATTGATGTCAAAGGTTCTTGATAAATGTCTTCATAAGGTCATTAAAGAATGTAGCTATGAGAAAAGATATTGATCAGTGTTGTAGTGATTCTAAGAGTGTAAAACATGGTTTTTATGTGCTTTTATGAATTCATGAGTTATTTCAAGGTTAGAATGGAAGGCCCTTATTGTCAAATTTTTCAAGTACTTGAACCTAGTAAGTGATTTGAGAAGGTATGCATATAGGATGCCTAGTATTATGCATGAAGGGTCATGATGGCTTCATGAGATGAATACACACATGAAAAAAAGGTTATATGAGTTTTATTGAGCATGTATATGAGTCATTAGATCAATCATGTGAGTCTTAGGGTGATCTTATAGGGGTAGTACCTATAGACCTAATCTACACCTAGATTGCTTCTAGACCATACCTGGCCTAATAGGCATCATGATTTATTGTCAAGACACATGACAGATGTATGGTAGTTTTTTATCATGTTAATATGTTATATGTCATGTATATGAGTTTTTGAGAGCTTAGACAATAATTAGAAGTTTAGTTTCAAGGACTAATGTGGTTTATAGGTCAAAATCTAGACAACAAAGAGAGAGATGGTGGACAAATGAGGTATGAGATTTAGATTTAAAAATATGAATGAACATTTAATATTTTTTATTGGTATGATAGTTTTTCATAGGTGTGTTGACCAAGTTTGAGTTCAAAGTTTGAAGGTTTAGGCTTGAAAAAATATTTTAAGATATCTTGAGTGCATAGGTTGAAGATTTACCTACCCCATAAGGTATTTCAATTGTTCATTGGCATGTGTAACCTTTATGGGATCTTGATTTATTCATGATATATGGGGAAGGTTCCTAGATCAAATTCATAGTCATTAGTTTTTGAAATGAGGGGCTAAGATTTATGAATGATTGTTAATAGTGGAAGATGGTTTAAACCCTCAAATAACCCTAATAGTGACCTGATATGAAAGAATTTGATATAAAGTGCTTAGAATGGATGGTATGGATATTTTAGTGATTGGAGGTTTTAGTAAACTCTCCAAATAATCTCTAGGTATAATTGAGTCTTTAAGTGAGTGAGTGGATAGTATAGGAAAGGCATTATTTCTTAGAGATTTGTTGTAGCAATCTGAGTTGACCATGTCAAAGTTATTAAATGGAAGGAGGATATATTTTTAGAATTTTAGTTTATGTCCATGAATGTTTATGGAAAATTTATATCCCTTAGGTGTGATAAATTGGTTATCTAAGTTAGCTAGTTACTAACATACCTAATAATGGGAAAAGTGAGAAACCCAAGAATTAATGAGAAGGTGTTTAGTAATGTGTTATCATGGAATAGGGATGAATCCAAGTGCATGTAGATATTGTAAAATAATTTTAAGACACTCTAATTTTTTTTAATAATTTTTGGAGGTCATTGGTTATAGTGAAAAAGTTTCTCACAAGTTGACATATCTGGCTTAGTGAGGTTTGTATATAGTGAGGTTATGAGATTGGTTTACAATATCAATATTTCCATTTGACCATATTATATATCTATATAATAATGTTATAATGATATAATAGGATATTATAAATGAATTATAAGTTAATTAAGGTATATACACATGTGGTTAAGGTCATTATCACCATGCCTATGCTTGAGGGTATTTTGGTAGTTCTAAGTGGGCTATTTGTAAAGAAGGGTTCGAGTCATTTTGCCCTGAGTTGTAAAGTCTAAAATATATGATGATGTATATAAGGTCATATATTATATATATATATATATATATATATATATATATATATATATATATCTGTGTGTGTGTGTGTGTGTGTGTGTGTGTGTGTGTGTTTTATTTCCATGATTTATTAGATGATTTTTGTTTTATATTCAATAGTTCAAGTCAAACTTTCTAGGTATGCACAAGCCTAATTTTGAAGAGTGTTAATGGTGTGCTTCAAGTGGTGGTTGGAGCTTAAATGTATCATGAACCTAAGATGAAAATATTAGGGATATATTTTAGTATCATATGAAGTATTATTATTATTATTGGTGTTTTAAATTTTTATAATAAGATTAAAATGTAATGTGTACTAATGAAGACCTAATTGAATTATGTTTCTTTAAGGCTTAAAGAAGGATTTGGTCCATTTGAGCTATGTCCAACCTAATGTAATTTTTGATTCATAATTTTGGAATGTACTAAGAAATATTATGTTTAAAATATAAGTTATAAAGTGTGTATTTATAACCAAGAGGTGTATGAGCAAGATGCTAGTATAAGAATAAGGCCTAATAGACCTAACTGACCAGTTTGAGAATGAACAAGTTGAAATGAATGATATAGTACTTTGAAGAGATAAAGGAGGTATTTTATACCATAATAATGGTGAAATGAAACTATAATGAAGATATAATAGGTTTATTATGTATTAAAATAAAGTTAATATGATCTTAATAAGTCAAGAAGAGGGCTAGTTGAGCAAAGAAGCCTAGTGTGAAGAGATGAAGAGATGGTCATCATCATTTGGTTGATAAAAAATGTGATATGAATGTGATAAAATAAATAAATTAGATGATTTAGTGCTGAGTCATATAGGGAATTGGTGCCTCCTTGCATGTGGGTGCTTTCTAAATCATAGTTAGGTTGGTTGTTAAGATAGTTGGGGTTGGTGCACCATGTGAAGTTGGTACTTCACTAAATTTGATATTTTGAGTTATAGGACTATATTCCATTTGTATATATCATTGGTTTTTATTACCCTATAGGGTTTCCCTCTCATTTGTGTGTTTCTTGTGTTACGCTCATGTGAATGAATCTTTATGCATTTCTATATCTTTATATTACTTTGATGGTTCAAGGAATGTTAAAGTACATGTGAAAGAAAGTTTTAAAAGACTTATTCACTCCCACTCTTATTCATTATGTTTCCAATACTTTTTTGAGCTAAATAATTGTTATTATGAATCCTATGTAATGTAATTTAGTTTGAAAACTCTTGATGCTCTTATACATTGTAAACATGTTCATGTTGAAATTGTATCACTTAATTATGCATGATCATACATTTAAATGAGGACACAAGAAGTTGGTTATTGTTTAAAGTAAATTAATTTTATAAGAAAGTGTAATGAACCAAATATTTATTGTTATTGATAGTTTTACTAAGTAAATGTATGGCTAGAAATGAATTAAGAATAAGTGAAAGTTGTATAGGTTGAATATGCTACCTTACTTTAAAAATAACGGTTTGACTGAATAATTAATGTTAGAGGAATATATAGTTGGCTGTAATACACTTTATTTTTACATTAATTCCTTCCTCTTATTAGTTATAATTCATTTTATATTTTTCAATGCAATATCATTCTCATAGATTTAATTATAGGTTTTCCTTATACCTTATCTGATAAATAATTAAGTTGATCAGAAATTGTCTCACTACTCATTTATTCATAAATCAACATTTATGATTATTAATTAAACAAATTGTTAACCTAAAAAAATATGTTGGCAATGGTGTAGTCACCCTAATCCATGAGGAAGTTGATATGTTTAGTTGGTATCACTTGGATAATTGATTGTGATGCTTCAGTTTTCATTTATTTTATGATACTACTCTCTTTTAGATAGGGATAAACTCTATTGTGTGCTTATGGGAATTTGGTATAATCTTCATGTGTTGATCAATTGTTAGTTTTTATTTATGTGATTAGCATTTTAGATATTATACCTAACTAACAAAATTATATAACATTAGATTTATTCTTATTTCATAGACCTATTGTATCCAAATGAAAATATAGGGTGTGAAAAGTTATTCTTATGGTTATTATGAAAGTAACCATTTAACCATCCTTGAGTAGAACCAAAACCCACTAAGGAGAGTGAGTTATTTAACGAGGGTTAAGGACCTATAAATGGTCTTATGTAGAATAATTAGTGTTAAATATGGTGATTGGGACCTATATATTTACTTGTACACTGATACACCCTAAACCCTATAATCCCTCTTTTAGGCAACTTACTTTCCCATAACATCCTTCATGAGTAATTACCCTTAGCTAATTATCTCAGATCATCTCCTTCGATTCTAATTTTAAGCACATGAGTAAACTAAATGAGTATCACTTGTTTTAGTAAGTGAGGTATTAGGTCTAACATGCAATACTAAAATTTATTTTGATAGGCAATTCCAAAATTTATTTTGGGGTTGTTTCATCAAGTAAATAAAAGAAATAGTGAAGGGATAAAAATACTTACCTTTTGGTGGACTCATTGACATTTTAATCTCCCCCTTGGCTCAGATGGAGATTAATAATAGATTGTTGTAGGCTGAGAGTTAAAAATGATTAAATGAAGACCCACATATCCTTAGCTAGAAACTACCAATGACCTCTCCTATTGAGATTTAATGACACCAAAAGATAAAATATCCAAGATAAGTTTATAAACCACTAACTTTGCCAAGATAAGAGTGTATGAATTTGATATGGTATGAAATGAATGAAATATAACTCCTATATATACTATTATAATGCCCCAAACCAACTATAAACTATAATAAAATGTTATTTGCTAGGATGATATAGTATAAATTTTTGAAGGTAAACATAGAAGTGTATTGGGTTGGAAAATACAATTTAAGAGGGATAAATTCACAATAGAGATGATATCGACCAAGATGATACCATAGGATATAGGGAATATATAAAAATAATTAAATGAGATGTAAAGGTATATGGAAAATTTGAGGAGGTAAAATTATAGTACTAATGGTGTAATAAAATAGAATTCCAACATCTCTCACAAAGGGCAATGAACCATTCCCACACCATTCATGGTGCACCCTTTAAGGTATGCATTTAGTGAGATTAATACATAAAAAATACATTATAATAGAAATAATTCGTAAATGATATAGTGAAAAATAATGTGTGTATACATATGTCTCACATGAATTTTGACACATGTCATAGTAGTCTAACATGGGGTGGTGCAATGGGAAAAAAACATAAACATACTAAAAATCACATCTGAATATAAAAGTAAAAGAGATTAAAGGAATTTAAATGGAATAAAATTAAAACAATTACCTTTACCTAGCTTTATTGTTTTGGATAATTTTGTATATGTTTTAGGTGATGGAAGCTACCCAACAAGAATAATGATAGGTGGACCTAAAAATAAGGAAAAATATAATTTTTTGTATTTTTTTAATTAGCATCTAAAAAATATATATCTCAAAAAGGATTATAAATCTTATTTTAGTTTGTGAAAATGACTTACATAAACAAATATATGGGTGAAAAAACATAATCTTTTGGTAAGTAACTAAAATCTTCAAAATTTGAATCTTTTAATATAAATAGGTAAAAACTATTATTTTGTGTATTTGTTGTTTTTTGAAAACCTAGAGTTCTATGTATCCAAATTTATTGATTTGAGAGAAAATGTATTATATACATTGAGATATAAATGTTAGGGGATGTATTTTATCTCTTCTTAAATCCCTATAGATAGGTGGTAAATTTATTATTTGTTTCATCATTTTGAGGTAAAATTAACTAGGTTAGTAAATCTACACACTAGGGAAAATCCATGTAATGTAATATGACCCAATAAGTATCAAAATTAAGATAAAATTAGTATGAGGGATGGTTATTTTAACAAAATTATTATATATATCCAAGTTCATTTATTAGGGTGAAGGAAAGAAATATCTACCCTTAGACAATTGTATTAACTAGACCAATATAGTTTGTAAGGGAAAAAATAAAATTATGGATAATACCTTGGGGTATGTAGGATGAAGTTAGGTGAAAATATGTGTAATACCATATGGTATGGCTGGTAAAATTTAAAAAAATAGATAATTAGATGATACTATAAGATACGGCTGATATTGTAAGATGAATAGGTGGCTAATATTGTATGGTATGGTCGATATAGTTTAGTGATGCATTGGTTGATATTGTATGGTATGGATGTGTAGTCTAATGTTTTCATTAAATATTATTATGGGGTATGTAAAATTTAGTATAAAAATTAAGAAGTATAGTTGAGTACCTAGCTAGTGTAGTAGAAAAAATAAAAAAAATGTTACTTTATTCTATTTTGTGTTAATTTTTAGTCTTTATTTTATATTTTTGGATTAAAGCATGATTATGCTTTGTTATTTGATATCTTTTAGAGGTGAATGAAAATATGGTGGATCAATGGTACTATTTGGATACTATTTTTGAACTATTCTTAACTCATCACATTAGGCCTTGAAAGGATCATGTGGATGTGCCATGTTTCATTAAACTTAGACCTTATTTACATGTTCTTAAGGTGATAGGAGAGCACCACTAAAACTTTTAGGTGGGTGGTGTGTGGGGATACCATTGAGGTATCCATCCATTAAGAAGACATGCATGAATCCTAGGGTTACCTATTATAGACATAATTATGGTGCCTAACACACTAGAGATAAAAAATGAGTGACAAAAGTCATCTTGATGGGATAATGGGTGATGTAGGTATGGTAAATGTAAGATGATGATATGATTATTTAAATTTTACATCTCAGGTGTTATATACATATGGAAGATCCATATTATACTTATGAGAACACACATATTGTCTCATAAGTCTGGTGGGGTTGTCCTATGTACATCATAGCTTTGTGTTAGTCTATGGTAGATCAGGGCACCTTATTTGACATGAGGGTATGATATGGCTATAATTAGGGCATTTTGTTTACAATATTTTGATTCTAAGAAATGTATGATGGGTGATATCTTTTTTTTTACTAATTGGATCTATAATAGGTTCTCAATATACATATTCATTAGATTACCTCATGTTATATATTATAGGCTCTCATGGATGCTAATTTGGGCTTAGGACCACACTTTCCAAGTGATCACACATGTGCTAAAATTAG
>JARHVA010002043.1:1960000-2067500 GCA_037957365.1 Torreya grandis
TAAGATATAATAATGAAATGAGATATCCTACCCCAGTCTATTAGCCTAACATAAAAAATACCTTATCTCTATCATGGCCCAACTGCATAGTTTAAGCTTTGAATAATACATGAGATGTGCCAAAAACATAAATTTTTTTAGTGTGATATAAATTTTAGTATTTTATTTACCTTTTAATAGTGATGTTTATTTTAAATTTTTTAAATTTTTATACTTTCCTCATAAAAATTTGAAAAAAAAACACATAGGTGATATAGATAACAAACACAAGAGAAATTATGCCTATCCACTAGAAAAGACAATCTAAGGAACATGGTGCCTAAAATACTCGTATAATTTCTCCATGTGAAATTTTTAAACCTAAAAATCAACCTTAGTATGCCTCAAGTGAAATTAAAGGTGGAAGATGGGGATCATTAAAGATTTATCCATGCAAAAAGGGTGATACAATGATTGATATGCTAATAGTTGATCACAAGAAAGGAAATTTGTGATTTAAAAGTGATTTTCATATCACTAGATAAATTGAGATAACCTAGAAATTATCTAGCATAATAATTGATAAGAAATTCATCCCAAAAAAGTGGAATGTAAAATCATACCAAAGAATCATTAGGATACTAATGAGAACTCATAAATGGTAAAAATGTGATGAAAGAAAACCTTATATGATACCTAAGATACACAATGAAAATAAGGTTGAATGTATATTGATTATAAATTATAAAAATAAAACCTAGAGATGATACTCAAGATCCAAAAGGAAATAAAAGGTTGAATTTAAAGTTATTTAAAAAAATGTTGACATATATGTTAAACAATAAATTATTAAAAATGTGGAAGAGCATAATATATATATATATATATATATATATATATATACTATGTTAAATATAAAAATAATAGGAAATGAAATCAAATAAATATATGAAAATTATATATATGACAAACTTATATAATTGAAAATGCCTTAAAATATCTCGACATGCATCATCTATAACATCTAATAAATATTCCCCCAACTAGTATTTGGATTTAATCATAGTCTCTTCTAATTTATCTAAGAGTAATTATATAACTACTTGGTATATGAGTTCTAAGGAAAAATTAGGTGTATTTGAAGGAAGAGGATACGTGGCCTCATGATGAGAAAAATCAAGGTGAGGAATATGTAGTGTAATGACTCACACACCATTTGATCAATAACATAGATTGAGTCATAGGGGAGGTTGTTACTCTATCCTTGATGGACCATGCGAATTTTAATATGAATTTAGAAGTGGGAACCTCAAAATGCCTCTAAAATGTTGGTGGAGATCTCTTCATATATATGTGTAATTTTTAGAACATTATTGCCAAAGAAAATACTCGTTCCCATGTTTAGTCTGATTTAATATTTAGAGGTGGCATTTTCAAAAGACTAGTAAACTTAGCTACTTAGAGATGAAGTACATCAATATATCATAAAATATATCAATAGTGAGTTGAATAATGTGTAGTAATCCCATATAAATAAAAATCATGAATAAGAGTAATAGACTAAATTGATTGAATATTAATGACAGGAGTTGAGTCTTTCATATTAAACTATAATAATAATATCTAATAAGCTCTACACTCTTTAGTTGAATGATAAGATACCTTTTTAAACCCACATTATGGTTCATACTCTTGGGTGTGTATGTGTGGTAACTCATCTATCCTAGGTGGAGAATCATAATTAGATCTATCTATAACTATGTAAAATAAACCATATCTATTAGATAATATAATGGTAGACTCAATAACTTGGTTAATATTGAGATATCTCTCCTAAAATTCAAACTAGTGCTACAGTGATCATAAACCCTATGGAATGATAAAATTGTAGTTACTCCTTATTTAGAATTCAAACTTGGCTTGGGCCAAATCAATGTGGCTAGCATCTTTGGAGGAATTTAGATTTAAGGATTTGAAAATATAGTGATCCAGTATGGTAAAATAATTTATGTATGTTGAAGCATGCTCTGAAGAGGCTCAAAAGTATTAATAGTGGTATGTGTGGTAGAAGATAGAATTCACTCGATCTCAATCCTATGGACATCAATCCAATGAGGAGTAATGCTGATCAGGTATATTTTATGTATAGTTAATAATTTTAATTAAGTTACTTGTATAATAATTTGTATTTATTTTAGGAACATTGGAGAGAGTAATGATAACACATGACTGCTACATCCTTAGCTTGGGCATAAGTAGATAATAATAGGTCATCGAGGATATAATAATTATCATATTCAAGATTAGTAAATTTGATATTAAGGTATTTTGCCACTATATTACTAGAGGGTGAATGTGAATTAGGATTCTTAGGGATAACCACAAAAATAGAAAACTTGGCAGTTACCTTATTGTGAGAACAAGGTCACAAAGAGGGAGAAAATTGAGATATGATGTTAGAGGGAGACCTAATGTTTTTATATTTATATTAAGCTCGTCAAGCTCATTATCATCATAAGATTAGATTTTAGGTGGGATATTTCAAAAAATAATTGAATTCTGATTATAACCTCTATTGGAATTGATGGGTTAATTAAATAATTTATATTAACAAAAAGGAATTTTATGAAAGAGTTCAAAGGTTGATATTTTAAAGACACTAAACTCGTATGATTTTTTTTAATTACAAGGATTATTATCCCATTGAATAATTTAGATATAATACTTGTAAGGAAAATTTATTTATTGACATGCAATAGAGGCCATTACCCCCAAACTATGAGTTTAGGGGTGACCAAGCAAAAATTTGTATGATAAACAAAAATTTAAAATCATAATATTAACTCCAACTTTGATAGACGATACCATGACAGGGAGCCAAAAAAATTCAAATTGAGGTATTTCTATTTACATATCCTTTTCACATGATTTGGGTATAATTAAGATTAAAATTTGAATATCCTAGAGTTTTGATGAATTATAAAGAGACATTATAGGTGTCATAACCTTTATCTATCAAGGCTTGCTTAACTAGAATATCATAAAATTGGAAACTAAGAAACAATGAGGTCATCCACATGAATTATGAAATTTTCATGGATCATAAAATGTTATATTAAATTTTAATGAGAGATATGTATCTATAGTTTGGTCAACTTGGATGGACATCTCTTTACATTTTTGTAAAATACTTTACTCAGACACGAGAAAGGTATCTTATTTTCCTATAGGTGGTGGTTGAGGAATATTCATGTCAAATAAGAGATTAATAAGTTTTTGAATATGGTTTGGTGAATTATTTATGATATTTAGGAATAAAATTTTATATATGAACTTATAAAGTTCTTTTATGGGGTCCCATTCATCAAATCTATTATGAGCTAGGCAAGAGTATGAAAGGGGCATTCAATTATAAAATAGATCAACTAGAGAAGAAGTATATCTATAATGAACCTAGTTAGGGATAAAATCATTTTATGTATGTAATACCAATATAGTTGAGGTAATCTAAACCAATGTTATTCACCTAGTCAATGTAGTTGGTTGCACAGAGATATAAGAATTAGATAATATCAACCTGACCAATACAATAACATTATATTGAAGGGAGGAAACGTACTATACCAACATGGATGTTATATTATAAATAAAAGATACTAAATAACACTTTATTTGTCTTGTTTATATATTTTTAACTAATATCTAAATGAAATATTAGTTTGTACAATTGGAACGTAAGATAATAGAAAAAAAACTGCACCAAGCTAGCTGATGCAATTTTGAATGTAGGGAACTAATTAAATTTGCTGATATTGTTATGAAAAAATAAAAATACACAAGGATTGATAGTGAATTTGGATATCTGAAAGTATGTAAGTTATAAGTTCTTGATACTCAATGTTGAGAAAGTGATGTAGAGTGTTATCCTTAACAAAATTATAATTAAGATAAAGAATACAAGTCTTATTGGGATAAGGATCAATATAGTACACTACACATTTTATGTTGTTTATATTTAATAGGTTTTACACATCATCAAAATAATGTGGGTTATTTTTGGTGTCAACAACATTAGTGGTAGGTGGTTTATTTTTATTTTTAGTCTATCCATTTTGATTGTGAATTGAAAGTGGATTTATGTACATAGTAAGGATAACATTAACTTAGTGAAGTGCATAATTATTCAATATAGAGTCATGAGATTTGGATACATTAATATAGACTTAGTGTCACTCTTTGATAATGGATTATTTATTAAATTTTAAAGAAAGTAATAATTTAAAATAAATGTATTTGATTTATTTTCAAGTTTCATAGGAGTGTCCCTAATTTGTTTGAAACTATATTTTGATCCATGATCGTACCAATGAGCATTTGGATAAGAAGTGTTAAAATATTTAGGTCATGGATTAGGAATTCATTTATTAATATTAGATATTAAAATAGGGTCGTGAATTTCATAATTATTTTCTTGTGAAGGAGAATGAGGATGTTGGAATGGGCTTCCCTTGATAAGTGAGGAAAGGGTCCCTTTCTCAGAGCTTCCTTATTGAAAAGAATTGATGGTTATTTTAGAATAAAAAGTGTACAAGACACCATAATATATATCATTTATGTTTTTATATTTAATAAGTATTCATATCCTAATATTGGGTTGACAAGACATTAAATGTATTATGACAAAATATTGGAATTTATCTCAGTTGAGGGCCTCTTCCAATGATTTTATAAAGAGTGTCCTAATGTTGTAACATATTTTTAGATTAAGGGCATTAGTGAACAAGTGGAGTAATTTATCATCTGAAATTTTGTGCTTGGATGTATTGGCTAAGTATTTTAAACACTGGATGAAGGATTAAATAATCTCATTATCCATATTTTTTAGTTAATGAAGTGAGCCAAGTTGTTTTCAAGTAATTCATTAGAATGAAACTCCCAAACCAATACATTAAATAAGTATTCCAAGATAGATATGGAGTTGGACTTGATGGCTTTACCAATATAAAGAATAATTGGTGACATTTTTGCCTAGTAGCTTAATAGAAAAAATGTATTGAGATAAAATTAGTTTCTATAGAGGTTTCCAAAGTATTTTAAGTGAAAAATAGGATTGATGGATATACTATATGTGATTGAAGTATTGATGCCACCTATGTCAATGTTTGAAATTTTTTGGACCAATGAGTCATTTTGGAGGTGTTTCATGGATTTCTTACAAATTTATCATTTAAAAATAATATTACCTTAAGCATTCATAAGGGGGGGTTTGATTTTATACTCTATTATAAAGTTTTTGAGGAAGATTTTGCATTGGTAAGAGTTGGCTTTTCATTTTCATCATTTGGGCATTATCGCTAGCTTAAAATTTAACCATTTAGATAAATTACTAAAAAATGATTTGATTAGGATCAAAATCATTTCTATTATAAATGGAGGCTTGAGTTTCATATTGTGATGTGCTAGAGGTGGAATTAATATTGGTGTTAATGTGCAAACTTTGAGTGGGCCCACTAAAGGAAAGGCTCACCATGTTAGTAATAATGTTAGGCATTATGGATGGGGAAGGGAATAAGTAAGTCATATATTAAATTTTTGAAAGTACATTATAAAAATTAGGAGTAGGGGAATGAGGAATTTATAAATGGTGTGTCTTCATGAGGTGATAAACAAGTGTGGGGTCCTTACCATTGTGTTCAAGATGCTCATGTAGATATATGATCATTTTTTTAGTATAATTGAGATAAAATTACTATTAAACCTTGTGTTATTATGGTAAATAACATCTTATAGTGGTGTTAGGGTTATTATAAGCCTCATAAATTTT
Source organism: Torreya grandis (assembly GCA_037957365.1). Taxonomy (NCBI): domain Eukaryota; kingdom Viridiplantae; phylum Streptophyta; class Pinopsida; order Cupressales; family Taxaceae; genus Torreya; species Torreya grandis. The sequence continues at coordinate 1,965,804 of JARHVA010002043.1, forward strand.
ATATCTAGTTAAAGCTACATGATAATTGTTTGAATTTTGGTTTAGAGTCATGGAAAATTATAAGTCATGTGAGTATCTAAGGAGACTCTATGAGGATTGTGTAGTTCCATATAATTACTAAATCCTTTGAATTATTATTATGTTTTCTCTATTTGGTTTGTAAGAAATATATTTCATAGTGGAAGATAAAATATTAACTATACTAGGTTTTTTGTTGTAGACCTGAATGTTGAAAATAGATTATATCGACTAGGTCTATACAGTTGGGAAATGAAGATAAATAATAAAAAATATCATGGATGAAAATTCAATGTTTTCACAGGAAAAATCATATTGGGTTGGATTATACATTCAATAAGAGGATGATAAAGATATATTTTATCAAGGTTGTTAATGTATTACAAAAGACACATAACTATATTGGGTTGACTGATGTATTTGGGACAAATAAACATAAATATATTGAGTTTAATGGTGTATTTTTAAAACATTATTAATTATATTAGGTTAGATGATGTTTTTGGAAAATAAAATAGAATGATATTAGGATTAATGATACAGTCTATAAGATAAGCAAGGTAAAATTTAACTAACTATTTTCAAAAATAAATATATGGAGGTAAACTATGAAAGGTTGTGTTTGAATTTTAGGATTTAATATACATTGATCCCAACCATAAATAGTGAAATTAAATTTGAATTCATTGACCATGGATGATTTCAACATTCTTGTGGATATACTATCTCATCTCTAATGTTTGTTGAGAGTAACTTCTTGGGGATAACAACTTACCAATGCATTAAAAAATAAAACCACTAGAAGGCCTCCTAAAGGTTGGAAAATAAATATTAGGTGTTTATAATATAAAATTAAATTCGATATATATATTATTGTTTAATACCTTATTGTAATATCCCCTCCAAATTGGGAATATAGCAACACAAAAACTCTGAACAAAGATACAATCCCTGTTGAATAAATTTAGAAGATAACAATAATATAGTCTCTCAATAGCAAATCACAAATCTTATCACTTGTCCTTAAAGACTATTACAAATACAGTCCTCTCTTATGCATATAAAAATATGAAATATAGTCTTGAAAACCCTGGCTTTGCAAATTTGGAAATTGAGTTTGAATCTAGAAATTATGTCTTGGCTTGCTGTGTCGAACACATAGTCACCGGCATCGGTCAATATACTGCCGACGTCGGTCACTGTCAATCCTTCTCTACCAACATCAGTCTTCAATCAACCGATGTCGGTCATTGAGGATCTCTATCTACAAAGGTCGGTGTCTGTGTGGATCTGTACAGACCTGTACGATCTTCGTACAGCTGCCAATTAAGCACAACCTGTCTATTTTCAACCCCTAGTCTGAAGATATCTGGCTCTAATACAGAATATATATATCTATATAACTTATTGAATCAAAACTAAATAAAGAAAAATACCTAGAAATCTCTGTGACAAATTTTGTATGAAGTTACCTCTCAAATTTGTAAACCTCTGTGATAACTTCTTTATGAAGCTATCTCTCAATTTGGCAATAGATCAACTGATATTTCACAACCTCTAAATCGCACACAATGAAGAGTTGACGTTCTCCACTGCAATGGAATCCTAGAACCCTTGGATTAGTCTTCACAGAAGAATTCTTCAATATCAAAATCAATAATCATATGCATAATCAATAATGGCCTCCATGAGAAACCCTTATACCCTCAAAAAGATGTGCTTGCCCTAATTAGGGTTCTCTTAAATTAGAATTAGGGTTTCTAATTAAAAATAGACCAAATAATTAATATTTGATTAAATCAATCAAATATTAATATCTCCCTCAATATATGTCTGATCGAACCCAAACGAAAGCCAACTGGAAAAATTTTGCTAAACAAAGCTAATCCAATCTCCATCAAGACCTTCCATCTATCCTATTAGCCTACGAAGGTCGCATAATATTCTAACCATCCATTCTGAAGATTTCAACTGAAAAGGGGACATGACAATCTGCCCCTCCTAAAATTGCTTGCCCTCAAGCAATTGTTGAATGATACACCCATCAATCCACCAGGATCCCAAATGTAGTCATGATCTACCCTGCTATCAATCAATGCAAAATCTATGCCATGTCCATCCCTAGTACTAAGATAAGCACCCCAACATCCAATCCATGAATAAAAATTAGCAAGCAACTCAAGCAGACTCCTTACCTGAACAATATCTAAATCTAGATTATGAAGGCTAGAAATATTCATATCATCATCAACCTGTGACCCGACTATAACAGCAAGCTGAGTCCCTACCACATGTGATAACTCCTAAACTACACTCACCTCAAGACCAAGCTCGTCCACTTGTCTCTCCTATGTTGGTGCCAATGTCAACTCGTCATTGCACTCTATCATGTCATGTCATATGAGCCTCTCCATCCGATGAAAAAACATATATCTGAAGCTACTGCCCCGTATTGACTTAAGTATATGTGTCTTCCCATCAACATCAAAGCAAACCTCCATGTCCTTGAGATGAAGAGTAACTTCCTCAAATTAATGAAGCCACTTCATACCCAAGACTAAGTCTATATCCCCCATGTTCCCCACATAATAATCAACCTTGAACTCATAGTTTTTCAAGCACAATGGGAGGTCTCTAATCATATGCTCACACCTAAGAGTGTGACCATCGGCTACCTTAACTCGGATGCCCTCGAAATCTTTGATAGTGAGCCCACACCTCTCCACAAATCTAGCATCTATAAAATTATGTGTGGCTCCTGTATCAAGAAGGGTGATGACCTTTTGCCCTACCAAAACTCTACGGAGTCTAAATGACTCATCTGACTAAATGCTAGATAGACATGTCTCCTGTATATGAAGATCTAAATCTACCTCTGCCTTAGGATCTAAAGCCTCTACCTCCTCAAAACCATCCTATTATTCAGAATCCTCAGAATCTAAATCCTCGTAATATGCCCACATCACATTATTTGCCTTGCCCTTAGGCATCAAAGGGCAATCGTGATGGATATCATATGGACCTTTGCAGTAGAAGCAAAGCTTCTTCCTATGTAGATCATTAAGCACCTCATGATCTAAAGGTGGTGCTGCTGGATTAGCCTTTGAATCATTCTTTACACCTGATTTATCTATGTTAAAATCCGGTCTCTCTTTATCTACATTGGAGCACTTATGGTCTCTAGATGAAGAAGTACCTTTAGAGTTAATTTTATGGGATGGGGCTGCCATCTCCATACTACGTGCCTTCTTCATAGCTACCTATAATGAAGGAGGATCAAAGGCTTTGATCCAACCTCTCAATGGCTCTGTCAATCCCTCCATGAAGAGAACTACCAATCTACGCTCGAAAATATTGGGCACCATGACTACCAATCTCTAAAACTCACCAATGAAAGACTCCAAGTTACCTATCTGTCTCAACTATGCTAGATCTTGAAAGTAAACCTCAGGGTCTTTCCTATCAAACTGCTCAACCAATCTATCCACAAAGTCCTGGTACTCTGTTACCTAATTATGTTGAAGTGTTACCATACCATGGTACCACCAATCATGTGTTACTCCATCCAAGTGCAAAGTGGTTTATTTGATGGCCTCTATCTCTGACATTGGTCTCAATTCCAAAAAGGTGTCAAGCTTATGAACCCAAGCTTGAGCTATCATCTTGCTACTGCCGTCAAAAGTAGTCAAAGAAAGCTTGCCAGTAGCCTTCTTCAACTCACTGAATTGAACTCTAGGCCTCCTATCCTGTCTAACCAATCTGTAGTGCTCTCTCCTTAGATTGAAAAAATGATCAAAGGACGTCCTTTCTTGAACATGAGGAGGTAATAAGTCCCACTCATCATTTACAGCCATGTAAACATCTGCAAATGGGGAATTCCCTACCTCCTCCTCTACTGGTGCCTCTGGTTCTTCTTGAACAAATGTAGGATGTGTAGGTCTATCAATTGTTCCGGAGTGAGTCTATTGTGGTCTCTAATTAATCATAGCACTCCTATCATCTCTTTGGTCCCCGTTCTATCCATTAGGTGTGTTTATCCCCCTTATCATAGTCATAAGTGCCTGTAGTGTCTGATTCATCTGTTGTTGGCTTGTCGTCATAGCATAGTGAAATTCTCTAGTGTCCTGATCAGCATCATACCTGTGGTCCTTGGGTGGGCTACGCTCATGTCTTTCACTCATGATAATCCACTATTGTTCTAATAACTGGGTACCTTCAAGTAAGGCTCTACTGCATGTGTTATACCTATGTGGTCCCAACTCTTGTGGTTGCATAAGATTGTCACACCCTCAGGATGGTAGGATTTAGCTCTGATAACACTATAATATCCCCTCCAAACCGGGAATATAGCAACACAAAAACTCTGAACAAAGATACAATCCCTGTTGAATAAATTTATAAGATAAAAATAATATAGTCTCTCAATAGCAAATCACAAATCTTATCACTTGTCCTTCTAGACTATTACAAATACAGTCCTCTCTTATGCATATAAAAATATGAAATACAGTCTTGAAAACCCTGGCTTTGCAAATCTGGAAATTGAGTTTGAATCTAGAAATTTTGTCTCGGCCTGCTTTGTCGAACACACAGTCGCCGACGTCAGTCGATATACTACCAATGTCGGTCACTGTCGGCCCTTCTCTGCCAACATCGGTCTTTAGTCGGCTGATGTCGGTCACTGAGGATCTCTGTCTGCTGAGGTCGGTGTCTTTGGATCTGTACGGATCTATATGATCTTCGTACGACTGCCAATTAAGCACAACCTATCTATTTTTAACCCCTGGTCTGAAGATATCTGGCTCTAATATAGAAGATCTATATGTGTATAACTTATTGAATCAAAACTAAATAAATAAAAATACCTGGAAAGCTCTATGACAACTTCCGTATGAAGTTACCTCTCAAATCTATAAACCTCTGTGATAACTTCTGTATGAAGCTATCTCTCAATTTGGCAATAGATCAGTTGATATTTCATAGCCTCTGAATCGCACACAATGAAGATTTGACGTTCTCCACTGCAATGGAATCCTAGAACCCTTGGCTCAGTCTTCACAGAAGAATTCTTCAATATCAAAATCAATAATCATATGCATAATCAATAATGGCCTCCATGAGAAACCCTTATACCCTCAAAAAGATGTGCTTGCCCTAATTAGGGTTTTCTTAAATTATAATTAGGGTTTCTAATTAAAAATAGACCAAATAATTAATATTTGATTAAATCAATCAAATATTAATATCTCCCTCAATATATGTCCGATCGAGCCCAAACGAAAGCCAACTAAAAAAATTCTGCTAAACGAAGCCAATCCAATCTCCATCAAGACCTTCTATCCATCCTATTAGCCTATGAAGGTCGCATAATAGGCTAACCATCCATTCTAAAGATGTCAACTGAAAAGGGGACATGACACTTATGTATTGGGGCAATTCCCCTCACACCATAGCATATGTAAATCTAATAATTTATTTTCCCAAAATGATAGATCTTATGAGTTTTTAATTTTTTTAAGCATAATTTATAAGAAGAGAAAATAAAAATAAAGATAAAAATTGATATATGATAAAATTTAATTTGAATGATCTAATGAGTTAAAAAAAAACAAAATGGTATTGAATTAGTTTATTTAGTAAAAAGATGTTACTAATCAAATAAAAATATATCGATCTAGCTGATACAATTGTAACCCCATGCATAATTATATCATGCTAGTTCATAGAATTTTAAAATATAGAGAACAATATTGCATTGTCTCATACCATTAACATATAGATATGTAAAAGTATCAAGATGGAAAATATAGTTGGACTATAATATGTATGATGGGTTAGAATTTTTTTCCAAGAATATGTAGGGATGGACATGAAACTAATCTAACCAAGGGTGAGATAGAATTCACATCAAGTTCACTAAAATATATGCATGGTCTAGGATTACCTATAACTATAATATTTACATCAATAGACCAAGATTCAAATAAGGTCAATCAAATAGAGATTGTGTATACTTGTATGATTGCGTAAGGACCCATGATATCCATAATCTAGAATAACATAACCTAAAACTAAAATTTAAAGTGGAAATGGTTCAAAATCATAAGCCTATCATACAAGGATATATATATATATATATATCACTTGAAATAAATAAAGTTAAATGGTTGTAATCATGGATTTAAAAATTAAACTATAGTAAATGGTTGTAAATTATAAAAATTAAAATAAATGATGATTTATATGATTTTAAATGGGTAAGGTACAATGGTAAATCAAAACGAGCTCTATGAAACCTTAAGTTCTTAATGTAAGTTCTTACGATTTTATCAAGTTTGTCCTATAACCCAAATGTAAATGTGAATTTGTTTTAAACCCAAATCAAGATGTGTAGAAAATAAATGTGCTTTGATTATAATTTAAAACCCAATTTCCACTCAAGGTCCTACAATATAAATGGTTAAGATTTTAAGATGAGTAATAAATTTGGATTTTTGAGCTATTTTTTTTTTAATGATTTCAGCAATAGAAAACAAAGTCAATTTCATAGATTATTAAGTGATTTCACCATTTTAAAAATATAAAAACTCATAAGCCTCACTCAATAATTTTGGAAATAATTTACTTTTTTGTGAAAATATATTTAAAAGACATGGATCTTGAATTTTGACTCAACACATGAAACTATGAGCAAAGACTCATATTCCATAATACAAAATTAGATAACTTGGACTAAGTTATTGTAAACTAATTGCACCTACAAAAACTCATTTTATTGATAAAAATAAGTTCCTTAGGTCATAAGACCTCTTTGACCCTGTGCATGTACACCAACTTATTCAATATAGGGAATACCCTAAACAAGGATACACACATAAACATCCAAAATGAAATAAGAAAATGAATATATAATCTAATAATTAAAAGAAGGAATGAGTGTATGGATATAAATAATTCCCTTGGGATGGACCCGTTGATGCTTTAGTCTCCCCTTGGCTCAAGTGGAGATTTGTAATAAAATGTTGTATTTTAAAGTCCTAAAATGACTAGATGAAGACCAATATATCCTAAGTTAGGAAATTACAATGACCTCTCCTATTGAGCTTCAATGAGACCATAAGACATGATATATAGGATAAGGCTCTAAATAAATAAATATCTAAAATATTTTCTTAGGATAGAAATGAGAATAAAATTATAGAATATGAAAATGATATGATATAATAGGAACAAAATATGACCCATATATGTATTTTTTATAATAACCCAAATTGACCCTAAAATCTAAGAAAATGGCATCAAATAGGTTGATATAGTTGGAATATTTTTGTTAACATAGTAAAATATTGACCATGATAACACAATAAATTTTTTAGGAACAAAACTCAAAACTATATTGGGATAGATGTTATAATACAATAAGCATAAAGTCACAAAACAAATGGTATCATCCAAGATCATATCATAGGATACAAAGAAGCTATAAAATATTTATAGTAAATATATGGAAGGGAAAGAAGGATAAAAAATTATAGGATGTTATACTAATAGTAGTAATGCTGTAAAAAGATATATTCCAACATCTCATGTTAAGTACTATAATCCATCCCACCCCATTCCTACTGCACATTTTAAGGCTTGTACTCAAGTATATTGATGTGTCAATAAGAAATTATAATATAAATCTTCATTAAATGATAAAGTGTAAAATATTATGTGTAAATAATTTTCACCTATTGGCAGGAGTCTAGTGTTCCTAGACATTTGTTGTAAAGTGGAACCATCTATTGTGTATTGGAACTATCTGGGAGTTTTGTGTGGGTTTTAATAATTTATATTGATGCACTAGTGTATGAAAGTGAATCCTATACATTTAGATACCTTTTATATTATATAAATATATATGTTGTCATTTCGATTACTTTGAAATCCTAGATCCACTATTGACACTAGATTTTCTTGTAAAAAATGGTTAGTGGAATGGGTCAAGGTAACCCCAATCACTTCTTGTTGACCGATTGAGCACTACCTACATTCTCAAATCTACCTATGTTTACCCATCAATATGCATCTATATCTATCTTACCAATAGAGTTACCATCTATAAATAGGTATCCTTATCCCTATAATTACACATACATAATTAAATGGTTTTATATACTCACCCAATGAATTTATATGTTGGGGAGTACCTCCAATACTCTTAAGATGGCTTAAATTGTGTGTAACTAAGTGTTTTTGATAAATGTAATATTAGAATATAATGTAATCATGATTATGTATATTTTGACTTCAAAACCTATGATTTATATATTTAAATGGTATTTAGACTTATCTTAGGGCCTACTCATTTTATGGGCTTAAAATTCATTCTTGAGTGAGGTAGAAGTTTTCCATATGATTTATAGATAAGTATAAGTTAAAAGGTTTAGGATTGAATTTTATAAATTGATAAATATTTGGGTAATTTATCATCACATCAACATGAATAATTTATGGGTAGACTCATGAATGATTTTAAATTAGAATGATAGCCATTAAAGGGTGCATAGTTATATCTAGCCTAGTTAGATGGATCTAACATATTAGAGATATCTAAGGAAGACTAAAAAAGTCTATAAATTAGTAAAAAATGATATGAGATAAATATATACTCTAAAAAAGATAATAATATATTTAGGAAAATAATAGGGAAATATTATATATCAATATTGGTAAACTTGGAAGGTTATGATTATAGATGAGTGAAGGCTAAGAGAAAGTGTGATCAAGAGTTAGTTGTGCCCACACAAGTCAATTACATTATGTCTTGGTAAAAACCAAAATTTTCAAGTTTATAATACCAAATATGAGTGTTTAAATTTTCACACTTTTATTCTAATAATGCAATTACTAGAGTAAAATAATGGATTGTGATACTTTAGTGTAATTGTGGTGGGTGTGTTTAGGTACATGTTGAGTGCTATGATTTCTCCATGCATAATTTACAATAAAACATGTAGACATAATTTTTTAATTATGATATGTAATATTAGGTAAGAACATTACAAATATTTTAAATTGAAATAAAAATCAACTAATACAACTAGATACATGCAAACCAAGTTTCCTTTTTGAAATAATGGAGAATGGGGTGATTGTGCACCATGGAGATGTTAATTTTAAAACCATGGGTTAAGTAAAATATGTGCATACCCTCATTGGAAATGGATAATTATTTATATTTATATCACAAATAACCATAACTATAGAATTAATTATATCTTTTTTAGTACTAACCATAATGGTTCCTAAAAAATATGAGTATCTAAGAATTTGAGAATCTGAGTCTAAATAAGTTTTATGATTCATCTACTATAGATGGAGTTTATTATTCAATATTAGTATTTGAGTACATAGATTTATTTTTTAGTAAGTGATCATGTATAATTTGTAATATATGTCCAACATAAAATATAATAATATGTTAATATAAATTATGGCAAATACCATAACATCTAAAAATTGTTTTCAAATTCCACACATATCTCCTGATTCTGACAAACTACATAAATTGAGTCCTATAATATATGTTATAATCTCATATATATATTTTATTTTTAACTCATATTAATGTTAAAAATATAGCATATGCATTTCATATGTGTCTAATTTGTGTCAAACATGTTAAAATCTACCTAAACATGAATTAATATGAAATATTTTTTACCCAAAATATAATTTATTTTATCTACGAAGGTCCACATCTATAATTCAAGCTACTATGCATGCACCCTTTTGAGGTGTGAAATATATCCTTAAAATTTCCCATCTCAAAATAAAATGTTTTATGCATCATGTTTTATATAGATATATATGAGCAATTAAAATAATGTGATAACATGATAAGATTAGGTCATCATAGTAATATTAGATCTCTTGAGCATATATAAAAAATGTATCCTATGGAATATAAATACAATGTGTGTGTGTGTGTGTGTGTGTGTGTGTGTGTGTGTGTGTGTGTGTGTGTGTGTGTGTGTGTGTGTGTGTGTGTGTGTGTGTGTGTGTGTGTGTGTGTGTGTGTGTGTGTGTGTGTGTGTGTGTGTGTGTGTGTGTGTGTGTGTGTGTGTGTGTGTGTGTGTGTGTGTGTGTGTTTGTGTGTGTGTGAGAAACACAAAAAATGAGTCAATATAAAAATGAATATATAAAAAGTGAATAATAAATACATTGAAGATTTATGATATGTATCATGACATCACACACAAAAATAATAATGTGTGATATGGATCACAACATCAAATGATTAAAAAACAATTATGGATGTATCCACACATAATAAAAAAGAGTCATAAATTCACACACAAGAAATAATAATAGCACACATGATAAAACATAGTGTCAAATAGAATACAAATTCACAAATAAGACAATCAAGAATACCATGAGTCAAACATAGTAAGAGCCATGTAGATAAACATTCAAGCACAAAAAGGAGTTACACAATGAATAGCCAATGTCACATAGAGATACAAACATTATATATGGATTAACATAAATTAATAGATAATAAATAATAATTCCATGTAACACACAACAATATATATCATTCATATAACAAACAAGGCTAGTATACACAATCAACTTATGCCATCATCACATTTAGAAAAATATATTATCTAGAGAGATTAAATTTTAAGTAGTATGAGTAAGATAAATACATATGTAATTAGTGTAAAAAATATAAATATGATTAATTTAGTATTCCTATAAAATTTTAATTACTTCAACCTATAAAATGAACCCATTTATTCAACATAAAAGGACTGATAATAGTACATCCTGGTGTAATCTGTGCATTCTAGTGAGTAGTATAATCATTAAGTTTTGTAATTTTTGGTGAAATAACATGGAATATTCACCTATAATATGTATGATCTAGAGTATATGTGTCATATATCTGAATAACTCTATGAAAAATCAATGAAATGTATAGGATTTTAACCCAATTGTATATCTGAATCATGGAAGTGAATTGGAGATTTTGAAAATGTGGAGGTTATGTTATTATGAGATTCCCCCACTAAAATATGGATATATTAAGTTTATAATTTTGGTGTTTGTGTCCTTATGACATGCTCTCATTATAATCTATAAATTATGGAGGTCATGACTTCTATGAAATGACACCACTATAATCTTGAAAACTATGAAAATGTAGAATTCGTGCCTTTTTTGACATGCCCCCATTTAAATTCCCCCCTTTTTTAGGTTATGGAAATAGAAACAAATAGGTGCCTTACCTTAGATGATACGATAGATATATAATCTATGTATGAATCATGTAGCATATAGGGATAATATTTCAAAGTAGATTTATCAATTAAGCTCATAATATGTGATCACATCAAATCCTAAGATGCATGCTATATATCATGAAAATGTCTAGAGAGTAGTAGTACAAGCTAAAAAAATAATAAATTACACACACAATAGTACTCAATTTAAATCAAAGGAATGGTCTAAGGAGACCTCATGATAGGGAAATGCCCAAATGTTGCATAATTGAAATGAATGACATAATTAAATGTCTAGTCAACAAACAATGTCATAGGGGCCAAAAAGTAAGGAACATATTCAAATGATCCAAAAGCATGACAATATCAAGAAATTCAATACACTCAAAGAAGTGAAAATATGAATAAATAAAGTATAAGTAGACAACATAAGCATATTATACTAGTCCCTACATACATGTGTTCACAAAAAAAGTTATCATATCATATAATGTACATTATGAAAGATATGAGCATGGAAATGTCAAACTTAAATTTACTTTAAATTATTGATATAGTTAGTTATAAAACATTCAATACATATTTTTTTTATTTTATTGTGGTATTACATTTTTATGATCTATGTTGATACATTTTATTATTGTTGATGAGAATTTTTTTGATAAATTTTTTGTTAAAACATTGGATATTTATGATTAATGAGTATCAATTTACTATTGAGTTTAGATGTGTTATTTAAATGATGTTATTGCATTTATTGTGTTTATATGTCCAAATAATATTGATTGTTTATTCATTTTATATAGGGAGAGGTACTTGAGTTAGGTTATGTTTAGAATTGAGCAATGGATAAATAGCATGGATGAACTAAAACAGTAAATTCTATTATAAAAAATTATTTGAATGGTTTTGTTTCTTAAGTTATTTTTTTTTACATTATTTAAGTGTTGAGTGCTATATTTTTAAGTTTAATTTCATCATTCATTGATTTTAGTTAATTTTTGCCAATTTTAAATTTTGTGCAATTATTACTTTAGTTGATGTTGTGAATTTTAGGACTTTTTAGCTTTGTCAAGTTGTGATTAGTCTTATGACTATTAATTACTATTTAATATCATCATTTTTAGTCATTATAATTAGTACAGGTACAGGTACAATTGTAGATATTTATCTCCAAGTGGGAGATTGTTAGGTTGTGGAGCTAAAAGCTTCAACTATTGCAGACATGGAGGAGGTTGCTGAGTTCCATGGAGACCGACGTCGGTAGAGTATAGTGCAGAAGGCAACCAACATCGATAGGTGTGAACTAAAGACAATCAGCATTAGTAGGAGGTTGATCGACGTCGGTCACCCCCAGTCAGATAGGGACCAACGTCAGTCGCGTGTGTGTTCCAAAACTAAATGTTGCATAAACAGTTAGTTTGTTGAACTGATTGTTTACATGTAAAGGCTACTTCAAGTCTTGAGCTGCGTGTCTATTAATAGTAAACTAAGAGTCTAAGTTATTGTTTAAGTCTGGGATTTATTTATAGACCCATTGGCATGTATTGTAATGATGAGCTGAAAAGGAAGGCAAGGAAGATCCTTCCATTGTAAGATCATTGAGTTGCAGGTTGTTGAACGCTCATAGGAGATATACATGTGTAAGTATGGTCTATTGAATTACAGGTTGCAGGTTCATGGAAGATCTACTTGAAGTACTTTGAGTACTTGGTGTACTAGCAGGGTTATTACTGACTAGTTGGAAAGGTGAACACCAATTATGTGTGTGAGTTGTGTTGGGACCATTTTTGGTAGGAGAGTGAACTCTTGATTGAGATTTACTAGGAGCTCTTGAGGTGTGGGAAGCCTCTGATAGGTGGAAGAAGAAGTGGCATCTTCTTTATTGTATTTTCTTTTTAAATGAGTATTAATACAAGATTGTATATTGTCTCTTATATTCTGTGTTATTTGTGAATTCTAGTTACTTGTACTTCTGGTTAATTCCACATGTTTAATTGCTTGTATGTGGTAATCATATTGTGCTCTTTCTGAGGAGCAAGATCCTAACAAGTGGGATCAGAATAGGTGTGTTTGTTCTTAGATTCCTTATCAACTGGTATTAGAGCTTTTGGTTGGGATACTAACAAGTTGTATTAGATCTAGTTAGTGTGTGTTGATTACAGGTTACTCACAGGGGTTTTTGTTTGAGTGGGAGAAGAGCAATGGTAGAAGATAGTAAGCTACGAATGGAGAAGTTTAATGGCAAGAACTATCGATTATGGAGGATGCAGATTGAAGATTATCTGTATCAAAAAAAATTGTACTTACCATTGGGTGGGGTTGATTGCAAGCCACAGGATATGAAGGATGAAGAATGGGAGGTTCTTGATTGGGAGGCTCTGGGATCTATAAGGTTGAGCCTTGCATCGTCTGTGATTTCTAACTTATTACATGCTAAGACAATGGTAGAGTTGATGGAATCTTTGGAAAATTTATATGAAAAACCCTCAGCTTCGAATAAGGTATTTCTTATGAAGCAATTATTTAATTTGCAAATGTTAGAAGGTGGATCTGTTCATAGTCATCTTAGTGATTTCCATGGTTTGGTAGACCAGTTAAATTCAGTCAATATTGTTTTTGATGATGAAATTAAGGCTCTCTTAATCTTATGCTCATTACCTGAAAGTTGGGAGAATTTGGTAATGGCAGTTAGTAATACTACGTCTGCTTCAAAAATCTTAAAAGTGGATGATATTGTGAGTGTAATCTTGAATGAAGAGATTTGCAGGAAAAGCACAGGTGAATCATCAGGAAATGCTTTGAGTCTGTAAAGTAGGGGAAGGCAAAGAGAGAAGATAGAGCATGGGAGATCAAGGTCCAAGATAGGTAGGAGATCCAAGTCCAGGTATGGCAGAATAACCTACTAGAAATGTGGAAAGCAAGGGCACTTAAAGAGAGATTGCAGGTCGGTTGAAGATCAGCATGAAGGACATGAAGAAGAAGTAGATGTTGTAGATTATGTTGCACAAGATGCTCTAGTATGTTCCTTAGATAAAGTAGAATCTTGGGTTTTAGATTCTGGTGCCTCTTTTCATGCATCCCCAAATAGGGAATTTTTTCATGAGTATGTCTAGGGAGACTTTGGAGAAATTTATTTAGGGGATGGTAAGCCTTGTCAGATGGTTGGCAAAGGGATAGTTAAGCTGAAATTGTAGACAGGTAACACATGGGTGTTGAAGGAGGTTATGCATGTCCCAGTTCTTGAGCAAGATTTGATTTTTTTAAGAAGTTTGGGTGATGAGGGTTGCACAGTAAATCTCACATTGGACTCTTATAAGGTTACCAAGGGTGCACTTGTTGTAGAAAGAGGTAAGAAAGTAGGTACGCTTTATCTATCTACTTGTATTACTGATTCTCTTTCTAGGTTATCTACTTCAGCTGTAGATTCAAAGATGTGGCTTAATAGGCTTGGTCACATGAATAAGAAGTAGATGCATGTTCTTGAGTCAAAGGGTATGCTTTCAAATTTGAAAATCATGAATCAAGATTTTTGTATGCAGAAGAAGAAAGTGACATTTCTTAAGAAATTTGATGTTCATGAAAAGAGTAGGAAAGCCTTGGTTTTCAAGGAGAAGGTGACGAACATAGTTCAGTTTAAGGGGCTGAGAAATTTTGAGTAGAGCAAAGGTGATTTGGACAAGGGTTTGATCCAAAAGGAGCTCGCGGGTAGAATTAATTTCTCATAAGTAAAACATAGAGACTGACGTTAGTTAGAAAACTGGCATCAGCATCCAGACAAGCACCGACATCAGCTATGTGCAGCCTGACATTAGTGACTCAAGACAGATAAACATCGGCATCGGTCAGGGGGAACCGACGTCAGGGATGAGGTAGTCGCATGGAACCGATGTTGATATGATGCAGACTGAGATGTGACCAACATCAGTCACTGAGATATATTTTGGGTGGACAGTAAGCTGTCAAGGAGTCTCAAGCACCCATATGGAGGACTTAAAGGGTATGTAAGCCTCAAATTCATCATTTCCCTTCTTTACACTACTTGTTGCTCACTGATGGTAAAGAACTAAGAATTTATTAAAGAAGTAGAGCAGGTAGATCCAAGAAATAGTGGGAGCTTGGCATGGATGAGGAATGTGATTCCTTGGAGAAGAACCAAACAGGAGTTTTGGGTGGAGCTGTCGGTTGAAAGAAAACACTGAGAGATGAATGGATGTTCAAGATAAAGAAGAGTGGGAATGGATACATGAGATGGAAGGCTAGGGTATATGGTCTTGAATAAGTTGCAAGACAATGGAGGTTTAATCATTGTGTTTCTCTTTACCAGGTTGGATAATATTAGCTACATTATCCTATTACTGTATGTTGTGCTTGTAGCAGCGTTACAGTTATAAGGAGTTGCTAAACTAAAGGTAAAGCTAGTTCAGAGGTGTGTCATGAGGAATTTGGGAGCAACAAGATTCTTTGGTATGAGTGTGTTCTAGGGACATGGAAGGTCACAGGTTGACTTTGTTTCAGGATGATTGTGTGAGACCGATTAGCACACTAATGGTTGGACAGTTCTATGAACAGTGTCTTGATTCACATAATGAGGTTGAGTACATGTGTACTAAACCTGAGTTTTCCCAAGCAGTGGGAGTTGTCAAAAAGTTAGGATCCAATCTAGGAAAGAAGCACTGGAGGGTAGTTCAGTGGATTCTCAGGTATGTGAGAGGGACCAGCAGCAGGTGCACATGCTATGCAGGGTCAAGTTCTTTTCTACATGGGTTTGTAGATGTGGATGTGGCAGGTGATTTGTATGATAGGAGGTGCACCATAGGTTTTGTGGTGGTTGGTCTTCAAGGGTGATCTTGAAGAGGGATACAATGCTAGGAAATAAACTAGATGATGTATAGGTATAGGTATAGTTGTAGCTATTTATCTCTAAGTGGGAGATTATTAGGTTGTGGAACTAAAAGCTTCAACTATTGCAGACATGGAGGAGGTTGCTGAGTTCCAGGGAGACCGACATCAGTAGAGTATAGTGCAGAAGGCAACCAACGTCGACAGGTGTGAACTAAAGACAATCAGCATTAGTAGGAGGTTGATCGACGTCTGTCACCCCCAGTCAGACAGGGACCAACGTCAGTCACCTGTGTGTTCCAAAACTAAATGTTGCATAAACAGTTAGTTTGTTGAACTGATTGTTTACATGTAAAGGCTACTTCAAGTCTTGAGCTGCGTGTCTATTAATAGTAAACTAAGAGTCTAAGTTATTGTTTAAGTCTGGGATCTATTTATAGACCCATTGGCATGTATTCTAATGATGAGATAAAAAGGAAGGCAAGGAAGATCCTTCCATTGTAAGATCATTGAGTTGCAGGTTGTTGCAAGCTCATAAGAGATCTACATGTGTAAGTATGGTCTGTTGAATTATAGGTTGCAGGTTCATGGGAGATCTACTTGAAGTACTTTGAGTACTTGGTGTACTGGTAAGGTTATTACTGACTGGTTGGAGAGGTGAACACTAATTTTGTGTGTGAGTTGTGTGTTGGGACCATTTTTGGTAGGAGAGTGAACTCTTGATTGAGAATTACTGGGAGCCCGTGAGGTGTGGGAAGCCTCTAAGAGGTGAAAGAAGAAGTGGCATCTTATTTATTATATTTTCTTAATGAATGAGTATTAATAAAAGATTGTGTATTGTCTCTCATATTATGTGCTATTTGTGAATTCTAGTTACTTGTACTTCTAGTTAATTCTGCATGTTTAATTGCTTGTATGTGAAAATCATATTGTGCTCTTTTTGAGGAGTAAGATCCTAACAAGTGGGATTAGAACTAGTGTGTTTTTTCTTGGATTCCCCATCAACAGGTATCAGAGCTTTTGGTTGGGATACTAATAGGTTGTATCAGATCTCGTTAGTGTGTGTTGATTACAGGTTACTCACAGGGGTTTCTATTTGAGTGGGAGTAGAGCAATGGCAGAAGACAGTAAGCTACGAATGGAGAAGTTTAATGAAAAGAACTATCAATTATGGAGGATGCATATTGAAGATTATCTATATCAAAAAGATTTGTACTTACCATTGGGTGGGGTTGATTGCAAGCACCAGGATATGAAGGATGAAGAATGGGAGGTTCTTGATCGGAAGGTTCTGGGATCTATAAGGTTGAGCCTTGCATCATTTGTGATTTCCACCTTATCACATGGTAAGACAATGGTAGAGTTGATGGAATCTTTGGAAAATTTATATGAAAAACCCTCAGCCTTGAATAAGGTATTTCTTATGAAGCAATTATTTAATTTGCAAATGTTGGAAGGTGGATCTATTCATAGTCATCTTAGTGATTTCCATGGTTTGGTAAACCAGTTAAATTCAGTCAATATTGTTTTTGATGATGAAATTAAGGATCTCATAATCTTATGCTCATTACCTAAAAGTTTCAAGAATTTGATAATGGCAGTTAGTAATACTGCATCTGCTTCAAAAATCTTAAAAGTGGATGATATTGTGAGTGTAATCTTGAATGAAAATATTCGTAGGAAAAGCATAGGTGAACCATCAAGAAATGCTTTGAGTGTGGAAAGTAGGGGAAGGCAAAGAGAGAATATAGAGCATGGGAGATCAAGGTCTAAGATAGGTAGGAGATCCAAGTCCAAGTATGGCAGAATAACCTGTTGGAAATGTGGAATGCAAGGGCACTTAAAGAGAGATTGCAAGTCGGTTGAAGATCAGCATGAAGGACATGAAGAAGAAGTAGATGTTGTGGATTATGTTGCACAAGATGCTCTAGTATGTTCCTTATCTGGGGATGCATGCTATGGTATGTTATTTTCATGCATTCATAGATGTGGCTTAATAGGCTTGGTCACATGAATAAGAAGGAGATGCATGTTCTTGAGTCAAAGGATATGCTTTCAGATTTGAAAAGCATGAATCAAGATTTTTGTATGCCAAAGAAGAAAGTGATGTTTTTTAAGAAATCTGATGTTTGTGACAAGAGCAGGAAAGCCTTGGTTTTCAAGGAGAAGGTGATAGACAGAGTTCAGTTCAAGGGGCTGAGGAAGTTTGAGCAGAGCAAGGGTGATTTGGAAAAGGGTGTGATCCAAAAGGAGCTCGCAGGTAGAAGTCATTTCTCACAAGTAAAACACAGAGACCAACGTCGATTAGAACACTGGCATCGGCATCTAGACAGGGACCAACATCGACTATGTATAGCCTGACATCGGTGATTCAAGACAGATAAACACCGGTGTCGGTCAGGGGGAACTGACGTTGGTGATGAGGTAGTCACATGGAATCGACATCGATCAGGTGCAGACTGAGATGTGATCGACATCAGTCACTGAGACAGATTTTGGGTAGACAACAATCTATCAAGGAGTCTTAAGCACCCATATGGAGGACTTAAAGGGTAAGTAAGCCTCAAATTCAATATTTCCCTTTTTTACACTACTTGTTGCTCACTGATGGTAAAGAACCAAGAAGTTATTAAAAAAGCAAAGCAGGTAGATCCAGGAAACAGTGGGAGCTTGGCATGGATGAGGAATGTGATTCCTTGGAGAAGAACCAAATGGGAGTTTTGGGTGGAGCTACTGGCTGGAAGAAAGCATTGAGAGACGAATGGATGTTTAGGATAAAGAAGAGTGGGAATGGATACGTGAGATGGAAGGCCAGGGTATATGGTCTTGAATAAGCTACATGATAATGGAGGTTTGATCATTGTGTTTCTCTTTACCAGGTTGGATAATATTAGCTACATTATCCTATTACTGTATGTTGTGCTTGTAGCAGGGTTACAATTATAGGGAGTTGTTAAACTA
Organism: Torreya grandis; assembly: GCA_037957365.1. NCBI lineage: Eukaryota > Viridiplantae > Streptophyta > Pinopsida > Cupressales > Taxaceae > Torreya > Torreya grandis. The sequence continues at coordinate 1,984,901 of JARHVA010002043.1, forward strand.
AAGGTAAAGCTAGTTTAAAGGTGTGTCATGAGGAATTTGGGAGTAACAAGATTCTTTGGCATGAGTGTGTTTTAGGGACATGGAAGGTCACATGTTAACTTTGTTTTAGGATGATTGTGTGAGACCGATTAGCACGCTGATGGTTGGACAGTTCTATGAACAGTGTCTTGATTCACATAATGAGGTTGAGTACATGTGTACTAAACCTGAGTTTTCCCAAGCAGTGGGAGTTGTCAAAAAGTTAGGATCCAATCTAGGAAAGAAGCACTGGAGGGTAGTTCAGTGGATTCTCAGGTATGTGAGAGGGACCAGCAGCAGGTGCACATGCTATGCAGGGTCAAGTTCTTTTCTACATGGGTTTGTAGATGTGGATGTGGCAGGTGATTTGTATGATAGGAGGTGCACCATAGGTTTTGTGGTGGTTGGTCTTCAAGGGTGATCTTGAAGAGGGATACAATGCTAGGAAATAAACTAGATGATGTATAGGTATAGGTATAGTTGTAGCTATTTATCTCTAAGTGGGAGATTATTAGGTTGTGGAACTAAAAGCTTCAACTATTATAGACATGGAGGAGGTTGCTAAGTTCCAGGGAGACCAACGTCGGTAGATTATAGTGCAGAAGACAACTGACATCGGCAGGTGTGAACTGAAGACAATCAGCATCGATAGGAGGTCAACCGATGTCAGTCACCCCCAGTCAGACAGGGACCAACGTCGATCACCTGTGTGGTCTAGAAATATTCGTTGCATGAACATTTAGTTTGTTGAACTAATTGTTTGCATGTAAAGGCTACTTTGAGTCTTGAGCTATGTGTCTATTATTATTAAACTAAGAGTCTAAGTTATTGTTTAAGTTTGGGATCTATTTATCGACTCATTGGCATGTATTGTAATGATGAGCTGAAAAGGAAGGCAAGGAAGATCCTTCCATTATAAGATCATTGAGTTGTAGGTTGTTGCAAGCTCATAGGAGATCTACATGTGTAAGTATGGTCTATTGAATTGTAGGTTGTAGGTTCATGGGAGATCTACTTGAAGTACTTTGAGTACTTGGTGTACTGGCAGGGTTATTACTGACTGGTTGGAGAGGTGAACACTAATTATGTGTGTGAGTTGTGTGTTGGGACCATTTTTGGTAGGAGAGTGAACTCTTGGCTGAGAATTACTGGGAGTTTGTGAGGTGTGGGAAGCCTCTGAGAGGTGGAAGAAGAAGTGGCATCTTCTTTATTGTATTTTATTTTTGAATGAGTATTAATACAAGATTGTGTATTGTCTCTCATATTCTGTGCTATTTGTGAATTCTAGTTACTTGTACTTTTGGTTAATTCTGCATGTTTAATTGCTTGTATGTGGTAATCATATTGTGCTCTTTCTGAGGAGTAAGATCCTAACAAGTGGGATCAAAATAGGTGTGTTTGTTCTTGGATTCTCCATCAACTGGTATCAGAGCTTTTGGTTGGGATACTAACAGGTTGTATCAGATCTGGTTAGTGTGTGTTGATTACAGGTTACTCACAGGGGTTTCTATTTGAGTGGGAGTAGAGCAATGGCAGAAGACAGTAAGCTACAAATGGAGAAGTTTAATGGAAAGAACTATCAATTATGGAGGATGCATATTAAAGATTATCTGTATCAGAAAGATTTGTACTTACCGTTGGGTGGGGTTGATTACAATCCCTAGGATATGAAGGATGAAGAATGGGAGGTTCTTGATCGGAAGGCTCTGGGATCTATAAGGTTGAGCCTTGCATCATTTTTGATTTCCAACTTATCACATGCTAAAACAATGGTAGAGTTGATGGAATCTTTGGCAAATTTATATGAAAAACCCTCAGGTTCAAATAAGGTATTTCTTATGAAGCAATTACTTAATTTGAAAATGTTGGAAGGTGGATCTGTTCATAGTCCTCTTAGTGATTTCCATGGTTTGGTAAACCAATTAAATTTAGTCAATATTGTTTTTGATGATGAAATTAAGGCTCTCTTAATCTTATGCTCATTACCTAAAAGTTGGGAGAATTTGGTAATGGCAGTTAGTAATACTGCGTCTACTTCAAAAATCTTAAAAGTGGATGATATTGTGAGTGTAATCTTGAATGAAGAGAATCACAAGAAAAGCACAGGTGAACCATCAAGAAATGCTTTGAGTGTGGAAAGCAGGGGAAGGCAAAGAGAGAAGATAGAGCATGGGAGATCATGGTCCAAGATAGGCAAGAGATACAAGTCCAGGTATGGCAGAATAACCTGCTGGAAATGTGGAAAGCAAGGGCACTTAAAGAGAGATTTCAGGTCGATTGAATATCAGCATGAAGGACATGAAGAAGAAGCAGATGTTGTAGATTATGTTGTATAAGATGATCTGGTATGTTCCTTAGATAAATTAGAATCTTGGGTTTTAGATTCTGGTGCCTCTTTTCATGCATCCCCAGATAGGGAATTTTTTCATGAGTATGTCCAGGGAGACTTTGGAGAAATTTATTTAGGGGATGATAAGCCTTGTCAGATGGTTGGAAAAGGGAAAGTGAAGCTGAAATTGTTGATAGGTAACACATGGATGTTTAAGGAGGTCATGCATGTCCCAGTTCTAGAGTAGAATTTGATTTTTGTAAGAATTTTGGGTGATGAGGGTTGCATAGTAACTCTCACAGTGGACTCTTGGAAGGTTACCAAGGGTGCACTTGTTGTAGCAAGAGGTAAGAAAGTAGGTACGCTTTATCTATCTACTTGTATTACTGATTCTCTTTCTTGGGTTATCTACTTCATCTGTAGATTTGAAGATGTGGCTTAATAGGCTTGGTCACATGAATAAGAAGGAGATGCATGTTCTTGAGTCAAAGGGTATGATTTCAGATTTGAAAAGCATGAATTGAGATTTTTGTATGCAGAAGAAGAAAGTGACGTTTCTCGAGAAATTTGATGTTTGTGACAAGAGTAAGAAAGCCTTACTTTTCAAGGAGAAGGTGACAGATAGATTTCAGTTCAAGGGGCTGAGGAATTCTGAGTAGAGCAAGGGTGATTTTGACAAGGGTTTGATCTAAAAGGAGCTCACGGGTAGAAGTCATTTCTCACAAGTAAAACACAGAGACCGATGTCAATTAGAAAACTGGCATCAACATCCAGACAAGGACCGACATTGGTTATGTGCAGCCTGACGTCAGTGACTCAGGATAAATAAACACTGGCATTGGTCAGGGGTAACTAACGTCGGTGATGAGGCAGTCACATGGAACTAACGTTGGTCAGGTGCAGACTGAGATGTGACTGACATCAGTCACTGAGACAGATTTTGGGCAGACAACAAGCTATCAAGGAGTCTCAAGCACCCATATGGAGGAATTAAAGGGTTAAGTAAGCCTCAAATTCATTATTTCCCTTCTTTACACTACTTTTTGCTCACTGATGGTAAAGAACTAGGAATTTATTAAAGAATTAGAGTAGGTAGATCCAGGAAACATTGGGAGCTTGGCATGGATGAGGAATGTGATTCCTTGGAGAAGAACCAAATGGGAGTTTTGGGTGGAGCTACCAGCTAGAAGAAAGCACTGAGAGATGAATGGATGTTAAGGATAAAGAAGAGCGGGAATGGATACATGAGATGGAAGGCCAGGGTATATGGTCTTGAATAAGCTACAGGACAATGGAGGTTTGATCATTGTGTTTCTCTTTACCAGGTTGGATAATATTAGCTACATTATCCTATTACTGTATGTTGTGCTTGTAGCAGGGTTATAATTACAGGGAGTTGCTGAACTAAAGGTAAAGCTAGTTAAGAGGTGTGTCATGAGGAATCTGGGAGCAACAAGATTCTTTGGCATGAGTGTGTTCTAGGGAGATGGAGGGTCATAGGTTGACTTTGTTTCAGGATGATTGTGTGAGACCGGTTAGCACACTGATGGTTGGACAATTATATGAATAGTGTCTTGATTAACATAATGAGGTTGAGTACATGTGTACTAAACTTGAGTTTTCCCAAGTAGTGGGAGTTGTCAAAAAGTTAGGAGCCAATCCAGGAAAGAAGCACTGAAGGGAAGTTCAGTGGATTCTCAGGTATTTGAGAGGGACCAGCAGCAGGTGCACATGCTATGTAGGGTTAAGTTCTTTTCTACATGGGTTTGTAGATGCAGATGTGGTAGGTGATTTAGATGATAGGAGGTGCACCATAGGTTTTGTGGTGGTTGGTCTTCAAGGGTGATCTTGAAGAGGGATACAGTGTCAGGAAACAAACTAGATGATGTACAGGTACAGGTACAGTTGTAACTATTTATCTCCAAGTGGGAGATTGTTAGGTTGTGGATCTAAAAGCTTCAACAATTTCAGACATGGAGGAGGTTGTTGAGTTCTAGGGAGATCAGCATTGGCAGAGTATAGTGCAGAAGGCAATCGACATCGTCAGGTGTGAACTAAAGACAACCAGCATTGGTAGGAGGTCGGTTGACATCGGTCACCCCTAGTTAGACAGGGACCGATGTCAGTTGCCTGTGTGTTCCAAAACTGTTCATTGCATAAACAATTAGTTTGTTGAACTAATTGTTTACATGTAAAGGCTACTTCGAGTCTTGAGCTGTGTGTTTATTATTAGTAAACTAAGAGTCTAAGTTATTGTTTAAGTCTGGGATCTATTTATAGACCCATTGGCATGTATTGTAATGATGAGCTAAAAAGAAAGGCAAGGAAGATCCTTCCATTATAAGATCATTGTGTTGCAGGTTGTTGCAAGCTCATAGGAGATCTACATGTGTAAGTATGGTCTATTGAATTGTAGGTTGCAGGTTCATGGGAGATCTACTTGAAGTACTTTGAGTACTTGGTGTAATGGCAGGTTTATTACTGACTGGTTGGAGAGGTGAACACCAATTTTGTGTGTGAGTTATGTGTTGGGACCATTTTTGGTAGGAGAGTGAACTCTTGATTGAGAATTATTGGGAGCCCTTTAGGTGTGAGAAGCCTCTAAGAGGTGGAAGAAGAAGTGGCATTTTCTTTATTGTATTTTCTTTCTGAACGAGTATTAATACAAGATTGTGTATTGTCTCTCATATTTTGTGCTATTTGTGAATTCTAGTTACTTGTACTTCTGGTTAATTCTGCATGTTTAATTGCATTTATGTGGTAATCATATTGTGCTCTTTTTGAGGAGCAAGATCCTAACAAGTGGGATCAGAACAGGTGTGTTTGTTCTTGGATTCCCCATCAATTTTGATTAGATTAATGACTTACAAAATTTGTAATGACATTTAATCACAAGCTATTCTTGTGTGCACAGTCATTTTTTTGAGTGTTGACTCTTTATTACCTTGTTGGATTGTCTTCATGATATTTGGATTTAATGATTAGTATCAACCTGTGTTACTCTACCAAAGAAATTTGCATTTCAACCAAGGGGAATGAAATTTAATTATTGCATGAGGTTTATCTGGGATCTTGAACTATTATTAATCATTGATTTTATTACCCATGCATGAGTTTGGTAAATCTTTTTGGGGTATGATTTCATTTTTATGGGTCAACTAGTTTTGGTTGAGGCATGTATGTTTTGGTGCATGTTTTGGCATAACAATTTGGAATCGTAGAAAAGAATAAAGTATCATTATATGCTTAATTTAAGGATTATAATTAAGTGGTATTTTTAAATTTTAAATTTTTCATTCTTGGTGATTCTAAATTGAAAAATATTTCTTTTTTTATCCATAAACACAATAATTATTATTTTTCTTGCACAATGGTGCTTATAACTAAAAACCCTACTTAGGTTGATGGATTTTATTTCTTATTTTGTTGTGCGGTGGACATTTTATGAATTAGACATGGATGTGGTAGACATATATATTTTCAAAATACATTTGGTATTTATATAAATTATTATTGAGATTTTATTGTTATTATTATGTGCTTTAACTAGGGTTACAGATGTGTATTTTTATTTACTATGTTGTGTTGTAAATTTATCTTATGTTTTTAAAACTCTAATTAGGTTACTAATATTTTGGGAAATGATGGTTTTATATTTTTAAATCCTACTATGTATGATAAACACATGTTGGAGAGTTTTTTGTGATGTCGTGGAGGTATTTAGGTGAGTGGATGAAGTGTCTTGATAGTTTAAGTGTCAATGATAAAGTGTGCAATGTGCTTGTCCTAGTATGCTTGAAGTAGGCTTGGTTGATCTATAGTTTTAGAATGATTACCGATGGGTATAAGGTATTTATCATGTGTTATGGGTCCTATCATATGTCAAGGATGATTACAGATCTTATAAAAGTGCATGGTATTCATTTGGTTCTTCATTATGCTCATCTTGGCATAGTTGGTTCTATGATAGAAAAAATTGAGTAGGTAGTTTGTTGATGTCACCATTGACACATATTGATGAGTTAGGGGTATTTAGTCATATGGATGTCATCATCTTAGTCCCAAATTGTTATGGTCTAAATTTTAGGTCATGATTTTGAGCGTAACTAAATATTTATGGGTTCAAAGTTGGCCTCTCAAACATAAGTTTAGTAAGTTTATATACATAACTAGGTTGTCATTACATGTCATATAGATATGAATGAACCAAAAAAATTTTGAATTTAATATAGGTACTCATAAATTCACTAATGGTTAAAGTTTTATGTGGATATTTTGTCGATAGTTCCAAAAAACTATCCTAAAAATTTGGAGTCTTGAAGTTATTTCTATCTGAAGTTATAAAGCTTCAAAGATGCTTTAGAAAAATGTGATGGGATAGAGACCATAACGTTTAATAACATTAAATTTTGAGATCATTGGTCTAGAACATCAAATGGTGAGTGATTAATCATGCATATTGAAATCCATTATGCAGATGAAGTCAACATGTCAAAGGTTACACACGCTGGTGATAAGTGTCACAAGCTCACTAATTTGATAGAAGATCAATGGTGAATGGTGGCTCATACTTATGAATATTAATGGTTTAAGACAAGTCAAATATTAAACAAATAATGTTGGATTTCCAAGTGGCACAAGTGCATGGACTGATATTAAAGTGCTCAAAAGTCACATGAGGGTGCTAAGTATCGTAAACATGGGAGTTCTGATCAAGATCTAATGATGATCATTGCAGGTTAAAGTCCAAGTTACTATTGAAGAGTTAAATGGAGTGCATCTGATTGAAATTTTTAAGAATCATTGAGATGATAACAATTTTTCAAGGTTTAACTATGAGCAAAGGTAAAGACTGATCTACTTCTAAGAAGATCAATGGTGCATATTTGGTAAAAATTACAATGGAACATGATATGAGGTCAAAGTGATATATGTTTAGCATAATTAAAGGTCAACCTACTCTATAAGAGATCAATTTTTCATATTTGATCAAAATATGTAAATAAATCTGATGATGGCAAAGTGTTCTATATTTAATAATGATTGTTGATATTTGAATTTAGCAAATGGAAAAACTACTCTGTAGTGATTGAGCCATAACTTTTGATCTAGAATGAATTCAAAGGTGAAGTAAACAAGAAAATTTGTAGGTAACTTCAAATCACATCCTTTGAATGTAGTTATAAGGTATGAATTTTTTCACAATCAAAATTATGCAGATCCAAAGTTTATGATGTTTGACCATGTTTTGTAAGTTACCCAAGAGGGATATTTTGAGTTATTTTTATGGTATTTAGATGTTTCAAGGGGACTTAGATATTTGAAAGTATTGTAGGCTCCTTGAGTATGATCTATATGAGTTTTAGAGGTTTGACCAATCTATATTTAGTATGAACAAATGCATATAAGTTTATTTTTTTCATTGTGTTCTTGTGTAAAAGTCTAATGTTTGATTAGATTGAGCATATGCAGAGGTGTGCAATGAAGTTTCTAATCATTTAAGGATGTCTAAGATTTCATGTGGAGTGGACCTATGCATTTTTAAGTGGTCTTGTGTTTCTAATTTTCTCATTTAAGTGATAAAAGAGTGAATAGGTGTCTATGAGACCTATAAGGGCTACTAAGGCCTAATTAAAAGGTATAGTTGCTTAAGTGTGACCCATAGTTGCTATGGATCACTTGTGAGAGTGGTATTGTGATACGTACATATGAATTAAGGGATAATGTAAGTATTATAGCTAACCTAGAAGATAATAATCATGAAGGATCTATAAATAGTGAGATCAAAGATGATGATTTATATACTTGAGAGAAGAGGTGTGTGTGAGAGTTGTAGAGTGAAGGAAAGAAGAAATGGTGTGTGCCCAGTGGATTGGTTGTAGAGAAGAGTAGGTTGATGACTATGTGTATGACTTTTAGGTCATATTTATGATGTTAGAATGGTGATCTTATAGGTCTGAATATTGAAGATGATCAAAGAGGCATAGAGTGATCCAAAAGGATGTTTTGTATGCCTTGAGTGTGAGATAAGGATAGATGAAGTCTATGTCATCATGGTGGTTGATTTGAGATGCAGATCAAAGTGTGGAATATATGTATGACCATTTGGTAATTTTGTTAAGGTTGTAATATAGTTGTTACTGAGAGGTGTAGAGTGATCCAAAAGGGGTTTTAGATGTTTATGAGTGTGTGAAGAAGTGAATGGGGATATGTTTGTAGGTTATCTCCACTAGATTGGCAAGAAATTAGTGATTAGGAAATGTTACTATCATAGGTGTTGGGAGGGTGCTCAACATCTAGGTTAAAATGACTTGACCATTCTTAAGGGAAGGTATCCTTATGAAATAGGTGTTTCACTAAATTTAGCTTAGAATTACTTGACCATCTTAGGGGGGTTTCTCCTTTTAGAATAGGTGTTTCACTAAATTCAAGTTAGAAGGACTTGGCCATTCTAGGGGTAGGTGTTCCTTGTGGAGAAAGTGTTTCACTAAAGTCTCATGTTTACATATTTATTATAAGATAATTAGTGTATGTGTTTACAGGCTTGAGCATGGGTTTTATTCCCTAAGAGGGGTTTCCACATAGATCTTGTGTTGTGTGTATGATATTGAATTATCTATTGTTCATTTATATAAACATCTTGAATGATTTATGAATTGTTGTATTTAATGCTTATGTGTTTGAAGGGTTTGGAAATTTTATTGGATTGTTTTCCATCACTCATTTACCCCCCCCTCTTAGTGGTTTGTACCTTTAAATATTAGTATCAGAGAAGGTCCTTTGGTAAAGAATTGATATCTTAAAGGAGATCCAAGGTATAATATGGGTAGCCATCAAATGCAATGATGTTTTTCCACTAAGTGAAAACTATGTTCAATGGATCCAATTATGAATTTTTGAGTACAAGGATGAGGACCTACATTATGTCCCTAGGGTTTGACACTTGGAAATATATTATGGATGGTTATTTTTCACTTGCTATTTCTCCATCTAGTGCTACAAATAATAAGTTGTTTGAGAATAATTCTAAGGCAATGAATGCTATCACTTGTCGTATTTTAGAGATTGAATACACTAAGGTAATCTATTACATATCTACCAAAGAAATGTGGGATAAATTGAAGACTATTTATAAAGGGGATTTAACAGTTAAGTTGTCAAATTTGTAGACTCACCAAAGATAATTTGAGAGTCTTAAGATGAAGGAAGAATATTATGTGGCATCCCTTATACAAAGAGTTGATGAGATTATGAACATCATCAAAGGTCTTGGAGAGAATCTTGAAGAAGATATTTTAGTTCAAAATGTATTAAGGTCTCTTTCTCATTTTTGATTTAAAAGATTCTAGTGTAGAAGAAAGTCATGATATTACTTAGTTTAAAATTGATGAATTATATGGCATCATTACTACCTATGAGATGAGAATAAATGATGATATAGCACCAAATAAGGAAGAAACATTTAAGATAGAAATAAATCCAAAGAAGTTACAAGGTATTAAACTCAAGGAGGATGACACATTTAATATTGATGATGATAAATGAATTACTTTGTTTACAAATAAATTGGAAAATAGTTCAAGCAAGTATAAGGGTAAAATACCATTCAAATGATTAAATTATGGAGAAGTAGGACATTTTGATAACAAGCTCCCTCATAAACATAAAAATAATGATGATGAAGAGCAAGGTCAAGGTCATGATGATGGAAAGAGAAAATTTAGGTCAGATAAAAGAAAGAAGGGATTCAAAAGGTTTGACAACAAGAATAAGTACTTCAAGGACAAGAAGAATCTCTACATCAAAGAAGGTAATAGATCATCAAATGAGAGTGGAGATAGTGACTCAAAGTATGATCATGAAGATGATGGTGTTTTTGAAAATGAATACCTCTTCATGGTTGAGGAAGTAAGTTTCTCATATCAAAAGGAGTCTACTTGGAGTGATTTAGATGATGATAAAGATGAGGTGGACTATGAGATTAAATTGATCAATGATCTTGAAGAAATAAGGATTGAGAATAAGATTAATAAGAAGATGAAGTCTCAAATCAAGGATTATGAAGATAAATTTAGTGTGTTTGAGGCAATAATTAATGAAGACACCAAGGAACATGAAGATATAGTTAAGAATCTTAGTTATCAATTGGAAATCCTATCTACAAGCCTAAAAGATAAAGAAGATGAATGTTCAAGGTATGTAATTGAAAATGTGTTATTAAAATCTAAGTTAGAGAAGACATCTAGTAAGATGAATTCATTTGTGATATTTGAAAAGAGCTCAAGTGATCTAGATAATATTTTGAGTGATCAAAAGCATGAAATTGGTAAAACTAGTCTTGGATACAAAGAAGAACCAAAAAATGCAACTCAAAACATGATGAAGACAAATGTAAATCAAACCTTAAAGGTCAACAATCAATCAATGAATAAAGATGCTCTAAGAATTAAGACAAGTCATATTATAAAATCAAATGCCATGAGGTACACAAGATTTAATGATTATTGTTACACATGTAATCAATTTTAGAATAAAGATATAGAATGTAAGAGACATGTTAGAAATTAATTTGGATGGTTTTGGTCCCTAGTTATACACCTCATATGCTCAACCTTGCACACTTGAAGAAAATGAAAAAATAGGATGAAAACCCTACTAGTATATCATTGTAACTAGGGAGGGGTTTATCATCAAGACTAGATTGAATACAGATAATGACTAAGAGGCACCTATAGATGGAATGTTTATCTCCCTACTAATTTTGGCTCTACCTAAACCAAGGTGAGAGGACCTATGGGATAGCTTTCTCACATGGAGAGATTATATGATTTTAACCTCCATGGGGATTATTAGCACAACATGATGCAAATCTAACTATAACATAACTAGACTTGTTCACTCTAAGTTTCAAGGGTTGTCACATGAAATGAAAAAATGTTATAAGTCAGATAAAAGATACTAAATACATATGAAATTGTGATTTCAACCTTCACTTGAAAGGATATTTAATAATAAAGGGGATGAAACAAAGATTGTAATGTCATATTTTAAAGTAAAACATCCATACACATGTTAAATATACAATGTTTATACATCTAATTAGAAAATAAAAATTAAGATATGTAGTTGGGGGTAATATTTGTAGGTTAAGATAGTTTAGGATAGTTATATATTTATAAAAGTGGAGGATGGTCCACTAGTGGTCTTCAAAAAATAGTGTTTATTTCAACATTCATGACATCACCTATTACAAAGATGCATAAAACTTAAATTCAAGCTAATGAAACTACCAGGAGTGATTTGCCTTTTACCATTGAATCCATAAACCTAGAGTTCCCTATAAAGTTTTTCATATACATATTTCCATGTATAACATAGAAAGGAATTTATAATCTAGTTCGAAGATCAAGATGACAACCAATAATGAGAAGAAAATAAGATGTCCAATCAATAACATTTGTAAAACATATTAATGCACTTCAAAAGTAGAAAATAGTAGATAACCACATGCATTTTCATTAAATTGAAATAAAATATTACATACACCAATGTGTCAAAATGTTTCTATGGGGATAATCATGGTGGATTTTCTCCATGTTAGACAAGGGAGACATATTGAGATGATCTTAGATCTTACTAATGGTTGTACATCTATAACCACCTTAGCAAGAGAGATAAAATGCACATAAAAGTGATCTAAAAATGTGGAAGATCCTATACTAATGAAGACATAGACCAACATAATGACCAACATAATGGCTGACCAACTTTGAATAGAGTAAAAGCCCTCATATTTATACATTTTTAAAATTTGCAAGTCCTAAAGCCTTTCCAAGATGATCTTAGATAGAAAATATTCCTTTACATGCTTGAAATATTCATGGAAGTTAAGGAAAATGATTCTTACAACTAAATCTACAAGGAATGACGATGACATTGAGCATATCCATTGATTTCATGGGTGGAGATGACTTCCACTTGAGATAAAAAGAGAATATTCATTTCAAGATCCAAACAAACTTTGTCTTCATGTGTAACTACCTAGAGATGATTTTATGTTAATTGATGGTAAATCTAGAATCTTCTAGATAACTACCATTCTTCTATGCATTCCAAATAAAGACCATTACCTTGTGATGATGGATTGAGAAGATTCTTGATTCATGGTTTCTTGAATATCTTCCTTACATTATCCCACTTTAATCTTGAAATCCTATAATATCTTTCCCATAGAGGAGATCAAACAAGTGATGTAGATGTAGAACACAAAACCTAGGTCATATTTCCTTTTTCCTCTTTGAAAATTCTACTCTCATTAGCATTGTCAAACTTCTAGATACATGATCAACTAAAAACTATTGATTTGATCAGTTACTCTTTAAAGGCTTAACACTTATCCTCCTCACATCACCATGGAAGACCTTGGAATACTTTGACTCCTTAATTACCATTGGATCTTGCTTGGGTGGGTAAACGTGCTCTACTAGATCATGATCTAAGGGGAAGAACATCATTGGATATTATCTATACTTAGCCTTGATGTTATGCCACTTAGCATCCCCATGATCTTTTTATGTCCCTTACAAATAATTTTTGTTACATTAAACACTATCATGCCATGTGGTAGTAGTTCACTAGATCTCAATCCACCATTGAATTATCAGTTATCAACTCACATTATTGGATATTTACAACATGATAAAATTTTTAACTATGGATCATAAGCTCAACACTTGTCATGCCTAAACTAGTTTTGGGTTCCTTTGACTATCCAACTTTGATCATGCATCATCAAATCATCCTACTTCCCATTTCATCAAACTATTAGATCTGCCTACAGTTAATATCAAATAGTTATTTCATAGGGCCTGAAATTGATGCTTGTTTGATTATCTTGGATCAGTTAAATCCTAATAGCTAGCTTCTATGTCTTAAATTTGACATCTACATGCCTAGAAATAGTTGTTCATGAGATCATCATACCCATGTAATTTGGAAAATTTTATTCTAAGCTTTTGTCTTCAGTAGTTTGGTCTATAGGCTCTTCATCTTGGCATCAATTTCATTGGGACAATTATTCTCTAAGAATTCTTGGTTTTCAGCCTTTTGTCTTCATTAGGACTATTGTTTCAGACATTTTATCTGAAAAAAATTTCCCATAGAAATTGAACTTGGCATTTTCTCTTAATAAATTTATCTTATAATTTTGTTGAAGGACTAAATTTTGTTAGGATTTTTTCCATGGGAAAAATTCCTAAAGGGTAAGTGACCTTCAGACTTTTTGTTGTAGATAAAATGTCTAAAAAAAATAAGCCTTTAGACTTAGCAATTTTTTTAAAATAAAAGACTCTTGTTGGGATTTTTTTGTGGGTAAAATTATCAAAGGGCAAGTAGCCTTTGGAATTTTTATCATGGGAAAAAAAACCAAAACAAATAAGGACTTGAATTTTTCCTAACATAATGTAATTCTTCAGGACCTTTTGTCATGGACAAAATGTTTGATGGAAATGGGCTTTACACTTTCATCAAAGGAAATGACCCTTTCAATTTTCCTAAATAAAATTGACTTAATAATTTTGTCGAAGGAATTAGACATAGAAATTTTTCCAAAGAAATCATACCTTTACACTTTTGCCAAAGGGTAAGTGCCATGCAAACTGTTTGTGGTGGGTAAAATTTTTGACACAAATAAAAACTTAACATCTTCTCAAAAATATACAATTCTTTCAGACATTTTTCCCATGAAAAAATTCCCAAAGGTAAAGTTTCATTAAGAACATTTTTCATGGAAAAAATGTTTGAAATAAATGACCCTTCAAATTTTTTGAAAAACATTTAGCCTGATATAAATAGGAATTGGCCAAGATGTTGAATTCCTTTGGACCTTTTGTAGTAGACAAAAGGTTCGATGAAAATAAGTCTTCAAAATTTTTGTCTGAGATAGAAAACATGAAGACCTATTTTTTTCAAATATTGTGTTCATGCAAAAAATCCCAATAAATTTTAAGGGAAAGACACATTCACCAAGCAAAACTAGATTAAGACTTATCTAATTTTCATATCAACTTGACCTTTTCATATGAGAACTTGGAGATGGAATTTGGGTTGAGGATTTAGTCATTAACATTTGACAAGGTCCTAATTCCTTTAATGTAATTTTGGCCATTAATAATATCAGTTTTTTAGGGATGAATAACCCTTATGGGTGTGAAAAGAACCCTAAAATGTAAGACCAGGTGCCAATCCGTTAGGCTATGGAGTCAATACTTAAATTTTTTTTAGCAAACATAAAGGCTCAATAAAACATGGTAGACTGATTAAAATAGATCAAGAGGATCTAAAAATTAAAACATGATAAAAAATACAAAGGGAAACTATACAAACAAAGCCCAAAGTAGAGGGGCAACAAAGTAATGAAAGGATAAAGAAATAAAACACTATATAATATGTACATTGTCTAGAATCAATTGAGGAAATGTTTTAAATGTATACCATTGACTAGCAACTCCAAAAATTTTCCATCCCTTAATCTCTTTAAACTTTCCAATAGCTTGGTCTCTAAGATGAAGTAAACCAATCTCTGCACATGCCTAAAAGGTTTGGTAGTAGGCTATAATATGATGACATATTGAAACAGATCCTCCTTGCATAGTCTCAAGTCTAGATAAGACCAAGACAAAATATATTGGTACTCCTTTAATAACTATAAATAATTTTATTTCTTAGCTTCAATTAGGTGAATACTAAACAAGATTGTGTTAGGATCAATAATGTCATTTGTGCACTCAAAGTATTTCTTGAAAGGGGTCTAGAAATTTTCATTTTTTATGGCATAAAAGATAACCCCATCTTCATTGAATGACATCTTACAAATAACACCCTTTTTGTCAAACCAAACATCAAGAACTATTGGTTGCTCAACAACATCCATATTCCAAATGGAGTCACCCAATTCTACATCCATGTCCAACACTTCTTTCAAATTAGATTTCTGATCTTCAATCACATCATGATGGGCTAACTCATTTTATTGTGTCACATTATCATCACAATCAAATTCATATGTTGGTACATTCATTATTACATTCCAATACTAATCAATAGTAGTAGCATTCATCATTTCCATGGAGGTAGAAAACTTACATGGGAAGTCTTGATAATTGAACATTATAATCTCATCATCATTATCAGAAACAAACTCAAAATCATATACATATTCATCATTTAGTTTAGCTATATCATATGTGGGATATGGAAGGAATATCTTATCACATCAATTAATGTTGAAATCAAAATTTATAGTATTTACATTGGTGTGAAAAGGATCAGGAACTTCCTTTATAGCTCCTCTATTTTGACTTCCAATATCATGTGTAGGCCTAATTTTTATCCCCTTTTAAACTCTATCAAACTTTTAGGACATCTCTTTGATATTGGAGACCAAAGTATTAATAATTTCCTCAAGCTTGGATGCCTTGGACTGTGTCCTTTTTGGATCAATGATTTTTTCATAATCTTACTTCTTCAAGGGCATACCCATAACCTTTTTTACTTATAATTTGGATGGGCATATTAGATGCTAGCCAAAATTTCATGGGAGCCTTGTCCCTCAAGTAATATTCAAACCTTTTGTCAAATATATCACATTATTTTATCAAGCACATTGTCTCACTCAACGTAATATTTTATCCAACTACATCATAACTTTGTTGAATCTTGTGTTGGAGTCCTACACAAACTCATTAATTTTATTTATAATGTTTTAAAATTCATATAAAAGGAACCTTAAATAAATTATATCACCATAATAAATTCTAAATACATTATTCATTTCTTCCCATGAATCAATACATCCATAGGAAAGAGAATTGAACCACTCAAGAGTGTATTATTCCAATGTATGCATAAATAGTCTAATATATATGCATCCTCATGCTCAACATCATAGTATTCAATGATATTGTGAAAATCCCTCAAATTTTGATCACCACTAATTAAATTGTTCCCTTATAATCTTGGAAGGCATTTCCTTACTTCATTTGGGACTTCATTAGGATAACCCTCCATGTCATCAAAATTTATAGGTCTAAACTTAGGAATTGTAAATGTAGGATGTTCATTTTTGCATTTTGATCTCTATCCCTCATAATTTATTTAATTATAGGTTCATGAATAAATGTCAAAGGGATATAAGGGGGTGAATGAGGTGGATTTTCAAGATCAAACTTAGGAGGGGATTTAGCTGGTTGAGAAGGAGCTAGATAATAAATTAGACTTTATGGTTATGAAAAATTAGAATAACTATGAAAATCGTTACCACTATTAAATTAAATAAATAAAAGTTTAGATTACCATAATCTTGATAGCCCAAGTAGTCCCTAGCAGCTACACTTAATTATTCAATTGGCCTCCAAACTTGTCTCCTTCTTTGATGAACATTTAAGGGTAATAAAAGTTTCCTAGATGAGTCACCTTTGAAGGATGACCTCAATCCTTTTACCTTCACAAGAAAAATAAATCTCAAAGATGAAGATATTGAAGATGGGTACTAATATTTATCTGAAATTAGATGATTTATTAGAGTTACCACTATAAACAAAGTTACAAAATATAACCATTTACAAATTTGAAGTGATACATATTAAAACCATATCTTGCTAAAGTTAGTGATGATATATGAAATCAAAGATAATGAACTTTTCAAATTCATGTTTAGTAAGGATAATCCTAATCAAAACATGATAAATCCATACCTCTTTGTAACAAATTTAGAAAATTTCAAATTATCAAATCTTAAAAGTTCATGGCACATCCCTAGTGGAGGATTATGGCATTGATAACTAATATACAAATATCAGCAAAGAAATTCACAACATAAGTTACTTATAGTTCTCTCTCTCTAGAATATTCCTTGGTAACATGGGTGATAAGAAGTGTCCTTGATAATGGAAATAAAATATTGTGGTGATGTTGACTCACCAAAGATAGTCTGAATAGCTCAAAGGGCTAGAGAACCTCTAAAATAATAATAGCTCTCTATAAGAGTCCTTGGAAACACAAGTGACCTGGATTTCAATTTAGTACCTGGTAATGGTTACATAAGAGTGTTGGTTCCTATTTTTACAGCTCATATTCTTATCCTTTTAAAATTGAATAAAATAAAAAATGAAGATGAAAAACCTACTAATATGTCATTGTATTTTAGGAGTGGTTTAGCATCAAGACTAGAAAAAATGTAGATAATGACTGAGAGGCACCTATAGAGGGTATGGTTAGCTCCATGCTAATTTTAGCTCTACCTAAACCAAGGTGAGATGACTTGTGGGGTATATTTCTCATATGGAGATATTTTAAAATTCAACCTCCATGGGGATTATTGGCACAACATGGTGTAAATCTGACCAGAACATAACCAAACTTGCTCACTCCACCTATGAAGGGTTGTCACATGGAATGAGCAAATGTTCTAATTTAGATACAATATACTAAATATAGATGAATTTATGATTGAAACCTTCACTCAAAATGATATTTAATAACAAAGGGGTTGAAGCAAAGATTTCAATACTAGGCTTTAAATCATAAAATGCAAACACATGTTAAATATATAATGTTTATGTATCTACTTAGCAAGTAACACTTATGATATGTAGATGGGTATACTATTTATAGGGTAGGATATGGTAGGATTGTTATATATTTATAAAAGGGTAGGATGGTACACTAGTGGTCTTTAAATAGAAAGGATTCTTTCAACATTCATGCCATCACCTATTGTAAAGATGCAAAAAACTTAAATACAAGATAATGGAACTACCAAGAGTGATTTGCTTTTTCTTATTGAATCCATAAACCTAGGGCACCCTAACAAGTTATTCAACTACATATTTCCAAATATAATGTATAAAGGGATTTATAATCTAGTTATAAGCCTAAGATGATAACTGGTAATGAGCAGAGAATAAGATGTCCAATCAATAACTTCTGTAAAACATATTACTTCACTTCATCAATAGAAAATAGCAAAGAAACACATGCATTTTCATTAACATGAAATAAAATCTTACATACACCAATGTTTTAAAATGTTTCCATGGGGATAAACATGGTGGATTTGCTATGTGCTATATACATGAGACATATAGAGATGCTCTTAGAGCTTGTTAATGGCTATACAACTGTAAACATCTTATCAAGAGAGCCAATATAAACATAAAAATGATCCCAAAATGTGGAAAAGTCTATACTAAGGAAGACACAAACCAAAAAAATGGCCAACCAACCTAGAATAGAGGAGAACCCACTTATTTATACATTTTTCAAATCTAGAAGTGCAAAAGTCCTGCAAAGATGTTCTAGCTAGAAAATATTCCTTGCAACAATTGAAATATTCATAGAACTATAAGGAAAATGACTGTTAAAATTGGTTCTACAAGGAATTATTATGGCATGGAGTACATCCTTTGATTTTATGGTAGGATATGCCTTCCACATGAGCTACAAAGAGAATATTCATTTGAGGAGCCAAATAGAATTTATCCTCATGTACAACTTCTTGGAGATTATTTTCTATTAATTAATGGAAAATCAATAATATTTTGGACAACTACCTTTCTCTTTTTCACACCAAATAAATTCCATTACCTTGTGATCATGGATTGAGAATATTCTTGATTCATGGCTACTTGAAGATCTTCTTTGGAGTGGCCCACTTTGATATTGTAATTATACAATATCTTTCCCATGAAGTATTTTAGACAAGAAAATTAGATGAAGAACACAAAATTTAGATCATATTTCCTTTTTATCTTTTGAAAATTCTAATCACATTCACTTTATTAAATTTCTAGATGCATGATCGATCGTGAACCATTGATTTTCTTGGTCTCTCACTAAGGGATTAACACTTATCCTCTTTACATATCCATGGAAGACCTTGGACTACTTTGACTCTTTCCTACTATCATATCTTATTTAGGTGGGTGAATACACTCCATAAAATCATGATCCAAGGGGTGGAACACCATTAGATACTATCTACACTCGGCCCTAAGGTTGTGCCACTTAGTAGCCCTATGGGATTTCTATTTCCCTTGCATATGGTTTCTATTACATTGAATGCTATTGATCCATATGGTATCAACTCTCTACATCTCAATCCCTCATTGAATTATCAACTATCCACTCACATCATTGGATATTTAGAACATGATCAAAATTTTAACTATGCCCCAAAAGTTTAACACTTGTCATGCCTATGTTGGTCCTATGTACCTTTGACTATCCAAATTTGATCACACACTATCAAGTCATCCTACTTCATGTTAATTTGTATTATTGGATATGACTTTTTTTGAACTAAAATGACTATTTCATGATGCCTAAAATCTATGCTCACATGACTATCTCAGAACATTTGAACCTTAGTAGTCAGTTTCTATGCCTTAAATTTAATGTACATGCACCAATTAAAAGACATTTTTAAGACTATCATACCAATGTAATTTGGGAAAATTTATTCAAATATTTTGTCGTCAATAATTTAATGTACATGCACCAATTAAAAGACATTTTTAAGACTATCATATGAATGTAATTTGGGAAAATTTATTCATCTTGGCATAAATTTCATAGAGAAAATTATTCCAGAAGAATTCCTAGTTTTTGGCCTTTTACCTTCATCAGGACAATTATTTTCGACATTTTATCTAAAATAATTTCCCTATCGAAATTGAAATTGGTATTTTCTATAAATAAATTGAGCATACACTTTTGTGAAAGGAATGAATTTTGTTGGGTTTTTTCTATGAGAAAATGCCTAAAGGGTAATTGCCCTTTAAAAGTTTTGATACAAACAAAATGTATGAAATAAATAAGCCTTTTGGAATTAACAATTTTGTTTAAATAAAGGATTCTTATCAGGATTTTTGTGTGGGAAAAATTCTTGAAGGGTAAGTTCCCTTTGGACTTTATGCCATGGATAAAAGGATCGAAACAAATAAGGACTTGAATTTTTCCTAACATAATGCAATGCTTTTGAACATTTTGTAGTGGATAAAATGTCAGACAAAAATGGGCTTTACACTTTCATTGAAAGAAAGGACTCTTGTACTTTTCATAAATAAAATATACTAGATATTTTTTTTGAAGGAATTAGACTTATCCCTTTTACCAAATAAATTGGACCTTTGCACTTTTTTTGAAGGGTAAGTGCCCTTCAAACTTTTTATAGTGGGAAAAAAGTCTAAAACAAATAAGGACTTAACATCTTCCTAACAATATGCAACTCTTTCAGAAATTTTACCCATGGTAAAATGTCTGAAGGGTAAGTACCCTTCAAACTTTTTTACATGAACAAAATGTCTAAAAGAAATGAACCTTCAGATTTTTTTTGAAATACTTAGCTTGATGAAAATGGGACTTAGCCAATACATTTAATTCCTTCAAACCTTTTGTAGTAGACAAAATGTCTAACTAAAATAAGTCTTCAGACTTTTTGTTTGAGATAAAATACCCAATGACCTATTTCCATCAGATATTATGTTCATGCAAAAAATACTGAAAAATTCTAAGGTAAATACACATTCACCAAATGAAGATGAAATTAGGACCTAGCCAATTTTCACATGAACTTGACCTTTTCAAAAGATCACTTGGAGATAGAAGTTGGGATAAGGAATAAGGCATTTTAATTTGACAAGGGCCTAATTTATTCAATGCAATTTTGGGCACTAAGACATGAAACTATGATGGGGGTCATTGGTAAAAAGGTGAGTCTTCTTCAAAAGGAGTAGTTTGTTTCAACTATCAAAATAATGGACATATTACAATATTTTGTTCTAATCATGAAAGGTATGATAAGCTTCTTGAAAAAGGTATAGTGTGATTCAATTATCAATAGAGAGGTCACACTACTAGATTTTGCAAGAAAAGGCCTACAAGACAAAATAGGTTTAATCAAGCTCCTAGAATGCAAGCAAGAAGGTAAGTTAACACATGGAAACCAAAGGTGGTTAGTCTAAGTCATGATGAGTTTGTAGGTCTAATTAACCTATTTTCTATGGTGGAAAATGCTATAGAATTTGGAGACTGCTAAGAACTCTCATTGTCTACTCATGTTGTGAATGAAGAAACCAAGATCAAGGAGAAGACCAAGGTGTTGGTTGAGGCCAGTTTTGAGGTGTGTATGGATTGAAGTGAACATATTGTTATTGTTAAGAAAGTTTCATGAAAATAACATCAGTTGTCAATACCTAGTGATGAGGTTCTAAACAACAATGAATATTATTCAAATAAAAAGGTATGTCAAGAATCTATGTTATCACCATGTGTTGTCAATATAGTCTTAGAAGAGAAGGAGAATATTATAGTGGATGATCAAGTTACTTATCTTAAGCCTAAGAAGAATAATAAGAAATATCACTATTATATGACCAAAGAAGAGAAGGAATATGAGGATTTTTTGGCAACTCCTAGTTTTACATTGTTTTAAGGAACCATGTGAAGTAGGGTGTCTCTGCCTATGATTTTTAAGAGACATATTTCTTGTGGAAAAGTAATTATGGGTGCTCAAGGTATATTCAAGGACTTTGGTCTTAGATTTGGAGTAGTTTTAAGGGTTATATTTAAGGTTTCCTTGTGGAAAAGGAGGATTTGAGAGTTTACATATAAAGGTCTATTGACTTTATTCTAGCATGCTCTAGGTGCTTTTGTAGTCTGAATGTATGTTGAAGTCAAATTACAGATTTTTGAGTGCTCTCAATTTTATCAGTTTTGGCTTAAGGGAAAGTAGGCCTAAATTAAGTTATAGGATGTATGGGTTCCCAAAATTATAGTCTAAAATATTGGTATATAAGTGTGTGATGGTTGTCTTTAGGTGTGAAAGAAGTTTCAGAGGTGGGCATTGACAAGAAAGAGGCTTGTTGACCTTGTTTTTTTTGAGATTCTATAATTATGGGATATGATAGAAAAGTGATTTTCCTTATGATTTTTTAGTTTTTAGGCTTCTTAATAGGTTGAATGGTTAAAATGGGTTGTCAAATAAAGCTTCATATAGATCTGAAGGTTTGTGGTTTTTAGATTATTCATGATTTTTTCAAGATAGACATCTAGTTGGCTAGTGGGTTTGTGAAAAAAGTATGTTACAAAGGATGAGATAGGTGATTCAAATTTTTGTGCATAAGGGGTCATATTAGAGTGATCTAGATATGAAGGTTTAGGTCTTGAACGTGTGTTTTCTAGAATTTGTGGTCTCTATAAGTACTAGGTAGGGTTATTAGGAAACTAGATAGGCCTAGTGTGAGGAAGAGTGATTTTTGATCAATTTATCAAAAAGAGCATGGAATGAGTGTTTAAAATATAATTTATTAGGTTGGTTTAGATCATTTTTCCAATTTTTTGAGCTACATGAATTTTTGTTGGTGGTCCTTGAGGTGACTTGAGAGAGAAGGCTAGTAATATTGTATGGTGGTTCTTAAAGATGTGTGGAGATTTGAAGATGCTCAAGACATGTAATGTATTGGAGATTAGGGTAATTCCCTCTCAAATTCTTCTTGGTAAGTTCCATCATATTTTAGTGCTTTTGTGTGTTATTTCTTTATTGGTTATAGTGCTTTGTTGAAGAGAGTGTTGGCATGTAGCAAGAGGAAGTTATCAAGGAAAAGAAGAGGTAGGCTCAAGGTAAGGGGGATTTTGTATCATCTTTATAAGATGGCACTCTCCTATTGGTGGTGTTTTTAGGTCCTTAGGATCAGTTTGTTCCCACTTTGTAATTGTGTTAATGGGGAAGAAGGTTCTTATTATGAGAGTGCTTGAAGAGAGAAAAGGAAGGTGAGTTGTATGATGGGTGTTGACATCAATGACAAAGGGGATATTGTTGGAGAGTTATCAGTGATGTCATGGAGGTGACTAGATCATTGGATGAAGTGTCTTGATAGTCTAAGTGTCAATGACAAAGTGTGCAATGTGCTTATCCTAGTATGCTTAGAGTAGGCTTGGTTGATATTTAGTTTTGGCATGATTAGGAATTTGTATAAATTATTTATCATGTGTTAGGGGTCCTAGCATAGGTCAAGTATTATTGGAAATATTTTGGAAGTGCATGGTATTCATCTAGTTCTTCACTATGTCCATTTTAACATAATTGGTTCTATGACAAAAAATATAAGTAGGCAATTTGTTAATATCACCATTGCCACATATATATGAGTCAAGGGGAGTTGGTCATATGGGTGTGATAAAATTAGTCCCAATTTTATATGGTCTAAATTTTAGGTCATGAGGCTAAGCGTAGCTAAATATATATAGGTGGAAAGTTATCTTCTCAGACATAAATTCACTAAGTTTCTATACTTAACCAGACCATCAATGCACATCACATATATATGAATGAACTAGAACGTTTGTGACTTTAATTTAGGTACTCATAAATTCAATAAAGGTAAAAATTCTATGTGGAGATGTTGTCTATAGTAAAAAGAAGCTACCCTAAAAATTTGGAGTTTTGAAGTGAATTTTAGCTCAAGTTATAAAGCTTAAAACTTACTCTAGTAGATTGTGATGGGCCATAGACCATAAAGTTTAATCATGTTGAACTTTGAGGTCATTGTTATAGAATATTCAATGGTAAGTGATTAATTGTACATATTGAGATCAATGATGTGTATGAGATCAATAAGTCAAAGGTTGTATGTATTGGTGACAAGTATCACAAGATTGATAATTTGATAGAACATCAATGGTGATAGATGATTCATACTTATGGATATTAATGGTGTGAGATAAGTTAAATGGTCAATGAAGTACATGAGACTGCCAAGTGGCACAATTGCATGGACTAATAGCAAAGTACTCAAAAGGTGTGTGAGGGTGGCAAGTGTCATAATCATGGGAGTTCTTATCAGGATATAATGATGAGTGTTATAGGATAAAGTCTAGGCTAATCTCAAAGAGATCAACAAAGTGGATTGGTTCTTAATTTTTAGGAAGTAGCGAGATGATAATAAGTGCTTGATGTTTAACAGTGAGCAAAGGTAAAGATTGAGATACTTCTAAGAAGATTGATGGTGCATATTTCGTCAAAACTACCAAGGATCATGAGATGAGATCAAAGTGATAGATGTTTAGCATAGTTTAAGATTAGGATACTCTAAAATAGATTGAAAATGCATATTTGATCAAAATATGTGAGGACATGAGACGATGGCAAAGTGTTTGATGTTTAATAGTAATTGTTGGCATTTGAATTTAGTAAAGGGAAAAATGAGTATGTAGTGTTTGAGCCATAACTTTTGATCTAAGATGAATTCAAATGTGAAGAAAAAACAAATGTTATAGAGGACTTTAAGGTTCATCCATTGAGTATGGTTAAAAGTTATGAATGTTTGTATAGTAAAAGCTATTTAGATCCAAAGTTGATTGTGTGTTTGAACATGTTCAGTAAGTGACCCAAGTAGGAAAGTTTGAGTTATTTTAATGGTATTTGGATGTTTCAAGGGAACTTAGCTATTGGAGAGTTTTTTAATCTCAATTAGGATTATTTTTAATATGGATTTTGATGGTTTGACCAATCTATCTTTAGTATGAATAAATGCTTATAAGCTGATTGTTTATTTGTTCATGGATTTCTTGTGTACAAGGCTAATGTTTGAGTAGATTGAGCATACGAAGAAGTGTCTAATGATGACTATAATAATTTTATGATGTTTAAGAGGTAATGTGGAGTGGACCTATGTATTTGGAAATGGTCCTATGTTTCTAATTTTCTTTTTGAAGTGATAAAAGAGTGAATAGGTCTTTATGAGCCCTAAAAGGGATACTAAGGTCTAATTTAAAGGTGTAGCTACTTAAGTGTGACCCATAGTTTCTATGGCTGACCTATGAGAGTGGTATTGAGCTATGTATATATACCTTAATAGATAAGGAAAGTATTATGGCTGACCTATAAAATATTAATCATGAAGGCTCTATAAATAATGAAATCAAAGATGATGATTTCTATATTCGAAAGAAGAGGCGTGTGTGAGAGTTGAAGATCCAATGAAAGAAGAAAGGGTGTGCACATAGTATATGGGTTATAGAGAAGAGAAAGTTAATGACTATGTGTATGACATGTACGTCATATTTTTTATGTTAGAATAGTTATCTAGTAGGTTTGAAGATTAAGGATGATCAAATAGGGTTAGAGCTATCCACATGGATGTTTTGGATGCCTTTAGTGTGAGAAAAATATATATGATGTATGTGTGATATTGTTGGTTGATTTAAGATGAAAATTACAGTGTGGACTATGTGTATGATCATTTTGTCATGTTATTAAGGTTGTAATAGAGTTCTTTCTAAGAAGTGTAGAGTGATCCAAAAGGTGTTTTTGGATGTTTATGAGTGTGTGAAGAAGTGAAGGGGGTTGTGTTTGTAGGGTGTCTCCATCAGATTAGTAGGTAATCAATGATTAGGATATGTAATATCATAGGTCTTGGGAGGGTGATCAATATATAGGTCAAAATGACTTGACCATCCTTAGGGGTAGGTGCTCCTTGTGAAATTGGTGTTTCACTAAATTTGGTTTAAAAGGACTTAACCATCCCTAGGGTAGGTACTCCTTATAGAACAAGTGTTTCACTAAATTTAGGTCAAAAGGACTTAGCCATCTTAGGGGAATGGTCTCTTTGTGGAATAAGAGTTTAACTAAAGTCTCATGTTTGCATAATTATTATAAGATAAGTAGTCCATGTGTTTGTAGGGTTGGGATTGGGTTTTATTATGCAAGAGGGTTACCCACATAGATCTTGTGTTGTGTGTATGATCTATTATTCATTGCTCTAAACATATTGAATGCTTCATAAATGGTTGTATTGAATGATTAAGTGTTTAAAGGGTTTGGAAATTAAATTATATTTTTTTTCACCATTGGTTCACCCCTAAGTGGTTTGTACCTCTAACAACACATCCACCATGATTTGGGGGAAATGATGTTATGGAGCCTTCATGGGTTCAAACTAAACACTAGGGTTTTTGGATTTATTTTACCTACATGATTATGTTTGACATAATTGTATTTAATTATTTGGTCATTATTAATTGAATTAGGTTGATAAAATTATGTTTGGATTATTTATATGATTCTATTAATGATGTTTGAATTCATTTCAATTATTATGAGTTCACTTACATTTACAAATTATGATTAGTTGATTATTTTATTGTTATGATTACATTTAATCATTTTAGTTGATATTGAATATCTTTATATTTTTAATGAAGTTTATATCAATCAAAATTTGACCCATAAAATTATGTAGTGTTTTAAATTATCATTTTTGGTTGGCTGAAGTTGTTATCTTTTTTATAACTCATTAATATGTATTAAATTAGTATTTGAGGATTATTGTATGATAAATTCATGGCATATGATTTCTAAGACATATTATATTCTTTGATTAGAATATAGATCATAAATTAAAAATCTCATTAAAATGATCTATAGTCATAATCATGTACCAAGTTAATGGATATTGGTAACATGGAATCATGTGGTTCATTTATATCTATTGTTTGATTCTTTTGTTATTATAAAGCTAAATATGTTTGTTTATACTTTCTTGAATATTTATCTACTACCCTGATCAATATATAACTGATGGTTGGGGTGGTCTAAGGCCACTTATGGTTGGGTTCATTGGGATGGACAATGTGGGTTTAGATCCATTGGTTTACGCATGAAATATTGTTGATACACTTACTTTATCTTGAGTTGTAATGGTTGTAGATAAACTAAATTGTTTATGAAATCAATTTTATCCATTATATTTTAATTTTATACAATGAATGTTATGTTAATGTTTTATATTCAAATAAAACATGTAATATTGGTCTATATTTATGATTAATGTTTATGATTTGATTGTCCATGTATTCTTTCTATTATTATTTATATACAAAATTCCATTAGTTCATTAAGATATTTGATAGTACAAATATAGTTATGTGATTTTAATGTGTACTTTCAGTTAGTCCCTTTATTTGGAATGAGTAGTTTTATAATAAAGATAAGATATCTATGGCATTATAATTTTAGTATTTCATTGGTTATTTAAATAACTTATAACATATCCAAGGATTCATAGCTTTACTTGTTGATTATTAGGTTCATGGTATTGAACTAAAAATTTATTTGAGGTTATAAATAGTTATCTTTGGAACTCAGTTGTAAAGGTTACTTGTGATTTTACAATAGTCTTTTATTGCAAACAAGTGTCTGAGAATTGGAACGTAATGTTGGTATGTTACAAATTCATCTCAAGAACAAACTAGAAAGTTTTGTTTACCTTGAATACTAGTTATGTAATTAAAATTATTTTCATAAGAATTAAGTGATGTTATTCCTTAAGTAAGTTAATTTGCATTGAGAATTATAATAAAGTATTATGATGTGACTTATAATTTATGTTAAGAAGAACTTTTAAAATTACCTTAATCTATAAAAAAATGTATTGATAGATGATTTAATTAATGAGAGTTTAATTGAGACTTCAAAAGAAGACCTTAATACAACAACTTATAAGTATAAATAAGATGAAATACTTATGATTATAATATGGTGAATTAAAGAGACTATAAACATTATAATATCTATACACGAGGTTGTAATTATTTTAGAATCTCTATTAAAGGTTAAAATAGAATAATTATAGTAAGCTAAGTTGTATAAATATTATAAAGGTTATTAGAAGGAAAACATTGATATTAGAAATTCAAAAACCTTTATTGAAGAGTAATAAAATATTTTGGATTAAATCCTCATAACTTCTTGGAATTGAATTAAAATAAGATTATTTAAATCTTACACATATGGTGAAAGTGTCTTGACAAATAAGATAAGTCATTGAATGTTTTGAAACATAAATGGTTACTCCTAACTAAGGCATATTGTGATAGAGTATCAATTGCTCCATGTTTGGAATTAATAATTGGAATACTTAACAAACTAATTCATATCCTTATATTTTAAAGGAAGTTTAATGGAAATATATTATTTAAGATGGTATAAATAATTATCATATGGAACATAAGAACAATTAAGTTATAATCTTAAGTTAAAGAAATAAACATATGAATAGGCTAAGGTCATGAACCTAAGATAAAATGTTTACTTATTTAATAATGGGATTAAAATCAAAACCTTTTATAAGTGCACATAGTTTTTGTAACTATTAATTGGCATTGAGTCCCTTGAACTCATATGACATTCATAATGGTAAGGATTGGAAATGAAAAGATAACCTTGATAAAATGTGCTAAATCAAGTAAGCTATTGAGGTATGTCATTTAATGTGCTTATACCAACCTTATAGTAATGTAGGAGGTTCACATATAGAACATAAGCATGGTTATTATAACATGTCATGAATATTTCACACATTTACTAAGGTAGTTCATGGAAAACCTCATGCATCTATTTGATTGTGAATTCAAAAGGTCTTCTAAGGATTATCATTATTTTTGGAAATACTCTTTCTCCCTATATATTTTTCTTTTTTTAAAAAAAATTTATATCTTGCTTAAGCAAGCTTAGTATGATTAATTTTTTATTAAATATATTCTCACTCTACCACTATTTTTTGAACTTTGTTGAATTACCCAATTAGTTAAAGGTTGTTCTATAATTTGTAAAAGTACTTGAGTAATAGAATAATTTAGTAATGGATCTAATAGGAAGTCCATAGTGAAGTACATGGATAAGAGGGTGTGGGTATCACCATATTAACCCACTTATAATTAAATACTAAGTGGTTAAAATGTTTCCTAATTAAGTCATTGATGAGTTATGTACTTGGTTTATTCTTGTATTGGATATAAAATTGTTATGGATACAATTACATTTTTCCATGTTGATCATTGGTTGAAAATTTGTTATATTATTTTTTTTGGTATATATAAAAATTATGTTTGTGACATATTGGTATCAAATCGTGATTTAATATTGTATGAAACTTTGGGGAATGTTTCTTGTTGATTTCCTACTTATTTGTTGTTTATCTCACCTCAGGATGGTGAGGAAATGATCTTGAATAATAGACAACAATCTAATGAATGCCAATAACAATGTTAAAGCCCCTAACCATGAGTAAAATAATTTCAAAATTAATCATTAATTAGTTTTGAATGGCATTTTGACTACATTAAATTCACTTCAAGGTAAACTAGACACCCAAGAATGAAGGTTAAATAATATAGAGTATGTTCTAGTTGAATAATTTCAAATTAGAGAAAGAGAAGGATCATCAAAAGGCAAGATACGATTTTAAATATAATAGGAAGCAATTGAAGAATAAAAATATGTCCTCTTCACCTAATAATTTTAATAAATTTGACTCAAACCATAGATTTACTAGGAGTATGAGTGGTTTCAACAAATTTTAAGGGAAAAACAAAAATTTCAAAAATATGAATTGTTCTAAGTCTATAATTTTAAAATAAATCTGACCTAAAGTAGTCAAAATATGCCTTCTACTAGAGAAAATACCATTCTAGTGACATCACAAGGGACTGTAGTATGTTAGGAATGTGGTGATAACCACTACCACAAAGATTGCCCTAAGCTAAAAATAGGTCAATCAACTAATCATAGAGTGTATGCAATTGTAGATAATAGAAACATATAATTACAAAAACCTCTTATTAAAATTAGAGGTAAAATAAATGATTTCTTTTGTTTCAATTTTGTTTGATTTGGGAGTAGCAAAAAGTTTTATGGATCCTAGGTTAGTAGCATGTTGTAAGTTAATTCAGTGACTTTGAAGGATGGTTGAGATGTTGAGTTTGGCTCAGATAAAATGGTACTAGTTCATAAGTGTCTAAAGAGCTTAAGCTTAGATTTAGGTAATTTTTAGATCTAACTTAATTTATTTTTAACTCCTCTAAAATGTTTTAATATTATTTAATGCATGGATTTGTTGCAGTAGTATAAAACAAATTTGGACTATTGTAGAAAAGTGATATATTACTGTAATGATTTATGGAAACCTATAAAAATTTATTATTTATTAAAATAAAAAGTACACAAGTTATCAATTTTAAATGTAAATGAATCAATGCATAAGGGTTTAAAATTATATTTTATTTAGATGAAAAAAACTACATCTATAATTAGTCAACATTTAAAAATTATACATTCATATAATAATTTTATGTTTTTCCCAATAAAGTTACTAGTTTAGCTCCTACATGTATGGAAATTAATTAGATAATTTTCAAAATTAGAATTATATAGGGAATAATTAATATTAAAATAAGTATATACACCACAAAAATTGGCTAGAAAACAAAATAAATGAATATTATGACTGAGCCACTTCAAGGTGATAACCTTCACAACAATGAAATAAGAATATAATTCATAATATGATGATAAAATACTAACCACTACCTCCTATATATACTCTACTTAGACATGGTTAGTTATTTCATAGGTTGAACAAAATATGAGTATTGATAAATGTAACGAACTAATTTGAAGATATGTAAGCCACAAGTCAGCCACACAAATCCCTAGATGCACTATAAGTTAAGGGCATAACATGACCTCCCCCTCTAAAATGATGTTATCCTAAAAATTGAACCAAACCAAGATGTTTATATGGAAATGATTCATCCTCGCATGTTAAATCATTTTAATGCATGTTCTTCCATTTGATCAAATACTACTTAATGACTCTAGTCCATAATTACTTAGTGTGCATGTGAATGATCTTCTTAGGATATAAAATGACTCTATCTTATTCATCTAATTCAGGTAACTTAGTCTGAGTGGAAACTCTTTGTCTAATTACATTATTCAATCAAGATACATGGAATATCAAATGTATGTGAGTGGTTGGGGTAATTCTAAATTGTAATCTAGACTACATATTTTATACAAGATCTAGTAAGGGCCATTATACTTAGTTGATAGCTTGTCATCATTTTTTTATTACTTCAGAGATATCTACCTATATGTTTTCAAATTCACAAATAACCAATCAACTATGTCAAAATGTTACTCACTATGGTGTTGATCTTCTTGTTGCTTCATTCAATTTGTGTCATTAATAAATTCTCTCACAAACTAACTAAATGCAATTTTTTGTTGATGGTGAGTGTATTCATCAACAACTTAAACCTTAGGATGCACGGTCAAAACTAATGTGATGGATGGGGTATGATACCCATATAATTATATAAAAGGAGACATCTTTGAAGAATTTTTATACTATCATTTATCAAGTGGCAACCAATGAACCCATTTGTCCTATTTGTCTAAAATAAAACTATGAAGATACCATTTGAGACATTTTTTGAATACCTTTATTTATCCATCAGGTTGAAGATGCAAGCATGAGATAATAACCAATTGGGTACCCAAATATGCAAATAATTAAATCCAAAAATTAATAGTAAATATGGGATCTTGGTCACTTACAATGATCTTTGGAGTGCCATGTATATTTTAAATTGTGTTGAGAAAAGTAGAAGCTTCTATAATGGTAAAAAATGGTTGTGATAAGGAGAAAAATTGAGAATATTTAGTGATTTGATCCACAACTACCATGATAACATTTTTACCCTCTGACCTTGGTAACCATGTAATGAAATCCATGAAAATCTCTTCCCAATGTTGGCTAGGGATGCATAAAGGTTAAAAAATACTTGGGGTCTTAATGGATTTGCCTTTATTTTATTTACATACCATTCATTCAACCACATATTTTTGAACATCCCCTTTGAGTCCTCCCCAAAATAAAATTGCTTGATTCTATGACATGTTTTTAAAAATCGTAGGTGTCCTCCAAGTGGAGAGGTATGAAGTTTCTAAATAATTTTGTGTTTGACGAGATAATGATTACAAAGGTAAAATATATATTTATACAATAATGTGTTTCCCTTCCATGTAAAATTTTTAGATTCATTACAACCTTTCTGAAGATTGTGAATAGAATCCTTGGTATCAATGTTATTCTCCCATTCCTATCTTGCTTCTAGTTAATCTACCTTCCACATGGTTATGGTTCATAACAATGCCTGAACTAATTCATCCTACTAAGATAGGGCATCTGCCACCACATTCTCTTTTCCTTTCTTATACACTATCCAATAATCATAGCCTAAAATTTTATTCCCCCATTTTTATTGTTCTTAATATGACAAGTGTTGTTCCAATAAATATTTGAGGCTATCATGATCAGTATTTACCTAAAAGTGATGACCCATTAGATATGGTCTCCATTACTTCAATACATGTAGAATAGCCATCATCTCTTTCTCATATATTGGTTTGATCCATTTCCCACTTAAGTTGGTAAATTTATAATTTCATTAGTCTACCTTCTTGTATCAATACAACCCCCATGCCATATCCTGATGCATCACACTCCATAACAAATATTTTTGAAAAAGTAGGAGTAGCAAAAATTGGAGTTGTGCACATAACACTTTTCAATTGTTCAAATGACTTGGTATCTAAATCAATCAAATAGAAGGAGTCTTTCTTTATTTAAGATCTAAGTGGAGTTACAATGCTACAATAATTTTTGACAAACTTATGATAGTAACTAGTTAGCCCTAGAAATCTGTGGAGGTTCTTAAGGATCTTGGGAAAATACCACTCCATCATTGCTTATATTTTCTTAGGATAAACTTTCATTCCTTAATGTGAAATAATACAACTCGATTACTCCACCTTTTGGAGACAAAATTCACATTTGGAAGGTTTTTTATAGAGTTGATGTTGTTCTATAACTAAAATCACCTATCTCACATGCTTCAAATGGTATTCCCAATTTTTATATAGATGAAGATATCATCAAAAAACACTAATACAAAATTTATCAAAAATGACCTAAAACAAGTATTCATCAAACTATGAAATGTATATCGTGCATTTTGAGTCTAAATGGCATGACCACAAATTCGTAACAGCCTTCATGAGTTCTAAAAGTTGTTTTAGGTATGTCTTTATTATAGATGCAAATTTGATGGTATCCATAGTGAAGATATAACTTGGTAAAATAAATAGAACCATATAATTCATATATTAAATCATCAATTAATATAATATGAAACTTATATTTGATGGTGTATTTGATGAGTTATCTATAGTCTAGGGACATCCTCTAACTATCATCCTTTTTCCACATCATGACTACTAGGGAAAAATTTTCACTTTGATTATGTTAGATGATTCTTGCCTCCAACATCTATTGTACCATATTTTAAATTTCACTCTTTTGGGCATATGGATACCTATAGGTTCTAATGTTGGGTGGTGTACTTCTTGGAATGAGTCTGATGGCATGATCATGTGCCTAACTTGGAGGAAGTCCTTTTGGAATGTCACCAAAAATAACATAATGATCATCTAAAACTTTTTATAAATCAAGATGTGTAGAATCATTGGTTAGTTTAACCTTCAGGGAAAATAAACATGCCACAAAACCTTTTACATCTTTTCTAATAATTTTTGTAATCTAGTGGGAACTAACCAGTTGTACAGATTTATCCCATAATGCATGTAGTTCAAAATTCCTTCCTTTGAAATAAAACCTCATGAATAATTCCTAAAAATCCATCTCAATAGTTCCCAAAGTGGTGAGCCATTACACTCCCAAAATAATGTAAACTCCTCCCATGGCAATAGTAAACATAGGGGAATCTAATAAATAGTCTGGCATAGCAAGCTTAATACTATGACATTTTCTAGAATAGTTGACTATACCACCATCTATAATCATGACCTAAAAGTTTGAATCTAGGTAAATGAAATAATTCAAATGATAAACCAACTTACTATTGATGAAGTTAAGTGTACTCCTAGAGTCAATTAACATAGTCACCTTTTATTTCTTCAAGAACCCCACCACCTTAAGACTTTAAGAAGTGTTAATGCTTGAAAGTTCATAATAGGAAATCATAGGTTGAGAATCTTTAGATTCATCCTCAGGTTCTTCTAACCCTTCCATTAAATCATTCTCATCATTAGTGCCATCAATGTAAAAAAACCTATTTCCAACACATCAATTCCCTTTGATTTATTTGCTATCATAGCCAAAACACAATTGTTTTGCATACTTCTATTCCACTTATTAAGGTGTCAATTTGGTAGGATGATGAAATTATGGTGATAAAAAGGTTCATTCATAAACATTGGTGAAATATCTTTGTTTGATTATATCTTTTTACTCAACCATGCATGACTTTAGTATGGCCTTAGATATAATACTAAAATAAAACATGTGAACATTTAATTTGATGTTATTTTTAAGTCCAAACAAAAATAGGTTAGTCAAATTTACCTTAATGATGTCTACCACACGTAATGAGAGATTTTGAAATTGATGAATGTAGTCCTTGACAGTCCTAATTTGGCACAACTTGGCTAGCTAATTGAAGTAATTTTTATAAACATTATTGTGATAGTGGAGATGCAACTCCTTATAAAACACTAACCATGAAATTGTGACACCCTTATTTTTATTTAGAGAACACAACCAATGATACCAAATGAATGGCTAAAGTTCTAAATAGAGAGCAGTCATAAACACATTTTATGAACATGGAGTTTGATTTACATCAAATAAATTTTCAATTTCAGTGAGGTAAGTGAGTAGATCATTACCATCAAACTTATGTAAGTCCACTTTTGTCAAGAACAACTTATGGCTAGAATTGGTATTGGTATTTTTTGGAGTAGGAGAACCAAACTAAAGTGGTGGATGATTATTTTTCAGTGGATGAGATGACAAGTTGCCCAATTGCCTATATATTTGTTTTAATTGATCTTTCATGATATCCAAGTCCCCTCTCAAACCTATAGTGTCCCCTTGAACCTATCAAAATTATATTTTTTCACTGTGCCTTGTAACTCTAACTTAAGTTGTTAAACTACCTCCAAAATAGATGGATCAAAGGTTTTAGATTCCATGCCATACATGTGAAGAGTTTTTGTAGTATCTTTCCTTTTCTCACATCCATAAGTGTTTGGACTAGCCACACACAAATCCTAAGAGGGTTTCATCACCCAAAAAAATATACTGGTGGAATATGTATGCAATAAAAAATGCATCATGTCTATAAATAAATCTTGGCTTAAAGAAGATAAATCATACCTACAATTTTGATTGGGATACACTTGTTAAGAATGAGCATGACCAATATGGTGATCTATTGCACCCAATTAGGGGATCACTTATCGCAACATATCATTTTAAGAAGGGTTCTAAAGCTTATAGTCTAAAAAAATCATAAAAAAACCCTAATGAAGTCCTAAGGTTTAAAAAATTCACATATTATAATAATAAGAAAGTAAATCTAATCTATTACACACCAAATCTTGTGGCACAAGGTGGTTATTAGAAATAATTGGAACAATAAAACTAAGCATCTATTATAAGACATATACTGGTGTCAATATATAAAAAATCCTAATACATGGGAGAAGAATATAAATGTATTATTTATATATTATTACAAACGATAAATAAAGTTAGGAATACTTACCTTTGAAGATGAACCCATCGAGCCTCAATATCTCCCTTGGCTAAGGTGCTTTGTAAGAGATAGTTATGGTATGTAAGTATAACTAAGATAAATCATTTTTGGGATATACAAGCTATCTAAGTATCCAAAAGGATTCTCCATAAGATAAGATCTATATCTCTAAATAAAGTATGGAACCCTATGATTTATTCCTTGAGTAGAATGGTCAATAAGTAGATGTTCATTCACACCTTTTTTCTATTAATTCTATTCTTATGAAATGGTGGGAAATGAACTTTTATATATAGGTATATCTTTCCCTAAATCATCTTATAAATGGTGACTGTATAGGTTTGACCCAATTGACCCAGTTTGATTTTTATAATAATTCACTAGGTCTGAGCTAGGTCAGTGAAAAGGCTAACAAGCTAAGAAAGTGAAAAATATACTTAAATTGTATTAGGTCAACCTAGTCGACCTAGTATAGCCAACTGACCAAAAGGGAGTTAAATCAAGAAAAATATGGATAAGACATAAAAACTAAGAGGAATGGATAGGACTAAAGAGAGTAAGCTTAGGTTAAATGGTTTTAAGAGACAAGTGTGTATATGGAAAGTGGAAAAAGGAACAACAATCTTATGAAGCACTAATGGTCTACCCACCACTTTCTCGATGCACCTCTTAAGGCATGCACATAGAGAGATTTAGGCTTGATGGGTTCTTTTAACATATAAAGTGTCAGTAATCAATAAAATTTAAAAATACTATGTGTATACATATGCCCCACTCGAAGCTCGTTATGTGTCATATAAGTGTAACATGGGATGGTGTTTAAGGATATAACATGATAACACATAATGTTGATGATAAGTAAAGTACAGTAAGTGAAAAATAAGATAAATTAAAGGACTAAATAAAAAACACATACCTTTAACTTTCCTTAGTGTCATAGATAAAGAGATATACTGTAATAAATGTGAAGGTGTCCAATGTAGAGAACACTAGATGAACATGTAGAATTTAGTGCCAAAAATAGCCAAAAATATCAATTTATGTAAAGTATGAATATGTTAGTGGAGAAAAATCTCTACATCATCATGAATCTAACATATTTTATGGTTTGCAAAAAAGATGACTAGAAATAAAGATATAAACAAAATAAGGAATCTGTTGAAGAATAATTGAAAGATTTAAATTTTGGAAAGTGTTTTTAATAAGGAAACATATAATTCATTTGTTATTTTTATTTGTGAGAGAGGGGAAAAAGATATTTGGAGACAAAAATAAGCTAGGATGGTGAGGAGACAACATGCTAGGCTAAGAGGAGCTCTAGAGGTGGCAACAAGTGCACTACAAGTATGTAACTATGAATCTCAAACCAATTTTTGCAATTTTTAGTGAATTAAGTGTATATTGAGTAAAATTGGAGTTGAAACATTTATACATGTAAAAATTAAACAAAATTAGATTATGTGGGTAGAAAATATAAAGATAGAAAATGGGTTTAGAAGATTTAGGAAGAAAGTAAGAAAATTACACTTTTTTGGGCAAGTACAAGGGTCAACAGGGAAAAGCATTGGGTCAACCCAATTGACCTAGTGGGTTGGAAATGAGAAGAATCCATAGTTCTAACCTAGTAGGTATGGGTTGACCCTATACATTATTAAATATGATGGCTTAGTTAGGAGTTACCAGGTGGTTAGGAAGGTCCAGAATGGAAACTCAACACTAGGGAGGTGAACAGAAGAGGGTTAACTTAGATTTTTTAGTCAACTAGGAAAATAAATAAGAAAATTTTGGTCAAACTATTTTGACCAAAGAGCTATAATGATATGAAAAAGCATGAAAAAGGGATAGAAGGCCTAAAATGACCAAGTAAGGTCAAGAAGGACCAATTACGCTAAAATTAGGCTAAAATGACTAAAATAAATTAATTTAGGCAAGGATGATGAAGATTTTGGAGACTTGTGGATGAAACATGGTTATTGGACTTGTAAAATAGGTTGTCAGATGGAGATAGGGCTAGACTAGGATCTATAGGTCTAGGTAGGATAACTGATATGTGTTAGATCCCCCTTAGTATTGATCTAATAGTCATGTTCCTTAGTTACTAGGAATGATTGACAAGACCTTTAGATGGGTGGTGAATGGGGATATAGTAGAGGTGGGTATAATGCTATAAGATGTCCATGCCATTCTGGGGTTACCTATAGTAGGAGCATAAGTGACCACAAGGATACTAGATAGCTTAGAGGAGAGGATAGCCTTAGCCATGTGGGCTACAAGCTTACAGATGATATTACTAGGTAGGAGAGTTAGCATGTTTGATGTTTATAAATCATATATCCTAGAAATTTAGAAGTCTATGATAGGCCTTGTGACATAATGGGTGCTATGTCACAAGTCAGATAATAAGGTAAAATTATTCATGGTAGCCTTGAGTAAGAAGATCTTGGAGGAGAGTTTTATAAGATTTAGGCTCTATCATTTGGGTATATCTGGGACATGTTATGTATGAGATGTTGGCTAGAGGGTAGAGGACCATGGGACCCATCATATTGATGATAGCTTAGATATATGAGAGGCTTTTTATGTACTAGCCAATTAGGTTACCCCATACTACTAATGATAGGTCACCTCAAGTACAGAGATGGAGAGAGGACCAGGTAGCATGGGCTATGCTAGATGTGCCAACACTACATTCATTAAGATGTACAAACATAGTTTGGAATCTATATGAGAACATAAAAGCTACATGGGTGAGATGGCACATAATTGCACTAGTGACAGTGAGGATAGAGGTGGTTAGACACTACTTTTGTTGGAGAGAGACACATCCAATGGCATAGGTGCCAGGGTGGATGGGATTAAATCATCTAATGGCATTGATATTGATGCCCAAAGAGTGTACTTAGCATGTGAGAGAGCTATGAGGAAAGAGGGGACTAGGGTCACTAGTGATGAGGCTGATGCTCAAACCAAGTCATGAGCGACCATGGATTGGGTAAACATGATAGGGAATAGAACATGAGAAGAGGGATGTGGAGGTATTGGCACCAGAGATACCATAACTATATTTATAGTGAGATGAGCTATGACCACTGAGGACATGACATCGATGGAGGTAGGAGTAGGAAAGAATGGAGACTATCACCATCCCTGAGGACCTAATAGGTGAGCCAAAGGAGAGATGGATGATAAAGAGGCCACTTAAATGTAGGCTAAAGTAGATGTATTCCATGATATCTATATTTGATTTGAGGATGAAAACTATAGAAGAGGTGCTAGGAGTCCTCATGGATGGAGATACTATGCTAGGAAATCATACAAATGGCAAGACCATAGTGGCTGAGACACATATAATTAATAGGGATGATTAAATTATTGTTTAAGTTTTTAATTTATAAATAGACATAGATAGATAGATATTTTGAGATATAATAATGATCTAATATCCATCTTAAGGTATTTTATAGTTGTATCTAAAGATGAGGAGGAGATATGGGGGTCTTTAGTAAGGGGATCACTCCATGACATCCTCGATGAGACTTGTTAGTCATATAACCCCATGACACTAGAGGATCCAAGTGTACCATTTGACATAGCTCAAGTGACCTAGTTTAGATTAACTAGAGATATAGCAAGGTAGATATAGGTGTATATAAAGAGGATGTAGCCACCAATAGTGATGGGTGAATGGGAGCTATAGGTGTGGCATGCCCTAGTAGATGAGAGAGTTGTGCATCTAGGTATATTAGTATAGATGATAGAGATCCAGACCTATTTGGTGGAGTCATAGGTATGGGTAGTGTACCTATAGGGATAGGTAGAGGGATTGAGATCTCAAATATCCTCTTTAGAGTATACTATTTCAAAGAGTCAAATTGAGGCCTCATAAGGTAGTATGGATAGGCCATGAGATAGATATGATGGATCCCAACCATAGATCTAGAACATTGTATATGGTTGTATATGTTTTATTAAAATCATGATATATATATATATATATGATGTATCATTTTGGCATAGTGTTATTGTATTTTGTGTTGGAATTGTGATGGTTGTGTTTGTGGATGCTTTGGATATATTTATTTCTAACACATGTATTTATATTTGTTGTATATGCTATAGGAAATACATGTGATGTGGTTTTTTCTCTAGCATTATGTAGGACACATGCATGGTTAAAAAGAAACAGGTAAAAGGGCTTGCAAAAATATAATCAACCAAAAATAATTACTACACACTATTTTAGAATGGGAAGTGTGTAATAAAGATAAAATGACTAATTATAAAGATCTAAGAGATGGTAAAAGAATATGGTAAATAGGAATTTGTTTTTAAACCAATGTGAAAGTCTTTTACACTAGATTAAAATAATTAAAATCATACTAATATCATGTTTGGAGGTATGAAATCAATGTAATAAAATGGAAGGTATGTAAAAGGGCATAAATGGTAATAAAAAAAATTGATTATGTCAATTAATAATACTAAATCATGAGGGGAATTATGAAATAAAAACAAATTTGTATATGTTTGGTCTTAAATTAGTCATACTAATTCAAGATGGCAAGTATAAAAATTTTAAGAAATGGTTGTAATCTTACACACACTGATAAAATAAAAAGAAAAAAAGAGAAAGAGAAAATAAGTAAGCATAAAATACACTAAATCAAGATGGGAAGCATGTCAATGACATGTAACTTCATAATCGATCGAATCTTATCTCAAAGTTAACACATGTAATTTGGATTGTGACTTGGGTAATGGAAAATTTCAGGAGGGTCAGGTCTTATCCACAGTCTTACACTACAACTTGATAGAGATAAAAATAGGGTGGAATAAATATGAATATTGAGTAATAAAATGATGTGGGTAATATAAAGGAAAAGATGGTCATTTTTTAGGAATTTTAGGTCCTTTCCATGGTCTTACAAAGCAACTCAAAAATGAAATCCCAAGGGGAGTGATCAGTAGACAAGACAATATTTATCAAGAGGAAATATAAGGGTTATAGTGAGTGAAAAAAGGAGTGTAAAAAATAATAATTATTCATCTTATAAGAAGACCTTAGAATGTAAGAGTCATACTAAAGACAAGATAAAATATTAGGTAACTAATGGTCATCTATGTACAAAGGATACCTATTCGCTATAGACACAAAGCTTTCTAGGAAAAAAAGTGTGCTATTAAGATCAACTCATTAATGGATATTGGTAAAAGGAAAAATAAAATGGACCTAACTTCCCACAACATGTTCCCTATTCTTTAATAACCTTTATAGATCCATTGGTCTATTATGAAGATTGGGTATTTGTGTGAGAAAGTAGGTATCACTAATTTTTTTTATTCTCCTCTTCTAATCTACTAGCCTACTTCACCCAAAAGGACCTCAACTCTATCGTGAGGCCAACTATGGAGTTTGATATTCAACTTTAAGAAGGATATGTGCTT
The DNA here is from genome assembly GCA_037957365.1 of Torreya grandis. Lineage (NCBI taxonomy): Eukaryota > Viridiplantae > Streptophyta > Pinopsida > Cupressales > Taxaceae > Torreya > Torreya grandis. The sequence continues at coordinate 2,026,215 of JARHVA010002043.1, forward strand.
TGAATCACATATTTTAGTGTGATTAGACTTTTAATAATATTTTTGCCTTTTTATATCATTGTCTTTTAATTAAATGATTTGTATTTTTACTTTATTTTGAAGGATTTTTAAGATTCCACCTCCATACAAATTTGGAATGACCAATCATGAGAGAGATAGTTATACACACAAATAAGTTTTAGGCTAAGGCTAAAGGAAGATAAGTAACCCAAAACAATGACTAACTAGGACACTTATTCTTGATAATGAAATAGCATGTGATCTCAAGTCTCAACCATGTATATGGTTAAAATGAGATCCAAAGTGGATTGGTAAAAGCAGATAATAATGAGATAGATTGTTTGCTAATTGATCACATGGTAAATAGAGATAACAACCAAGGGGAACAAGGTTTGTATAACCAAATCACCATGATAAATTATCTGTGAAAAAGAGGGATAAGAAATCAAAACAATCATAAAGATACAAGAAAGAGAGTTTTGAAAACAAATCTAGGGAAAAAAGTAAATCTAAAATAAAATACAACCATATGCGAATATAATTGATAATATAATAAAGATATAATACAAGTAAGATCATGATATAAGATAAGAAAATTTTTTACTTAGTGTCAAATGATATAAAAGATAGAAATAATATTGGATCACACATATAATAAAATATAAATGTGAAATCACCATGAATGTGTTCATAAATATTAGTAAATTTATCCACACACATTATCCAATACATTAGATAATTCTCTATGAGGATGGATACACACTATTGCTAACATTCCATCAATCTTTAATGAATACTAGGAAAATACTTCTCTTTTGATCTCCTCAACTGAAAAACTAAGAATACTTGATGTATCATGCTAAGGAGGAAAATTAGGTATAGGATGGTCACAATAATACATGGGAGAAATATGTATTAGAGATGCAAGAATCATCAGTGGAGAAGAATCCATGGGTGAGGGAAGGTCTAGAGGCAAAGGAATCACAAGTGGAGGCATAGAAGGTGGTGAAGGGACCATAGGAAGAGGTGGAACCATAGGAGGTGAAGCCATGGGAGAAGAAGGATAATCCTTATTTTGGGAATGAATTGTGGTAGGAACAAAAGAATGTCTAGGAATGGATATAAGATGATTTTTTAGATGTTGTTGTAGGATTCAATAATGATCAGTGTGATGGGTGCCACATCGATGCCATAGATAATATACCTCACCATACTTAGGCATGTACTCAAGAAGTACCTTTGGGTGAGGTATGGTTATATCTAATGATAGGTAAGAAGGATGAAAGGTATCAACATATTGTTATAACTTACGATAATGGGTGGAAGAATGATTATTTATCCTATAAAAGAAATAGATATGCTTGTGAATGGTTTTAAGAGAAACACTCATGGAAGGAGGTATAATAGGATTGGAAGAAGCTAGAGAGCACTTTTTATCCCATTTGGTAAGTATATGAGACATGTTAGGCAAGGGAAGCAAACCATCACCAAGGGAGGGTGATGATGAGGAAGGAATTAAAATATGCTCAATAAAATGAGTGATAGCATTGGAAATAGTGGTAGGCTCAATAAAAATAAGAATAGAAATAGGATAAACTATAGTAGGAGTGAGAATAGGCTCAACTATAATAGGTAATACTGAGGGAGGAATAAGATCTACAAAATATCTAAAGAGACTTGCAGTAACGTCAAGGGTAAACTAACTCCAAGGGTTAGGGTACCTAGAAAAATGGTAACGCCCAATCATAGCATGATACATGAGCATAGTCCTATGTAGATCCTTGAAAAATAGAGGTTTTGGAACCATCTCTACCCTATGATAAATGGGAAAAATAAAAAAATCAATAACTATAAGTGAAATAAAATGATGATATGTATGAAAAGACTCAAGTAAAAAAGAACATATAATCTCATAATCATGGGCCTATACAAGACTACCTAACAGTGGATCATCTAAGGAATAACCATCATCATAATCCAAGGTGTAAGGATCAATGACAAAGGTAGGGATATCCTTGTCGTGTGATGAAGTATGGTGAATAAAATTCCTAGTCTTGGTCAAGACTATAGGAATGTCATCATAAGCAAGCTTGCGAGAATGAAGTTGTAAGGAAGCAGGAAGCTACAATATGAAATGAGGTAAGAGATCAGAATTTTTGATATCTAAGTTATTCTCATTGGGCTCATCATAATTAGAATCTAAGAGATTAGGATAAATGTTACCAGTGAACTCAAGATGCCTATTCTAACCTCAGGTTGAGTTAACGCAAAAGTCAAGATGCTAAGACTCATAAAATGTAATGCTAGGTAAATAATCAAGAGTAGGAATCTTGAAGACACCAGGATCTTTGAATTATTCAAAATTCCAAGGGCTAGTGTCACCCTAAATCCTATAAATGGATCCATTATGAGGAATCTTAACACATTCGCAAGAAAATGAAGTAACACCTCTCATGTGGTGAGTCCATATCCTACTAATCAAGATTTTATAGGAAAGGGGGAAGTTAAAGATCATCACATTCACATAGACAATGATAGGTGGGATGGTAATTAGAAGCCACATGTAACCTAGAGGAGGCATTGGCCTTCTATCCTATCCTTGGTATGTGATGCATGTAGACTTGAGATTGAATTCAAAATATCCAAGGGTTTTAATTAAATAAAGAGAGGTAATGTAGGTGATAGAACCTTCATCAATAAGTGCATGCTTAACATGGATATCTCCTATTTGGATGCTAATAAATAATGGAGGATCATCTGCATGAAGAAGAATCTTGTCAAGAAGCATATATGCAATATGAAATCATAGAGAAAGATAAGTGTGTATTGTTTCATCAACATTGATATACATTTCTTTACATTATTGTAATATATTATCTTCAAATCTAGACAGAGTTGCTTCTTGTCCTACTAGAGGAGGATGAGGAATATTCATATAGAATAAGAGTTACATAAGGAAATTTATATGATGTGGGGAAGTCCTTATAATCTCGACAAATGGAACCTGAGATGGGAGATTAGTGAGTTCCACAATGGGATCCAATTCATCATAGCCCATAATAATGTTGTTTGATAAAGGTGAGTAGTGATTAAGGATATCCTTATAAGGAGGAGTTGAAGTTCATTGAGATTTTTGTTGATAAGAAGAAGAAAGTTTAGAATAAGGTTTTAAAGCATGTGGTGATTAAGTGGTTGGTTCATATTCATTTTGTGTTTTAGTAGAAGAAGTGTTAATATAAATAGGATTATTATTAGTGTTGGAAGGTGTTGGAAGAGTGGTAGAAATAGTATGGGATGTGTTATCCAAGGGGGAATAAAAAATTGGATCATCGAAAGTGATAATATCTTTCCCCAACTCATTTAAATGAGTTGGAGAAGAATCTTGGATAACATGATATGTTTGAGATGAAGGAGGGGTGTACATAGGTTTGGTCAATTAAAGCCACCACCCTTCACATATTATTCATGATAACCGCATTCTCTTTATAATTTGGTTTAACAAGAATTTATACATTATTGTTGGAAGGGGTAAACTTGTCTTGATTTTCTTGGATAAGTTGATGATTAGGTAAAGGATATTTATAGATATCCAATTGAGCATTGGATTGATTCAAGGCTTGAGTTTTGTCATGTGATTTATAGTCCTTAAAATCAATCATATAGGATTGTTGACACTTATGAATAAAGAAATCATGATCAAAATTAGGGCAAAGAATAAAATCTATATCTAAAATGTGAAGATATCTACAACTCTCATGAAAATGACCCCAACTATCATGAAACCAACAACCTTTTTAGAAGCATATGAAGATTTCATAGGAAATGTAGGGTCAAGTTCTTATAGAAGAGGCCTAAGTAGACGCTTAAGAAATTTATCTAATGATAGAGGTTTGTGGACATTAATGTTATTGGGTGAGGATAAATGAGGATTAGTATATTATTGAGAAGGAGTTCATTCCAAAGAAGGGTTAGGAATGATAGCTTAAACATTGTGAATGGTGTCATAAGAATTGGTAACTCCATCATTAGTGATATCATGGTTTTTATTTTTGAGTAAGAGATGAGGACCCATAGAAGGTTGGGGTGGATAAAATTGATGCATTAGGAAATCTTCTTTTATCTTGGTCAATAACCTCCTCCAAATTACATAGAGAAAGAGTGAAGACTCGATATTATAATTTGGGGAAAAAAAATTTATAAAGAGATGAAAAATATTGTCATCCACTATGTTATGTTCACACTTGTTTGACAAAATTTTCCATCTCTTAACAAAGGCTTGGGTATTTTATGTTCATGTTGTTTGTAATTAATGAAATGGGCCAAAGTTTTTTTAGAAACATCATTAGTTTGGAATTATTACACTAAAGCATTTACTTAGTCCTCCAAACTATAAATGGAATTATCTCTAAGTTTATTGTACCAATCCAAGGCATCACCCATTAGGGTTTTGGCTAAGAGCTTAGTAATGACAAATTTGTTTAATTTGACCCAATTTTTGTAAACTTTTCCAAATGTTTTGAGGTTAAGGGTAGGATCGGTTAACCCATTATAATAAATTGTAGGTTTTATACCTCCTATATCAATGTTAGATATTTGAGTAGTGAGAGGTTAATTTTGTAGATGATTGATAGTTTTATTGATTGAAATAGGTTGAGGAATGATATTACCTTGTTAATTTTGATGAGGATGGGGAACATTCTAGTTGTGTGTGCCCCAAGCCATTGGTTATGGATGAGACTAAATATTAAGATGGTTTTTCATTCTCATCATTTGATTTATGTTATGCACTTGAAAGGTATTCATTTTATTGAGAGTTTGAAATAAAAGTTTATGTGTTTGGTTAGCATTAGAAGAATCAAAATTGGTATTTGTGTTGGTACTATTAGATCAGGTACCATTATTAGTGTTGATATGATCTTGAGAATAATTATGAGAATGTGAGGCACTAGTGGTAAAATTTTATTGTGTAGTAAAAGGAATAGTGAATGGTTGAGAAGAAAAAGAATTATAATCATGATTACCTTAGGTAGAAAAAAAAGAAATAATGGAAGGATTAAGAATAGTGGATCTTATGAGAGGCCCACTAGATGTAGAATATGCCATGTTAGTTTATATACAAGGAATAGAGGTAGAATAGGGTAGAAAAGAAGATGTCATAGCATAAGAAAGATTCAAAATTGAAGGAAGAGGTTGAGAATTAAGGAAAGTGGTACCCTAAATCTAGTATTGAATGTAGGAGTAGGTGAATGAAGATCTTCAGTTTGACCACTAATCATGAGGTTATAAATTGTATAAGGATCCTTTCCTTGATGTTGAGGAAATTTAGAAATAAAGAAGATAATTTTGAGAGTATACTCTTTCTTAGGTTGATCCTCTAAGAAAAGAGGAGGATTATGATACAACTAGGTATTAGGAGGGGTTCCATAGTTCATTATGTGAGTGGTAATATGAAACTTACTAGCATCCAAGAGAGGAGACCTAATTTGTCTAAGGGATACCCTATTAGGATTGGTAGATTTCATCATGTATGTTGACTATAACTCAGTTTCATCACCCAATAAAAATTCTATTATGAATGGAAAATAAGAGAGATGAGAAAACAAAGGACAAAGAGGTGACTAAAATAGTACAAGTTTGATTAGGTCAACCTAACATATAAATAGGAACTATAAAACTATACAAGGTCGACTAAGTTAATCTAGTACAATGTATAGAAGGTATAAAAGATACTAGGTCAACTAGGTCAATCAAGCATAGTAGACATGGAATTCAAGAAGCCTAAAACCATATTATGAAAATGAAACAAGTTAATTTTGTATGTAATGAAAAGTAGTAAGTATTGAAAGGAAACATATAGTCAATTAGATTAATGTTGGCCAATCCAATTGAATCGCATAAAAAAAACCTTATACAAACACTAAGTATGAAATATTTTGCACAGACAATTGATCAAAGAGAAAACAATCAACTTAAAAATTAAATATATAACTAATTATTCAACCTGAATGTTTATTATATTATTAAGATATGATTTTTAATGTGATGGGAATTTGGTTATAATCAAAGATCTAGAATGGCAATCTAAGGATGGTTTCAGGTAGTTTGGACTGAAAGAGGCTATAGTGGTAATGATATAGGTTTGGTATTGGGGCTTACCCAATCACTTCACAAACCATAGTTATAAGGGTGTTGGGTTCTTAGTTATAATATACCATTAACCATGTTTTATACTTGATCAAGTCAACTTCCCCCTTGGTGATGAAATCCAAGTAGGTTGGCCTTGGATAGATAAAATGTTAAAGTGCTTATTTATGTTTTTGTGATTTGGTTGTGCGTAAATAAAAAATAAATAGTGAAAATAAATGATTAATTAAAAATCCCATAATTAAATTATGTGACCTATTTTAAGCATACAAGCAAAAAGAAAAAATGTGTGAGCTAATTACTAATAGATATGAGGTTAATTCTAACTTAAAATAGGGTATAGTGTTGACACTATATGCATAAAATATAGAATGGGGTTGATAGGGTCTAACCTATACTGTGAAAGCAAGGTTTGAAAATGAACTAGGTGAGCAACATTGACCTAGTTATTTTAGATAGCACATAGAACACAAAATTGGGTCGATAGGGTCTATCTAGTTAACTATGTAAGGGTAGTTTTAAAGATGGTAAATTGTGAAAGGAAAGATAGAAAAGAAAGACATAGATAGGTAGAAAGGAACCTTGGTGGATTAGAGATGAAATTTATAAATATTGTTGACGAAAAGAATTGAATTATGCTTGAGAAACCTAAAAACTAGGTCTACTAGATCGATCAAGCTATGTAGGAACATGTTGTAGAGTGATAAAAATATATAGGTTCAACTAGGTTGACCTAGTAGGTTGAACTAAACATATGAAAGGTTGTAAACCTATAATAGGTTGATTAGGTTGATCTAGTTGCCTATTCCTAGAAACTTGTGTATAAAAGTTAGAAAATTAGGTCGATAGAGTTGATCTAGTATGATAAAAATAATTAAAATAAATATTTCAAGGGTTAGTTTCACATTAGGTTTACCTGAATGTATGTAATCATAAATGCATCATGTCTATAAATCAATCCTATCTTGGATAAGATAGAGCATACTTACACTTTCGATTGGGATACACTTGTAAAGTGGGAGCATGACCAATATAGGGATTTGCTAGACCTGATTAGGAGATCATTTATCACAACATATCATGATAGTAAGGGTTCCAAAGCCTAAAATATAACACAATTGTACAGAAAACTTAATGGAGTCCTAAGGTTTAAAATATTCACCTATTCTAATATCAATGAAATTAAATCTAATCTAGTGCACACCAAAGCTTGTGACATAAAGTGGGGGTTAGAAATAATTAAAAAAACTAAATTAAACATGTATTAGAAGACATATACTCATGTCAATTTATATAGAGTACTAATACATGGGAGAATAATACAAATGTATTGTCTATCTACTTTTACATAGGAGAAATAAAGTTAGGAATACTTACCTTTGAAGCTGAACCCATCGAGCCTCAATATCTCCATTGCCCAAGGTGCTTTGTAAAATATTATTGTGGTATGTAAGGATAAATAAGATAAATCATCTCTAGGATACACAACATATCTAAGAATCTATAATAATTATCCATAAGACAAGATTCATATCTCCAAAGAAAATATGGAATCTTAAGCTTTATTCCTTAACTAGAATGGTCAATAATAAGATGTTAATTCACACTTATTTACTATTAATTATTCCCTTATCAAATGATGGGAAATGAAATTTTATATATAATTGGATCTTGCTCTAAATCCTCCTAAAAATGTTAGCTATATAGGGTTGACCCAATGTGTTTTTGGGGATAATACACTAGGTCTTAAGCTAGGTCGGTCGAAAGGCTAACAAGCTAAGAAAGTGAAAATATCACTAAACTATATTAGGTTAACTCAATTGACCTAGTACAACTAACTAACCAAAAGGGAGTTAAGGCAAGAAAAGGGTGGATAAGGCATGACAACCAATAATAATGGGTAGGATTGAGGGGAATAAGCTTAGGGTAAATGGTTTTAGTAGACTAGTGTGCAGATGGTAAGTGGAAAAAGGAACAATATTATTACAAAGCACTAATGGCCTATTCACCCCTTTCCCAATACACCCCTTAAGGTATGAACTTAGAGATATTGAGGATTGATGGGCTCTTTCAAGATATAAAGTGTCAATAATCAATAAAAGTTAAAATTATTATGTGTATAAGGGTGAAAATTTTTGACCCAAAAAAGTGTATTGGTGGAATACACCATTATGATCATCTCATAGAGATGAATCCAATGACTACTAATTTTCACAAGATAAAAAATTCTAGACTTTTTCTTTTCACCTAGAAAAAATGTTTTTCCTTTTTTGGTAAAAAACCTCACAAATAAAACTATAGTGATGAAAAAATCAAATCCTCTTAGATCACAAGTTATGTTTTTTTGTCCTTATGGTCCTTGGGACACTACATCCAAAAAAAATGCACCATAAAAACATACCCAAATTGATGCTCTACTAACACTTGTAAGTAAATTACTTAGATGATTTGTAATAGTATAATTATATAGGGCAAAATTAAGAGCATAATAAGCCTATACACAAAAACAATTGGTGAAAGAGAAAAATACTTGAATATTATGATTGAGCCACTTTGAGGGGGCAACCTCCATAACAATGCAATAAGAACAAAATTCACAATTGATAAAATACTAACCATTACCTACTATATATACTCTACTTAGCCATGTTTATTCCATAGGTTGACCATACTAAGAACATTGATAAATTCAACAAGCTAATATGAACATGTGTAAGCCACAAGTCAACCACACATATATTTAGGCACATTATAGGTTAAGGTCAAAATACTACATGTGAATTTGATTTTTATATTGATGTAACATTAGGAGAATCCCCTACCTCTAAATAACTTTATCATATAAATGTATCAAATTTGTAGGATCTAAAAGCTCAACTGTAAGAATCATTAAAAAATAGTAGTATTAGGCCAAGTGTGTCACTTTGTGTTGCACTAGTTATCTTTGTGAAAAATAAGGGCATAACCTTGAAATTGTGTATTGCTTATCACATGATTAATAAGGTTACCATTAATAATCATTATCCTTTGATGAGGATATATAATATATTTTATCAAATGAAGGATGCAACTATCTTTTTGAAGATATATTTGAGATCAATATATCACCAACTAAGGATCAAGGAAGAAGGCATCCATAAGAATGCCTTTAGAACTAGGTATGGACATTATAAGTTTATGATAATGCCTTTTGGTTTAAGTAATGCACATATTAAATTTATGATCTTAATGAATAGTTTATTTAGGGATTTTATAGATAAGGTTTTTCTAATATTCCTTGATGATATATTGATCTATTCTAAGAATGTAGCTAAACATGAATGACTTTTTTCCTTAGTGATACAAAGTCTAAGACAACATAAATTGTTACTTTATTTAAATATAAGGTTAATATCTAGATCATATTATTTATAAGACTAGTATTTTTGTTGATCCAATAAAGATTAAAGCTATTAAAGAGTGGCTTGCTCCTAAAAATGTATATGAAGTATGCAGTTTAATAGGACTAGCTGGTTATTATAGAAGATTTGTCAATTATTTTTATAGATTGACTAACCCAATAACTTCCTTGTAGTACAAGGGTAATAAGTTTGTTTGGAATTTAAAATGTGAAAAATATTTTGTTAACATTAAATATTTATTGACTTTGACACTTGTACTTATTGTACTGAATCTAAATGGAAATTTTTAAATATGGGTTGATGCATCCAAAGAATGTTTATGTGGCATGTCAACTCAAGAAATTCTAGTTGTGGCTTATGAGTCACATAAACGTAAGGACCATGAGAAGAATTACACCACTCATGACCTTTATATTTCTTCCATTGTTAATTATTTAAATCAATAGAAACACTTTTTTCTAGGTAAGCATTTTGAGGTAGTCTTACCATTGTAGTGTGAAATGTATGTTTTAATATGATGATATGAATAAGCACCAACGTAGATGGATGGAATTTTTATGTAATTTTGATATGAATATTTCATATGTGAAAAGTAAGGATAATTGTGTTGCTAATGCACATAGTGAATGCATGTATCTCGCTACCTTATTTGTTGGGCATAATAATTTTAGAACTAAAGTATTGTTACAAAAACATTCTGATATGTTTTGGCAAGATACATGTATAAATTTGGATGATGAACCTATTAAAAAGTTTTTTTTGACTTTTCTATTGATTCTGATGATTTTTCTCATCCAAGTGTCAAAAAGATGACCCACGAGCTGAATTTTTTTCCATATTGGCCTAGAATGAAATATGAAGTTGTTGACTTTGTGTCAATATGTTTAGAATTTTGGAATGTGAAAGTTTAACATTACCATCCAAGAGGATTTTTTTACCCTCATGATGTATCATGAGGTAATTTAGTTATGATTTATTTAAATTTCATAGCTGGTTTGCCAAAATATAAAACTAAGCCTGATAATATTCTAATTGTGATCAATAAATTTACTAATGTTAGTCATTTCATTGATGGAAAATTGAATGATGATGCATCTATGTTTTTTTCACTATTTATGAAATAAATAATACAAATACATGGCATATATGAATTTATTATTTTAGATAGAGATAATCTTTTTACTTCAACATTTTCAAAAATGTTGACTATCATTTTTAGAACAAGTATGAATTTTATTTCATCTTATCAGCTAAAAATAGATAGTCTATTGAGAAGTGTTGTCATTGATGTCAATGTTGATGTCATTGATTTCAAGGTTGATGTAATTAATGTCAAGGTGCCTCTAGTGAAGATGCATGGTGAGTGATCATTGAGGTATAGCTTGTGAGATTGATGTGATAAGGAATCCATGCAAAAATAATTTGAAGGCAAGAGATATATTTGAAGGAAAGGGATAATTTTAAGGAAAATAATTCATTATGGTTTCATGAAGGTACATGTATTTAAAGTCAAGTTTTTAAATAGCCTAACCCTAATCATAGAATGAAGAGACCTTGTGAGAAGGTTTGAGCATGGTGGCTTGGAAAAATGAGTGCACATAGGCATGAGTGGTTGTATGATGTTTTTTTATCATGTGTGTGAGGCATTGAAATATTGATGATAGTTTCAAGGTAAGCCTATAGGAGTAGGACCTTCAAACCAAGTTTGCATCTAGACCACTCATAGACCTTAACTATCCTAATGAGGTATCATGATCTATTATCACAACATAAGAAGTATGTATGATATTTTTTAATCTTGAGAGGGTTTTCTTGATTATGTGAGTAATGTTGAGAATGCATTGAAATAAGCATAAAGGTTAGCTTTAAGAACTAATATAGTTTTTAGGTCAAGGTCTAAAGAGAAAAGAGAGTGAAAGTGGCTTAATGAGGGGTCATGATTAATTTTCAATGTGTTTGAGCTCATGTAATAATTTTAAATGGTGAGGTATGTTTTTTCAAGTTTTTTCATGTAGTTTGAGGTCATAGATTGAAGGACAAGGCATGAAAAGTTGTTTGGAGGTCTCTCAAGTGCTTAAAATGAAGGGTTTTCAACCCAAGAAGGATTTTCTTATGTTCATAAGATCATAAAACCTTTGTCTATAAACCTATGATATTCATGTTATATGGTGAAGGTTCCTATCTCAAAATTTTAGGAATTAGTTTTTGTATTGAGGGGATATGCTTTATAAATGATCATTAAGAATATAAATAGGTTTAAGCCCTCTTAGAACCCTAATAAAGACATGATGTTGAGTATGTTGATAAAAAATGTTAAGAATGGATTGGTATGCTCAAATAATCTATTGGATCTTGTAGTGGATTCTCACTGGTATCTCCAAATGGTATTAGCTAGAGAGAGGAGAGAGAGAAAATGTTGAGTTATAAGCTTGTTTTTTAATAAGGTGTTTTATAAGTCAAAATTTTCATTAGAAATAGTAATAAAATGGATGGAAGAAGGTAAAAACTCAGGTCTCATGTCCATTCAAATAACCACATAGATCTAGAAGGCATAATCACCTATCCACATAAGCATGAAACCCACAAAAACATCACATATATGGGAAACTCTTAAGGTGAATAAAAACAATTTGTATATAAAATTGGAATAAATTACTATAAGACAAACACCAAATTTATTGGATCATTTACTTCACATGGAGAACCAACCCCATCTATCTAAGAACTAACTCATCTAGGCTTTAACAAGCACCAACATGCAAGGATGACCAACCCCCTAGGTGACTCATCACCAACTCATCCAACCTAATTTATTTGATCACCTTCATAAAAAAAAATTGATCACAAAAAATAATATGGTCACATTAGTGATCTCTTCTCTCTCTTCTACTCCTCTCAAACTATCTTCTAGCCTTCTTCGCTAAACTAGCCCTCTTCTTGACTTAGTTCAATCATATGACCTTATTTTTAACACATAGAATATCTATAAAATATTAATCAAAATTTATATACACTCTTTATATGGTCTAAAATACTTTTTAAATTACCTATCAAGTGTTATCTCATTTGTATCTCATCTAAACACTTACATAGGCCTAAAACTACCTTGTATTTATATAATCCTATTGATCATATAATTCTTGGTTGTATATACATACTTGCATAATTTTTTTACCCTTTAAAAATGTATTATAAAAAGTTTATTACATTAATAAATAATTACAATGTCTCATCCACAACTTGAAATACCAAAACCTCTTTTAAGTTTTAAGGAGACCTAACTCAATTAGGCCTTTATTAGCACACATTACCATTCAATCTCTTTGAAAAAATTTAAAACACTAAATATAGTAATAAAACTTCATATTTCACATAAATATACCCATAATAATCTCTATACATGACACATTTTATATCCAACCACCACTTCAAGCACACCATTAGTATTGTTAACAATTAGCCTTGTGAACCTATAGAAAGTTTGCCAAACAAAACTGAAGCATGTATATAATTTATTCACATAACCATGAAAAAAATCACATAAAAAACATAACCATGTACTTTAAACTTCATAATTTAATGTAAAATGAATCAAACTCTTCTTTTCAAATAGCCCAATCAGAACAACCAAAACACTCTAAAACCCAGTCATGAACAACTTGATATTCAACACCTAAAAGAAAACTTAACATGAATAATTATAATTTAAAAATATCATATGAAATTTATTTACCACTCTAAAATACAAAAAACACAATTTATAATGTTAAATATTGGTCTTGCAGACCAATCTTTTGATCTCACTATACAGTCAAACAAGAACTAGACAAGCCATTTTGGCTTCAACATTTCAACCATTTATCCTAACTTAAAAGGTTCAAAAAATTATGATTAGTAGTTTAAATCACAAAAATAAACATAATGTTAATTATATACATCAACTCATGGCATAGAGCCTCAAACTCATCACTATAACTTGCTTACCTAGAACTGCTAGTTTACCTTAAAGCATAGTCATGGTGATAATGACCTTCAATACCTAGGTAAACATATTTAATGAATTATTATTCATGTATATGAAATTATAAGATAATTATACCATTATTATATATAAATTAAATAAATTTAAATATCAATTATTATTCTTATAATCTAATCTTACGACCTCACTGTATATAGACCTCACTAAGGCAGATAAGTGAACTTGTGAGCAACTTTTTCACTAGAAAATTGACCTCCAAAAATTATACCAAACATAAAAATTTAGTAAAATTATTTAAAAACATATATATTCACTTATTTAAACCACTATTCCATGATAACACATTGCTAATCATCCTCTCAATGTTGCCTGGGTTTCTCACTATTTCTACCATTAGGCTTGTTAGTGACTAACTAACTTGGATGATGGGTTTAACACACTTGAGGGATATATTATATCTATAAAAATTCATGGACATGAAACATGAGTCTCAATATTCATCCTCCATCCATTTCAATATTTTAATTGTTTAACTCTACCTATTACATCAAATCTATAAGAAATTTGCACTTTTTTAAAGGATTTACTGACACACTTGACAACTCAATTAAACTTAGAGATGCTTGGGAGAGTTGAATACAACCTCCAATTGTTTTTATATTAATTTGAGACCATTATAGGCTGTTTTGAACAAGATATTTCACATTGGGTCCTTTTTATAGTTTTATAGAGGTTTAACATAGGTTTTGGTGTTAATGATTGTACATAAATGATTTCCCATTAAATTCAAAAACAATGCATGTAGTTGTTATCTAAGATCCTTAACCATCTATCCTTAACATATTAAATTCCAATGTAGAAGTTACATGTGTGATTGAACACCTGAAAGTCCTTTTTGGGTTTGCATGCCTTCATTTTGTGTACTTGAGAGACTTTAAAACCACTTTCATGGCTTTTATTACAATCCATGACTTCAAAATTTATGAACATGATTAAATAAATGTATCATACATATATTCATGATCACATTTAAATATGAAATATTTATTTTCTTCAACACTTTAATTTTTGTATCAAATCTAAATGGAAATTCTAAAATATGGGTTGATGCATCCAAAGAAGGCTTGGGTGGCATGTTAACTCAGGATAGTTAAGTTGTGGCTTATGAGTCATAGAAAATTAAGGACCATGATAATAATTACACCACTCATGAACTTTAAATTTCTTCCATTATTCATTTTATATACATTGGAAACACTTTTTTATAGGTAAGCATTTTGACATAATATCTAACCATTATAGCCTAAAATATATGTTTTCCCAGGATGATATGAATAAGCACAAATGTAGGTGGATGGAATTTTTAGGTAATTTTTATATGTGAAAGGTATGGAGAATTATGTTGATAATGAACTTAGTTGATGCATTTATCTAATTTCCTAATTTGTTCTTCATCTTAATTTTAGAATTGAAATATTGCAACAATAACATTTTGATAAGTTTTTCCAAGATGTAAGTATAAATTTGGTTGATGAACAAGTTGAAAAGTTTTTTTACTTTTATATTGATTTTTATGATTTAATAATACATAAAAATAGAATGTGTTTACATGTGTCTAGTGACTTAAGGAATATTTTACTAAAATAAGTGTATGCAACACCTCATTTTGCTCATCCAAGTGTCACAAAGATGACCCACAAGCTAAAAAGTACAAACTATTGGCCTAGAATGAAATAAGAATTTGTTGGATTTGTGTTAAGATGTTTGGAATGTCAACATTTAAAATTTTAGCATTACCATCTAAGAGGAATTTTTTACCCTCATGATGTACCATGAGGTAATTTGGCTATGATTTCTTTAGATTTCATAGATAGTTTTCCAAAATATAAAAGCAACATTGATATTATTTTGATTGTGATAGATAAATTTACCAAATTTATTCATTTAATTATTGGAAACTTGACTGATGATGCATTTGTGTTTGCCTTATGGTTTGTGAAATGAAATTTTAGATAGAGATAAACTTTTTACTTCAAGTTGACTACCATTTTTGGAACAAGGCTGAATTTTAGATCATCTTATCACCTAAAAGAGAAGTGTTGCCATTGATGTCAGGATAAATGTCATTAATGTCAAGGTGCATCTGGTGAAGATGTATGGTGAGTGATATTTGAGGTTTGATCTTGTGTGTTTAATGTGACAAGAATTTGAAGGTAAGAAAGAATTTGAAATAATGAGATAGATTTAATTCAAGATATAATTTGAAGTAAAATAATGTCGTATGGTTACATGAAGGTACAAATCTTTAAGGTTAAGTGATTAAGTAGCGTAAGCCTAGTCATGGCATAAAGATACCTTGTGAGAAGGTTTGAGAATTATGGCTTGGCAATATGAGTGAAAAAAATAAAGAGTGGTTTTATGAGGTTATTTTAGTATGTGTGTGAGGCATTGGAACACTCATGAGAGTGTTAGGGTAAGCCTACTAGGGTAGACCCTTCAGACCAAGTCTACATCTAGACCACTCATAGACCCTATCTGATCTAATAAGGCATAATGATCTATTTTCAAGGGATATGAAGGATGTATGATAGTGTTTATGATTTATATATGTTTCTTCAGTATGTGAGTAAGGTGGAAAGTGCATATAAAAAGATATTAAGGTCATTTTTAAGGCCTAATGTGTTTTGCTTGTCAAGGTCTATAGAGCAAAGAGAGTGAGTGTGGCCTAATGAGGGGTCATGACAAAATTTCAAGATGTTTAATATCATGTAAGAATTTTTAGAGTTGGTTTATGTTATTTCATGTTTGGTCTTACATTTTGAGGTTATAATTTGAAGGACAAAGCATGAAACATTATTTATAGGTATCTCAAGTGTTTAGAATGAAGGGTTCTCAACTCAAAAAGGATTTTGTTTTGTTAATTATGTCATCAAAAATTTTAATGGGAACCTAATATAATCATGGTATATTATTAAGGTTATTAGATCAAAATTTTAGGCATTCATTTTTGGATTGGTGGGCTATGCTTTATGAACTATCATTAAGAGTGGAAATAGGTTTAAACCCTCTTAAAACCCTAATAAGTACTCAACATTGAAGATGTTCATAAAAGGTTCCTAGAATGGATTTGTATACTCAAATAACATATTTTATATTATATTTTAATCTCATAGGTACCTTCGTGTGGTATTAGTTAAAGAGAAGACAGAGAAAATGTTGAGTTATAGGGTTATTTATGAAGAAATTATAGTAGAATTCAAAATTTTCATTAGACATAGTAATAAAATGGATGGAGGAAGAAGGTAGAGACTCATGTATCATGTACATTAAGGATTATATATAGTTTATATCCCTCAATTGTGCTAAATTGGTCATCCAAGTTAGCTAGTTCCTAACAGGTCTAATGGTGTAAATAGTGAAAAACCTAAGCAACAATGAGAAGATGAATAGGAATGTGTTTTTATAATATAATGTTGAAACCAAGTGCATGGATATTTTTCTTGAGACTAGTATTTATTATTCATTCTTGATAGATTGAATCAAATTTAGGTATAATGATGAAGCCAAATGGATTGTCTGACTCAATGAGGTTTATGTGTAGTAATGTCAACAAATTGGTCTTAACACCAATAGTTTCCACTAGACCATATGATGTTTATATTTTAATATGGTATATATATTTTAAAGGATCATGTTCATGCATTTAAATTCTTTGAAAATGTCTATACAAGTATTAGAGGTCTGAGTCACGATGACTTGTCTTCGAGAAAAATTGGTATTCTCATTAAATAAGTAACAGATGTGTTTTTGAGCCCTAATGACCTAAGTTGAAGTATTTGATCCATACGGTGATATAATTGAGGTCATGAAATTTTTGATTTATTTTCATTGTTGTGTGGCTAAATGATGTGTTATCTTTAGTCGTTTAAGACAATTTTTTTTGTGTATTCAAAGGCCTAATATGAATAATGATAATAAAAGGTCTCAAGTAGTGATTTTTTTGTAAAATGTCTATTTTATTATTATATTATATGATCATATCATGTGTTGAGTTTTAAAGTATTCCAAGGAAGGCAAAGTGTAGTGTATGTCTAAGAAGGCCTATTAGGTCTCCATGAGACCTAAAATTGAAATGAGGTTTGATTGAGTCATGTCATACCAAAATAGACTCAAAGATATTTGATTCATGTCCAAAATATTTCCTAATACCTATTTTATGCACAAACTATGAGGTTGAGGGTGTATGTGTTGATGCTTCCATTTTCCTCACAGGTGTTCTTAGTGTTGAAGAACACTTCTCATTTTAGGATTTGGAGAATACATGGTATGAGTTGTAGTTTGTGACAATTATAATTTCTTGTGATGGAATATAAGTAGATTAATTCAAAATATATCCACAATATTTATATGATTTTGTGGTTGGGAGCCACCTTGGTCCTAAATTTATGTATATCTTTATCGTTGATGATGGATTATGATCATAATTTTAACTACAAACTATTCTAAATGATTATTTACAATATAATATAAGATAAAGTGAAATTTTATTAAAAATAAGAAAAAGGAGGGTAAGGAAGAAAATAATACATGATTACAAGATTTTATCCCAAATATTATGACAAAATTCTTCTTAGTTTAGGTAAACATGAGCCAATTTATGATACAAAATAGTTTGAACACAAATTTTACCATAAACTAGGCAAGATTCAAAGGAATTATGAAGATCAAAAGTAAGAACCAAATTTACTTTAGTAATTTTACTACTATAACATGAATAACATAAGCACATCCAAATCCAGAGCAAAATAAAACAATGTAAACCTAAGATCTTTTAGCTAATTTAGCATAACACAAATTAACAACCTTATGATAGAAAATGTAGCTCAAAATAAAAAGAACCATTAAAATCTAATAAATTAACATGAAATTGAGATATAATAATAAATTTTTAACACACTACTCAGACAATCCTTTCAGAATTCCTTAGTTGTATTAAAATGCTTTCTTCATGCAATTGCTTAGAGTCTCTCTCTTTCAAAAAAAAAAATATTAAATTTTATAGAAGAATAAGGTAGTATACTGGTCAGTCATAAGATACAAAATATCCTAGAGATAAGGATAGATGTCTTTTTTACCAAGTTTCAACACACATTTGTTTTTCCAAAGTGGACTGACACATAGGCCAATATGCTAACAAACTCGCAAATGATTGTTCAATGAAATATTCTATTTCAAAAATGCCACAAAATTATACAAAATAGAATATTATTTACTAGTTGGTGGCCTTTGTGTTGCTAATGTCCCTTGCTACTACTTTCACTCCTTGAAAAAATGACTAAGTATGAAAAAACAATAAAATATGTCCTGGAGGCAAACTTTAGGTCTTCATAAATTTTTATGTGAAATATCAAGTGAGCTTAAATTTGATGTATATGATCCTAGCATAAATGTGAAAAAACTCTTTTGACCATTAATCATGTAGTTATAGCATGTGAGAGATATGGCTTCAAGAAAATGCCTACCAATCTCTTTTTGGACCTAGAAAACTAGCCAAAATGCTTTGAAGGCCAACTTTGCATGCTTGAAAATTTTGATGCATTATGTTGGATGGGAAAAACCTTATCAAAATTTGTCCTTGTATGAGGGTTAACAAACCTATTTGATCATTTATCTTGAAAATTCAGTGCATGTGGTATATGGCATCTTGAAAATGACTACTAGGTTCTATTCAAGGTATGTAAAAATTGCTAAGTATGGGGAAAATAGTGAAAATGCATTGGAGATCAAATTTACCTATCCATAAATTTTGATGCATTATGGTGCATGAGCTCAATTTTTCTGAATTTGTTCTTTGCATTAGGGTTATCAAACCTATTTGACTATTTATCTTGAAGATGCAACGTATGTGAGATATGGTCTCTTGAAAATGTCTAAAAGGTTCTGTTTGAGCTCTATAAAAATGGCTAAGTATGGGAAAAATATTGAAAATGCATTGGAGGGAAAATTTTCATGTCCATAACATTTGCTGCATTATGTTGCATGAGCTTAATTTTAACAAACATGTTCCTTGCATGAGGGTTAAGAAACACATTTGACCATTGGTTTTGAAGATGAAACATATGTGATACATGGCCTCTTTAAAATGCCTAATATGTTTTGTTTTCACTTCCATTTGAAGTTTATGCAACCATATTTGATGTCCCTAAGACCATCAAATTTAAGCTCATGTGATTTTTTTCCTAGGTTTAAATTTGACATCCACACAACCAAAATTTAATGTTTGCATGACCATAATTTATGTCCTAAAGAATATTAAATTTAAGATCATATGGATTTTTATATGTAATTAAATTTTACATCTACATGAGCATCATCTATTTTTGGCCAACTTTGTAATTTTTTGTCTTGAAGCACAAAACTCACCAAGGCACCAAATTTGTAGGGAATGGACTTAATACCAAAAAAAACCAACCTACTAAACTTGATAGTCTTGAGAGATTTATAAATAAACTTATGAACTGTTGAAATGAGCCACTTTTCATGATTTTTCGTGACATTCATATACTTGTCAGGAAAATGGTCTAAAACTACTTGGGAACCAACTTTGCATGTTTGTAACTTTTGATTCATTATTTCACATGAGCTTAAATTTGGTGAACATGTTACTTAGATGAGGGTTAACAAAAAAAATTCAATTTGTATTTAAGATACAACACATGATATATATGGCTTAAATAAAATTCCTACCAGGCTCTTTTTGGACTCCCTAAAAAAATGGCTATGGGAAAATGATAGATTTTGTTTGAGAGACCAGCTTTGAAGGATAATAACTTTTCATATGATTATGTGGAGGGAATATAACTTAGGGAATATAAACTTGGCATAAATTTTAACACACCTATATGACCAATTTTACTTGACCCATCCACATGTGGAAATGATGATGTCAGTAAAGTACTTACTCAGATTTTTTTGCCACTTGACCAGAATGTCTAGATGAACACAATGAAGGACAAGATGAAAACCAAACACTTCCATAATTACTCCAAGAAATCTTGACACCCCATAGATTATATAACCTATCCATATCCTTTTTATCAATATTTATTAGTGTTATCTCTATGAAACTTATAATTTTAATTCATAGGGCAAATCATTTGTAATATTCAAAAAATTAAAGCTCAATAATGAAAAGAGAATAAACCATTTCATCAAAGAGGATGATCTTCAGATTCTAATAACATTAAAACACGAAAAAAAAATAGTTTTAAGGTTGAAATCATCTCAAGGGTCCCAATTTTCAATAAAATGGGGGTATGTTGGCCCCAATAGTATGTTTGACTAAGTGGTATATGAGTAAGGAATAATATATATTCAACAGTAATTTTAGTCCTATTTGAGGAAGTAAAGTCAAATAAAACTAAATATCAAATTGTTAAGAATGATTAGGTCTTGTATACCTTTATAAGAGCGTATAGGATCTATAACAAAGATTTGATAGTGTGTTTTCATATGAATATTAAGGTCATATGATGTAATTGGTCGTGAAGAGACCTAGTTAAGAGAAGATGATTAGAAGGTACTTTGAGAAGGATAATATTGTGAATATATGAAGAGGTTATAATGATATATTGGTTTAGAAACATATTGTTTTAAAGGTCATAAAAACAATCAAGTGACTGAGTTGGTGTTGAGTCAACTAGGGGGTTTGTTCCTCCTTGCAAGTGGGTACTTGTTAAAGCCTAGTGAAGTGGGTGGTCGGCTAATTGGGGTTGGTTCTCCATGTGGATTCGGTGCTTCATTAAATTCCATTTTTATCTTATGGTTTTTTAGTTCATTTTTATATATCATTGATATTTATTCCCCTTGATGGTTTCCCACATATATGATGTTTTCTTGTGTATGATGCTTATGTGGATAGTTTTTTAAGCTTACTAGATCTATTCATTTATTTGAATGGTTCATGATTGCTTAAGTGTAATTTAAATAAATATTTTGAATATTGATTCAACCCCATATTAGTCATTATGATTCCAATAATTGGTATAAGAGATAGTATTTTGTTATAGGCCTAACATCCTAAATGATATCCTAAAATTGAGGGTGGCTAGTAATCATGTTCAAGGAGGTTTCTCTACCAGTAAGGCTCCATTATTCAATAGGACTAATTATGAATGTTGGAACATCATAATGAGGACATATATAATTTTAATGGGCCATGACATATGTCAATTATTTTTGGATGGATGCACTCCAGAAATTTCCCCACCAATTAAGACAACAAGCAAGAAGGAAAGTGAGAGCAATTCCAAGGCAATGAATGTAATTGTATGTGTCCTATTAGAGGTATATTTTGTGAAGGTGATGCACTATGATTCATCCAAGGTGATATGGGACAAGTTGAAGACAATCTATGAAGGAGACACCAAGTTAAATATGGATAAATTTTAGACCCACATAAGGCAGTTTGAAAGTTTGAGTATGAAGGAAGATGAAAGCATTTCATCCTACCTCTTAAGGGTTGATGAATTTGTTAATGTCATTAGAGGTCCTGGGGAATAATTGAAATAGTCTAAAATTATATAAAAGGTATTGATATCACTAACTTCTAAATTTGATTAAAAGGGCTTATAGTAGAAGAAAATGAAGATCCAGACACACTTTAAATCGATGGGCTTTATGGTATATTAAATACCTATGAGATGAGAAAAAATGAAGGAATACATCCTAAGAAGTTAATAGTTCATCTAATGTAAGTGACACAAGTACATCTGATAGTGATGATGATAGTAATAAACATGACAATAATGAAACCTCATTTATGGCTATATAAATAGATAATGAGAGTTTCTCAAAAGGGAAAGGCCTTATGGATGATGATGAAAAGGATAAAGTGAACCTTGAGATATAAATAGTAAGTGCTATAGAAGAGTTGAAGTTTTAAATAAGGAATAATAAATAACTAATATCATTAGTTAAGAGTTATAAGGATCAAATAAATCCCTTTGAAGAGAGACTAAACATCAATACCAATGAACATGAGAATATCATCAAACAAATGGAAACTTATATGGAGATATTCATTGATAGCCTAAAGGATAAGGAAGAATAATGCACTAGGTATGAATCAAAAATGGAGTCTTTAAATTTAGAATTGGATCAATCAATTAGAAATATGAAAACCTATTAGAAGTTTAAAAAGACAACTGAGGATATAGATGTTAGTTTGAGTAGTCATAAGTCTAAAAAAGATAAGTAAGGTCTTGGTTTCAAAGAAAATTAAAATGAAAACAAGGAGAATGCTAATGTCAAGAAGAAGGTTAGCCTAAATAACAATATGAAGACAAATAATGTTAGATAGCCTAAAACTATAAGGTATTCAAATTCATTAAAAGGTTATTATTTTTCATGTAGTTAGTTTAGTCACAGAGATAGAGAGTGTAGAAGACCCTCTAGGAACTAATACTCATCGAACAATGGAAGGAATCAAAATCCATGTTAGTCAAGATGTATTATTGATTTTCTTTACTATAATTGTCATAACATTGGTCATATTACAATATTCTATCATCATGAATCACTAAGACAAAATAAGAAGATTCAAGTTCCTAGAGTTCAAGAAAGTAGACAAACCAAGATGTGGAATCCAAAGGTAGTCAAGCTTAGTCCTGATCAGTATATAAGATAAGGTAGACTATTTGTTATAATAGAGCATAGGCTAGATATTGAAGAGTATCAAGAGTGTTCATTATCAGCTCAGATTGTTGACCACACAGATGATGAAGAGGTAAATAAAAATATACTAATCAAGACTAAAAGGATCCTAAAGGATTATCAATATTTTAAGAGTATGGAGACCTACATATATCTTCAGTTTGTGTTTTATTACTTCCCTATGGTAAGGGGTGACTCCATTAGGCTTCGTGGAGACACTCATCAGTTGGTAAAATCTTGGTAGCTATCATGAAGACATGTTGACAAATATGGAAGTGTTTTTGGTATATGAGATATGTTTAAAGGAAGATGAGAATGTTTTGAGATTCCTAATAACTCATTTAGTGAGATTAAATTTTGAAGACAAAGGGGGAGTACCTAATTATTTAGTTGATGTCAAGAATATGGTGGCCTAATTTGTGATCAAATGTTTGAGTCATATCAGTCATCTTAAGGACAAGGTGAGTGGTCTTGTGATCTAAGTCAAATTAAAAAAGGTATGCATGGAGTAAGGGGGATCATGTTCATGTAATTCTTCAAATTATATGTGTTGATTTTTTATTACAAGGTGTGATTCTAGATGTTGTAGGTGTGATCATGTTTATTTACGAAAAGAGCCATTTTAAGAGAATGATAAATTTATGAGAGTGGTTTTCATCATTTTTTGTGAGGTATAAGTCATAATAAGCATGATGTCTTGAGTTCCAATGATCATATGAAAATTTGTGGAAGATCATTTGTCATTAATGTTAAAGGGTGAGAAAGACCATAATGGGGGACATGAGATTGATCAGGTTGTAGTGTGTTTTCCATCAATGACAAAGGGGGAGTTTGTTGAGAAGTGTTGTCATTGATGTCAAGGTTTATGTCATTAATGTCAAGGTGCACCTGGTAAAGATGTATGATGAGTGATCTTTGAGGTATGAGCTTGTGAGCCTGATGTGACAAGGAAGGCATGCCATAAGAACTTTAACTCAAGAGAAAATTTAAATGCAAGATATAATTTGAAGGAAACTAATGTATTATTGTTGCATGAAGGTATAGGTATTTAAGGCCAAGTTCTTAAATACCTTAAGACTAATCATGTCATGAAGAGACCTTGCTATAAGGTTTGAGCATGGTGGCTTGGTGAGATGAGTGAACATAGGCATGATTAGTTGTATGAGTTTGTTTTATCATGTGTGTGAAGCATTGTAACACTCATGAGAGTTTTGGGGTAAACCTATAGGGGTAAGACCTTTATACCAAGTCTACATCTAGACCACTCCTAAACCCTACTTAGCCTAACGAGGTATCATGATCTTGTCAAGGAATATGAAGGATGTATGGTGGTGTTTAACCTTGAGAGAGGTTGATTGAGTAGGTGAGTAAGGTAGAGAGTGCATGGAAAGAGGCATGAAGTTTACTTTTAAGGCCTAATGTCATTTGTAGGTCAAGGTCTAGAGAACAAAGTGAGTATGGCCTAATGAAGGGTCATGATCATATTTAAAGGTGTTTGAAATCATGTAAACATTTTTAGATTTAAGGTATGTTTTTTCAATTATGTTCATTTATTTTTAGTTCATATTTTTAAGGAAACAACATGAAAATTTGTTTAGAGGTCTCTCGAGTGCTTAGAGCAAAGGGTTCTCAACTTGAGAAGGATTTTATTATGCTCATCAGCTCATCAAACCTTTTCATGGGAACCTAATATATTCATGGTAGATGGGGAAGGTTCCTAGATAAAAATTATATGCATTAGGTTTTGGATCGATGGGTTATGCTTTATGAATGATTGTCAAGAATGAAAATAGGTTTAACACCTTAGAACAATAATAAAGCACTGATGTTGAAGATGTTGATAAAAAGTTTTGAAAATATATTTATATTCTTATATAATATATTTTATATTATATTTAACTCTCCCAAGTACCTCTATGTGTTATTGGTTAGAGAGAGGAGAGAAAATGTTGAGTTATAGGCTTGTTTCTAAAGAAGTTATTATAGAAGTCAAAAGTTGCATTGGATATAGTAAGAAAATGGATCAAGTAATAAGGTAGAGAATCATGTATAATGTCTATGAAGTTTTTTGAATAGTTTAAATCCCTCAAGTGTTTTAAATCATTCATCCAAGTTAGCTAGTCACCAACATGCCTTATCGTGTAAATAGTGAAAAACCCATGCAATAATGAGAAGATGAATAAGAATGTGTTTTCATGATAGAATGTTAAAAAAAAGTGCATGGAGATGGTTTTTTATAATTTTAAGTATTTTTTTTCTTGGTACATATATTTTAAGTTAGGTATAGTGATGAAAGTGATGAATAAAAAATGGCTTGTCTGACTCAGTGAAGTTTGTGTGTAGTGAGGTCAATAAATTGGTCTATAAGACTAATAGTTGCCATTAGAACATATGATTTTTATATTTTAAGATGGTTTTGAGATGGCATAGGATAATGTTAATAAAATTTAATTTCTTTAAAATGTATATATAGTTAATGGATGTCTTAGTCACCATGATTGGTCTTTGAGGAAAACTAGTAGTTCTGAGTAAGTTTTAGATGTGTTTTTGAGGCTTTATGCCCTGAGTTGAAGTATATAATTCATATGGTGATATTATTATGTCATTAAGGTTATGTATAAGATATTTATTCTCATTGTTTTTTAGTTAAATGATGTTTTATCTTTAGTTGTTCAAGACATACTTTTATGTGTGTTCAAAGGCCTAATATGAACAATGCTAATGGAAAGTCTCAAGTAGTGACTTGTTATAAAATGTCTTATTGATCATATAATACATTATTGAGAATATATTTTATTTTTATATAATATTTTCCTACCATGTGAAGATTTTGAAAGTGTTCTAATGAAGGCAAAGTGTAACATATGACTAATAAGGCCTATTAGGTCTCCATGAGACTTAAAAGTGAAATTAGGCTTAATTGATTCATGTCAAACCAAAAGAGACTCAAATATAATTTTATTCATGTCTAAAATATTTTATAATACATATTATATTTCCATCCTAATATGTTAATGGTGTATGGCTGACTAAGTGGTATATGAGCACATAATGGTATATATACAAGGTAGTTTTGGGCCTATTTGAGGAAGTTAAGTGAAAGAAAATGAAATATCACATTGTTGAGTAGATGGAGGTATTTTATACCATTATAAAATTTTATAGGATATTTAATTAAGATATGATAGTGTGTTGACATATGAATATTAAGTTCAAATGACCTAATTTGTCTTGAAGAGACCTAATTAAGCAAAGAGTTGAAGAGGTAGTCATCATTTATTGGTTGAGCTACATAGTATTATAAAGGTGATCAAAATAATTAGGTGATTTAGTTAGTACTAAGTTATCTATGGGGTTTTTTTCTCTTTTCAATTGTGTGCTTGCTAAATCCTAGTCAAGTGGGTGCTTGACAAGTTTGGGTTGGTGCTCCATGTGGATTTGGTGCTTCACTAATTTTGTTTTTTGTCCTATAAGACTATAGTATATTTGTATATAATAGTGGGTTTGATTCCCCTAGAGGGTTTCCAACATATATTATGTTGTCTTTTGTATCAATATTATGTGGATAGTTACTTATGCTTACTAGATACATATGTTTGTTTGAATGTTTCATGATTGCTTAAGTGTAATTGAAAGAAATGTTTTGAAGACTGAATCACCACCCTCATAGTCATTGTGCTTTTAATATAGTCAGATAGAAAGACATGTTAATAATGGATGTGATGGATAAATAAGGTAAATGGGAGGATTATTTACACTTAGTTGAATTTGTTTATAATAACACATATCATTAGGTGATTAAAATGGCTCCTTTCCAAGATTTATATGGATGCAAGTGTAGAAATCCAATTGGATGGGAAAGTTTATAAAATAAGATTATTATTAGTCCTAATATTTTTTATGGGTATGATAGGAAAATATAAACTATAAGATAAAATTTTAAGTATGCCTTTTATATGCAAAATAGTTATGCTAATTAAAAAGGACACCACATGAATTCCTAATGGGGGATAAGGTTTTTTGGAATATTAGACCATAGGAAAGTTAAATTAAATTTGGAAAGTCTTCTAAATTAGCTCTTTATTTTGTAGTACCCTTTGCAATTTTGGATAAAATTACTCCTATTTCCTACTAGCTATCCATTCCTCCTTCCTTATCTCAGATTCACAATGTGTTTCATGTTGCTTTACTAAAAAAGTATATTCCTAATCCATCTCATGTTTTGGATTTGAATCATCTTCATATTTTAGAAGAGGAAAAGATACATTTTGATCTAGCAAAGATTCTATACCATCACAACATTAAATTGAGAAATAATGAAATTTCCTAAGTGCTAGTTCAATGGGAACCTTTATTATAAAGAAGTGTTTTTTGGAAATACAAGAGTCTTTTCAAGTAGCATTATCCTTAGCTATTTTAATCATCGATATGACTCTTTTTCAAATGAGGTAGGATATCTTGACCTTATTTGATATGTATTTGTTAGAAATTACTAATACGGTTAGTTGTGAACTATTTGAGACATTTTATTTATTTTTCTATGGTGTTACAGTTCTTTGATCTATGTTGATACATTTTATTGCTATTATTGATATGATTGTTGAAACACTTTTCATTTAAACATTGGATATTTATGCTTAATGATTACTAATTTACTATTGAGTCTATATGCTTTACTTAAATATTTTTATTTCATTTATTATATTTAGATGTTCAGATACTTTTGATGGTCTAGTCATTGAATATAGGGGAAGGTACTTGAGTTAGGTTATGTTCAAACCCAAGCAGTACAGAAATGTGGAGAAATAACATGGATGGACTAAAACATTAAATTATATTATAAAAACTAAACTTGATGATACCATTTCTTGAGTCCTTTTGTTTACCTAATTTAAGTGTTGAGTGTTATCATTTTAAGGTTAATTTAATTATTGATTAATTTTAGTCATTTTTGACTTTTCAACAATCATTACTTTACATGATCTTTTCAATTTTACGACTCAATAGATTTACTAAATTGTGATTAGTCTTGAGAATATTTATTTCTATTTGATGTCACCATTTGTAGTCATTCTAGTTTATTATGTTTTCATTGGCTTAATGACTTGTCAATTTTGACATGGTATTTGGTCACTAGTTATTCTTTTATTCAAAATAATTTTGTTTCGTATTAACTCTTTGATACATTATTGGATTGTCTTGATGTTATTCATATTTAATGATTAACATCAACATGTGTTATATCTTAAGGAACTTTAAAATGTGTTATATATGATCTATGACTTAATGTCTATGAATTAAAGGACTTCATTTTAATATTTATTTATTTAGAATTTATCATTTATTATAGGCAAATTTGGCTTAGCCTTGTTCTAAGGTTGTTAGGGTCACAACCCACTTTGGGACTTGGCATTAGTTTTATGTTTTAATTTTCCCATTTGACTTTAGATTCATGACATTAGCTTGTAATACAATGTTAATGGGTTAAGACTCTTCCAAAATTGTTTTAGGTTTTTTTGGTCATTTTAGATTCTTTATTTGAAGAGCTATGTACCTTAAGGAGATTTTGATAAAAAATTTGGTATGGAAGCCAAGGGGAATGAAATACAGTTGTTGCATGAGATTCTTTGAGGAGCTAAAAAAAATTAATCATTTATCTTGTTGTCTGTGTGAGACTCGCAGAGTTTTCTAGGGTTTGATTTGATTTTTATGAGTCAACTGATTCTGGGGCATGTGGATTTTGGATGCATATTTTTGCATAGCAATTTGGAAGCCTAAAAAATAAGAAAGTCTTATCTTGTGGTCAATTTCAATATTCCAAGTTAGTGGTGTTTTTAAATTTCTATGTTTGCATTCTTAATGTTTTTAAATGGAAAACTAATTATTTTTATCCATAAGCATATGCAGCATTATTTTTCATACATAATGGTGTTTATAACTAAAAACCTTAACTATGTTGATGGATTTTATTTTATTTATTATTGTTTGGTGTCCATTATATAGCTTTAAAATGCCTATGGTGGACATATATTGTGAATATACATTTGATATTTGTATACATTATTATTACTAGGGTTTTACTAGTATTGTTATGTCATTTAACTAAGGTTACAACTATATATTTCTATTCACTGCATTGTGTTGTAAATTTGTCCAATGTTTTAAAACCCTAACTAGGTTACTTTGATTTTGGGAAATGATGTTTTTGAGTTTTTACAACCTATTGTGCATGACAAACTTGTAGCCATGATTTTAAGGGCAATGATGTTATTAAGCCTCCAGGGATTTGAACTAAACAATGAGGCTTTCTATAAAAAAATATTATTTTATTACTTTTTTTGCCTACACGATTATATTTGATATATTTCTATTTAATTATTTGGTCATTATTAGCTAATTCTCATTGATAAAATTCTATTTGGATTAATTCTATGATTTTGGTAATGTTGTTAGAATTCACTTGAATTATTATTAATTGACTTACATTTTAAAAAAATGATCAATTGATTATTTTATTATTATGATTACATTATATCATTAAAGTTTATATTGAATCTTCTACTATTTTTGGTGAAATTATATTGGTCAAAATGTGGCCCATGGCTTTATGTAGGGATTTAAATTATCATTTTTGGTTGGTTGACATTGTCTTATTTTTATGAGTTTTTTAACTCATTAATATCTATTAAATTATTATTTGAGGACATGTGCATGATAAACACATGGCATAAGATTTACATGGCATATTATATTCTTTGAATATAATATGAATCATAAATAAAAAAGGATTGATAAAATCAGTTATAGTCATAATCGTGTTCCAAGTTAATGGATATTGGTGAGATGGGCTCATGTGGTTCATTTTTATATGTTGTGTCATTATTTTTTTGTCAAGCTTAGTACATTTCATTTTTTATTTTTACACCATTTCTTGACTACCCTAATATATATCCAACTCATGGTTGGGGTGGTCTAGGGCCACTTATGTTTGGGCTCATTAGGATTGGTGAGGTGGGTTTGGATCCATTGGTTTTCATGAAAAATATCATTGATACACTTATTATTTATCTTTAGTTATGAAAATTTGTTGTAGATTAACTAAAGTGTTTATGAAATTAATTTTATTCATTATAGTTGTATTTGATACACGTAATGTTATGTTTATCTTTTATATTCAAATACAACATGTAAGATTGGTCTATGGTTATTATTATACTTTATGATTTCATTATCCATGCATTGTTTATATTATTAGTAATATACAAAATTCCATTAGTTCATTAAGATGTTTGATAGTATGAACATAATTATGTGATTTTAACATGTACTTTTAGTTACTCTCTTAATTTAGAATTTTTTGGTTTATAATAAAGATTAGATAGTTGTGGAAATATAATTTAAATGTTTCATTGGTTATTTAATTAACTTATAACCTGAATAGATATTCATATCTTTACTTGTTGATTATTGGGTTCATGGTATTGAACTAACTTATTATTTGAGGTTATAAATATTTGTCTTTGGAATTTAGTTGTAAAAATTACTTATGATTTTACATGAGTATTTTATTGTAAATGAGTGTATGAGAATTGTAAAGTAAAGTTTGTATGTCAAAAATTCATCTCAAGAGCAAACTAGAAAGTTAAGTTTACCTTGATTACTTCTTATGGAAGCAAAATTATTATTATAATAACTAAGAGATGTTATTCCTCAAGTGATTTAATTTGTGTTGAGATTTATAATAAATTACTATGATGTGACTTGTAATTTATGTTAATAAAGACTTTTCCAATTACTTTAATCTATACAAAACTTCATTAATAGATGATTTAACTAATGAGATTTTAATTGAAAATTTGAATGAAGAACTTAAGATAATAAACTATAAGGATAAATAAGATGAAATCTTTGTGATTATAATAGGGTCAATTAAAGAGACAATAATAATCATATGATTTATACATGAGTTTGTAGTTATTTTCATAATATTTGTTAAGGGTTAAAATAGAATAATTATATTAAGTAAATATGTATAAATATTCTGAAGGTCATTTGAAGGAAAAAATAATATTATAAATTAATAAATCTCTGTTGAAGAACAACAAACTATTTTGGAATAGCTCCTCATAATTTATTGGAATTAAATTATGATAAGATTATATAAATATTACATATATGATGCAAGTGACTTAGAAAATAAGATAAGTCATTAAATGTTTTGAAAAGTAAATGATTATTACTAAGGCATATTGTTATAAAGGATCAATCTATCCATGTTTGGAATTGATCATTGGAATATTTAACAAGTTAATTCATATCCTTATATTATAAAACAAGTTTAATGGAATTATATTATTTATGTTGGTATAAATAATTCTCCTATGGAACATAAGAAAAAGTAAGTTCTAATCTTATGTTAAATAAATAAGCATATGAATAGGCTAAGGTCATGAACATAATATAAAAGTTTTAATTATTTAAGAATAAGATTAAAATTGATACCTATTATTAGTGCACTTATTTTTTTAAAACTATTAATTGGTATTGAGTACCTTAAATTCATATAAAATTCATAACAATAATTATTGGAAATGAAAATATAACCTTTAGCCAATGTTCTAAATCAAGTAAGATCCTTAGGCATGCCTTAGGATGTGCTTATACCCTACTTTATAGTAATTTAGGATGGTACAAAATAGAAAATAAGCATGGTTGTTGAAATATCTCATGAATATTTCACACATTTCCTAAGGAAATTCATGCCAAACCTCATGTCTCTATCTAATTATGAATTCAAAAGGTTTTCCAAGGCTTTGCATTACTTTTTAAAATAGCCATTTTCCCTTGATATTTATCTCCTATCTATGAATTGGTAAATCTTGCTTAATAAATCTTAGTATAATGATTATTTTATTAAATCTATTATCACTCTACCACTAATTATAGAACTTTTTTTAATTACCCAATGAGGTACTGGCTATTCTATGTCATATATCATTACTCATGTCAGGGCATAAATCAGTAATGTCTCTATTAAGAAGGAAATAGTGAAGTAAATATATAGGAGTGAGTGATTATGAAAACACTCACCTACTTTTATTTGAATACTATGTGCTTTAAATTATTCCTAATAATCTTCTTGATGAGTTATGTACTTAGTCTAGTTTTTATGTTGGCTATAACATAGTTATGGATCTCATTACATGTTTTATGCTAAACTATAGCTAAAAATTTGTTCCATATTTATTATATATATATATAGTTAACATTATGGTTGTGAAAATACATAGACATTTTTAATACATATAAGTTCAAACATAATAATTTAAAAATTATCATAATAGATATGTAACCTATATCAATCAAGATCAAAGAAGTAGATGCCACAAATGTACTATATGACTTGAATAGAGGAAAGGTACAACATCTAGAAGTGAATATATAATGTGTCTAGATATGTTTGTATCTTACTCAAATATACAATAAACATAGGTGTATGTAGGAATTAAATGATATTCTATCTACTAACATAAAGCAAACAACATAGATGCCAATTAGCTATAAAATTTAGGAATGTAATTTTTTTTATATTTTTAGGGTTCAGTTGGATTTTATTTTTATGTTTATTAAATTTAGGAAATGACTAATAAAACAAGTCCTCATCATCAAAAGGTGTAGGACCATTTGTAAAATTTATCAGTCTATGTTTATAGCAGTACATTTTCACCTCCTTAATGTTTTCTTTTAGTTGGTTATTGAAAACCATTGGTATTAGTTTTATACCATATCCATCATGTTATATGTGAACCTCCCTACCATTAAAGGGAAAGGTGATTCAAATATTTTTAGTATCCAATGTTGTGTTGTAGTTGACTAATCAATGTTTCCCAAAATTCAATGTAAAATATTATTCTTGATCCAATATCTATATGAACATGGGGACCACCTATGGTCCATAAGAAATGGGTAACATAATGTATCCAAGATATTATAAAAATATTGGATAATGTGTTAAATCCAGTATAGTATATACTAACTATAGTAAACATGTAACACTACAAACTATGTTCTAATTATGAATATCAATCTTGAGATGCTCGTAATAATTCTAATTGATATTTGTGATGATGGTTATATCTTATTGATGTAAAATAAATTTATTATGCCCCTTGTAATTCATATGTTTTAATTTTTTGAAATCATAGATATTCGTCAATCCTACATAATTTATATACACCCCTTCCATTTTTTAATTTCAAAATATGGTTTCTCAATGTCTCACAATAATTTATATTATGAATAGTGATCTGATGATAGTTAGAATGTGATCATCCTTATATATGAACAATTATACTACATAATTTGTGTCTATTATGAGGTAAATATATCATCTTATGATGAAATAACATATAAAGTATTATATATTGAACATTTCATTATGTTGTAATCTATAAAATCTATTCTGAAGGCTTATATGAAGTTTTCCAATTATTAACATGATATATCAGCATATGTCCCTTATAGGGTTGACTTAATGTTTGTATCAAAGAGAGTGGATTGAATAGTAGCAATTTACATGTTCATTTGATAATTTTTAATTTACACTATTTAAATTTTATTTAGCTTCCTCTGGTGATAAATTTAACTTGTATATATCAGGACTTGTTAGTGTAAATAGGTTATGTGAAATATGCTCAAGTGGATCAAAATTTAGTGTTTACAATTCTTTATCTATCATAGTAGGAGGAATTTCATCATCACTATCATATTAATCTAAAAAAATTCCATCTTATTTCTTGGTGTCAACCAATAAAGGTAACTCAAATTTTGGATTTTATTATTGGTTTGGTATGATTAACTCCTTTGGTAATGGTTATTTTTTTAATTGTTTATCCATGCACACCTTAGTGGCTAGTGACATATAATTATCTTGAAGTAAATGAGTTATTTTTATAGATTCTCCAATCTCTTAAATTAGGATTATTTTAAGTGGAATATATTTCTTTGGTGTTATGATTTTTGAAACCCCTTCTATGTCAAAATTTAGTTTCTAATATTTTTTGAAAGGTTTATCATCATCATGGATTTTAATTATGGTCCCATAATTTATGAATTTGACACATTGATGTAATTTATATGGGATGGAATATATTATATGTATCTAAGGTATACTTAAGAGTGAGTTATAATGAAATGATTAAGACATTACTTGGAATGTAGTTAAAACCATTTTTGGTCCTAATGCAACATCTAATGTGATTTATTTAATTAGAAGACTACATGAATTATCAAGCCCTTTGATATGCATGTATTATTTTTTAAGAGTATTGGTGCTAATATCCATGTTTTTTTTTTGTGTTGAGAAATATTTAGACTAGTTTCATTATCAAGTAGCACCTTTTTATTCCCTTGTAATGCATACTCACTTGTATGAATAAAGGTAATGAGATTTTCAATGTTTTTGAGATCTTGCATAATATGTATGAATTATGTTGGTTCTATATCACTTGGTAATTATGTTTCATGTAATGCTTCAAATAAGATATCCTTATAGATAGTATATTATGTTAAAAGCTTAAGGGTTGAATTTGTAGCATGTGTATTTCTTAGTTGATTGACACAATCATATATTTTACTTTTAATCACCAGTTTAGGCTTAGGAGGAGCCTATTGTATTAATAGGTGATGGGATAGATTTGGTACCTTTACCTTTTCATGAATTAATAACCTAGACTATGTAATCTAATACGAGTGGTGGAAAAATAATGGGAGTAGGATGGTATCTATCACTTGAATAGGATTTAGGAGGAACAAAGGGTTGGAATCATACACGTTGGCATCAAGGAACTGAATTTACATTATGAAAAAAAGATTTGTAGAGAGATTAAACTTTTATCTTATTTTAAAATGCTCTCTTTGTGTTGGTTAATTTTAGTGTCTTTCTCTAGTTGATTTAAAATAAAAAATAATGACTATCACTATGTATTGGGTAATGAAGTATCTCATGGATATATCCACATTAACCATGATTTTATGAAAATAAACTATAGTTTTTTAATGTTGATAACTTTGAAATAACAAATTATATTTAATAAAATAAAAAATAAGGAAACCCTAGGTCAAACTAGGGTTTTGAGATCAAAGGGTCAGGTTCACCAATTTTTAAACCTTAAATTTAAATATATGGGATATGATGTTAATAAATATATAATTAATTATAACATAAGGGTGATAACATACAAAATAATAGATCAATCAATAGATATAGGATATGTAGGATCAATATTTTGGATTAGTTGCTATATTCTAAAAAATTGTGTTTCTATGGCCATAGACACTACCATTAGATTTGGACATTACCATTGACACTAGTGTCTAAATTTAATGCAGGTATCTAAAAAATAAAAATGGATGGATATAGATGCAAAAAAATTCACCATTTTTAAAATTTTTATCACTTTTTTCTATTATATTTAGATTTGTGATACATATTATCATTCTTCACTGACTAATCAATCCATAGATCTTTACCCTTAGAATGATTTTGTTTAATAATGGGCTAGTGGACTCAAAATTCTGATCTACCCCAAATACCCATTTATCAATATTTGATGCTTACATATCCAATTTTATGTAGTTCTCTCCTATGTGTGGGAAAGTGTGTGCACAAGGGTGAAATATGATATATGAATATGCACATAGTGATCTAGATTATCATTTTATAGGTATTTCTCATGTGTTTCTCATTGAATGCTTCTAAATTATGATATGATTCATCCTATTCTTGATATGAAAATAATGATGAGTAAGGTAGAATATAGTGTCTGTAGAGTCTATTGATTTAGATTTAGTATGTGTTTTATTGGTATTTATTATATTAGGAATGAGAAGGATTAGAATTGTATTTATACCATAAATTTTGAAAATATATCATGGTATAGTTCAATAATACAATTTGGCCAGCACATTTATTTTGATAATTTTATAAATTGGATGACATTTGGCTATTGGACACTAGATAAGGATACAAACACTATCATTAATGTTAATTTCCCTTTATGGTTGGTAGTGTCTAGATGGATATAAATTATATACTAATATAAAATTAACAATGAAGGATGTTTATCATATTTTAATTTTTTTTTTGTAATACATGATACATAGGTCATCAAAATGACATGGATTAGACTAAGAGATATGCATTTAGGCACAATGAGATGGAAAATGTTAGCCTTTCAACTACAGGGAGATTTATAACTAAAGGGTATATCTTTGATTGATTTTTTTCAAATGTACAAGATTAACACACTATACATATTAATTTTTAGTATCTACAAATTGAATGTGGTAGAGGTGGGGGTAGATGAAAAAAATTCTCTAACATAATATGATACTCATATGGCATGCCTAAAATTGTAACAAATTTGTTATGATATATATAGTTCTCACATGTATTAAATATGGTACTACATTGATGTTATATATCCATGGGTGACCTAATAACATGGTTAATTACCTTGTAATGGGTATAACTATGAATAAAGTAATGACTAGTGTAGGTCCCACCTTAAGTGTTATTACAATACTTCCAAGATATTTTTATATTTATCCATCAAATCTTCACTATATTTATTTTAGTTATTAGACCTTCTTATGTATATTACATATTATATAGGAGTGTTATGGTATAGGATAAATTATATACCATGTTATTATGTGTAGTTTACAAATCAATGTACATGCACACAAATAATGTTTATCAAATGAATCGTCATCAACAATTTCTTACACATCACATGTGATAGTAGGTATACATACACACAATAAATTTCTACAATAATAACATCTAGAGGATTCTCTTCATCATTCCTATAATTATAATAATTAGGAGGGTGTGAATTATAGGTTATATACACCTAAAGTTTAGTGTTAGCCTCTTATTTTTCATGATTTGGAAAGGGGTCCAAAAATATTATCAACTTATCATTCCCATTAGGTCATGTCCTTTAAGAATCAATTATAACTAAAACAAGTTGAATAATGTTATAATTTATTAAATATTGTATCTTAAAATATATAATGATGCATCTATTAGCTGAATGTCATTTGAATTTATGATAATCACAATATGCATTATTATTGAACCCATTAGGTAGAGGGAGATATGATGTTAAAATTGAATAAATTTTTTAAAATATTTTTATCAAGTTATATTAACTATGAAAACTACCTTATTTGAGGATTTGTTAACAAAATTTGATTAGTTTCCTAAGAGACTCCATTAACTAGTTTTTGCATCATTATTAGTATCATTTAATTTTGATTTCACAATTGGTTTAAACATAAAATTTGAATCAGAAGTGGTTGGAAGGTTGTACAAATGATTTAATTTATTCATGTAAAAGATATGAAAATCACATTTATTAACCATATGGAATAATTCATCAAAATATTACAATTATTTAAACACAATAAACTCATGTAGTGTGACAACTAGGAATTTTATACACTAGATATTTTTCACTTTATCAAAATATTGACATTTTATATTACAGTGGCTTGCCTATGCATTAATATCCCTAAATTCATTCCACAAGTGTGTATTGGGAATGGGGTGGGATCAACACATGGTACTTTGTGAGATATTTTTTTGTAATATTATTTCACACCATCATTACTATCAATCTGACCTCATTTAACTCTCTATTCATCTTTCCTATATATAATTTCCATTAAAATATTATAGATTCCATATATCCTACTATATCTACCTAGAAAATACCATTTATTTAATGGTTGATTCTCCCTTGTACTTTATCATATATCCCAATACATTTTTGATTCACTTTCATACAATTTATACCATATTATCTTTTTGATATTGTACTATTTTAGTCAACATCTTTTAAATTTATTGACCTAGTCTATATTATTGACTTAAATTTTAGAGTTTGTTTTGGATATTGGGACCATATATATAATGGGATTATTTTATTCTTAATATATATATATATATATATATATATATATATATATATATATATATATATATATATATATATATATATATATATATATATATATATATATATATATAATTCATGCACTCATGATCATAATGATTACCGAAGGAAGTATTTGGGAGATTTAGTTTATTAGAACCTTATCTTAGAGGTCTTATCTTGTGGTGTAATTTAATATCATTAGGAGAGGTCACTAGGAGCTCCCATATAAGGATATATATTTATTCATTACATAATTTTATATATTGAAAGTATAACATCTCTTTCAAATATCCACTTGATCCAAAGGGGGAGATTGAAGTGTTGACGGATCCACCCCAATGTAAGTATTTCTAAACGTATACACTTGCCTTTACTTATTAGATTAGATTTTGTTTTTTTTTGTTTTTTGGATGTATGTGTGTATTATTTATAATGATATTCCTTATACTAAATAATATAGTATATATAAATAGTTACTTAGGATTACCATTTATCACCTTATTTTGCATTGACCTTTATTTAGTTGACCATTTCACCTTACCTTATTTATAATCACTTACCTATAATATAATTTAATAGTACCTATTATAATCATTTAATTTACTTGAATATTTATAATCATTATTACAATAGGATTAGGCTTTGGAACCCTTTCCTCTTGATATATGAGTTTTATGCTTATTTATTCTATATTTATGGATATCATTGGTCCTTACATTATTGTCCAAGTAAATCTAGGCTCTATTTTATTGAACCTATTTGAGTCATAGTCTATTTATATAAATAACATAGTTGTATCTCATCATATCTCATGTGTACATTTTAGTGAACCCAGCTTGAATTGCACCCCTCATTTATTTGGGTTAATTTCATGTTTGTCATTTTAGATTCTTAATGACATCATCAAAATCATAATATATATTTCAATTTAAATTTACATGCGAGCCTAATATTGTTCATTAGTATTATAAACTATATCAATGAGTCTAATGCCATTTTATATGTTTCCCAATTGTATCATATAGCCAAATTTTATTTTATTTTATCGATTATGTCATCTAACCTTATATATTTCAATGTGTTATTCTAACTATAATGTCTAATCCAATATAATTATATTTGATCAAATTTTACTTTTGGTTATATCAATCATCTTGATACCATTTAGAGTGATCATTTATTTCATTTCATGTTGTATAGTTTTCTTTCTATCTAAATCATATTTATTTCTATTTTAATCATTTCTTAGAACTATTTCTTAGCACTTGTAAAACTAATTAGAGTTTTTATTTTATACCAAGTGGTCATCAATATTACTTGATCTATGGTGTGAGGATTACTTTATTAATTCATAAGCCATTATATAACACTATATATGAAATTTAGTTTTGATGTACCTCATAATATATCAAAGATGAAAAGGGTTTTTTTATCCTACTAGGAATAATTTTATATATTTTATTTTGGAGTGAACTATTAAGTAGTAAAACTAGGAAGTTACTCTTACCATACCTTAGAGACATAGTAGTGTGGATATGAGAAGGTGGAATGCTCCATATTCAATACTCTTTAGGCCTTGTTCACTATTTACACTTAGGATTATAATATCTAAGAATCTTCAGTTTAAACATACCCTACTTAGTAATACCCTTATCACATTATTTTATTTATAATTAGATAAATTATTAGATTATTTTCATTCTATATTATATCAGACTACCTTATATCATTATATGTTGTGTAAAATCCACATCATATAACTCAATGTACCT
The DNA here is from genome assembly GCA_037957365.1 of Torreya grandis. Lineage (NCBI taxonomy): Eukaryota > Viridiplantae > Streptophyta > Pinopsida > Cupressales > Taxaceae > Torreya > Torreya grandis. The sequence continues at coordinate 2,066,233 of JARHVA010002043.1, forward strand.
TAGAGACATAATAGTGTGGCTATGGGATGGTGGAATCCTCTGTAGTTAGTTTTCTTTGGTCCTTGTTCACTATTTATGCCTAGGATTATAATATTTGAGATTCTAAAAGTCAAACACACCCTATTTAGTAATAATTTTATCACGTGATTTTCCTTTTTATTCATTAAATTCTTATATTATTTGCTTTCAAGATTATATCAACCAACCCAATACCATTATATGTTGTGTAACAAGTGCATCATCTAACTTGATATAATTTTCTGTGTCTTTCCAATTACATCATCCAATCTAATACAATTATGTGTTATTTCAAATTAAATGGTTAGAAAAATATATTTAATATTTATTAGTTTACTTCCAAATGCATAGGCTAACCTAATATAGTTATGTTCTTCATACTAAATCCATTGGCCAGCTTGATAAAATTGAACTCTAAAAACATTCATACAGAATGTATTAGACAACCTGATGCAATTATTTTCATTGACCATAATATATCAACTAGCCTTATATAGTTTAAAATAATTTATTTTATTTCCCAACTATATTAGGTAGATCAATATAATTAATTTTCATCATTCATGTGTAATTACCTTTACCGAATAGATTATTAAAATTGATCTTATATCATTCACTATATAACATATTTTATACCCATCCAAAGATAAAACCCATAAAGACATCCAAATATTTTATAACAATATTAATTTTATGAACCTAACCAATCATAATAAATTATCTAAAAAGGATTACATGCCTTATAATGTTACCATGACTCAAGATCAAAACCCAAGAAATTATCATATGGCTTCCATTATATCTAGTTTTTATGAGTCATATAACAATTCTAAAACTATTAGATGATGTCACCTACTTCAAGACTATAAGGTTAAATATGAATGTGTCATATAGTATATCAATGAGATGATAATACATCTACATTAAAATCTTCAGCATAATTGAAAGTACATTATGGTTCTCAATCACCTCATTATGTGATCTAAAATGGAATCTACTCTTTCTCTTATTCATAGGTTTATAAAATAATTCATTAAAATCAATTTGAAACTTCCATATTTACATCTTAATACACCATACCATGTTATTCTACTAAATGATAAGTCTATCCTTTAGTGTTCTTACCCAAAGTGATCACATTAACACCAATGTTAATTCTACATCTAGTATGTCCCAACATGCCACTGAAGCCTTTACTTATGGATAGAACACTATTGATCCTAATATAATTATATTATAATATATGGCTT